>OZ005694.1:11007524-11331844 GCA_963930775.1 Cliona cf. orientalis
ACCCCCCATAAGTTTGTACATGTACCTTTAAGCTTTTGTTTATGGAACACTAGCATCCACCAAACATAACTAACAGCACTTGCTACAAGCGCGCACACACTCATATACACACACACCGCCACTCGATGAAAAAAATTATTTTTTATTGGACGGATTATTGCAAGGTAATTCCTTCAAAAGATCTATTTTCAAAGAAAGAGGAAAGCTATTAAAATTTACTTGGTAGTATCCTGAAGTACAAAAGATAGACAAAGATAAAAATTAATTTTGGTTTGAAATGAATCTCCCACCACCTTTGGTTTGGAGGGGTAGGTTGTAGTTGCATAACAGCCTGAGAAAGAGACTGAAGTTCAGACCCAGTAATGAAGAGAGGTGGACAGCAAATCAAATCACACTTCATTTGCACATTATGCCACACATATTTTATGTGGTAGTATACATCATAACAGCTATGGATAGTACATGTATTCTCTTTCTCCCTCCCCCCCCCCCCCCCCCCCCCCCACACACACACAGACAGCCATACCTGGGTCTCTCCACCACCAGTCTCCACCCTTCTCTGGCTATTAGCTTCTTCTTGTTCTCCTCCATCCACCAAGTCCTCTCTCTCCTCTCTTCCCTCTCCTTCTCCCTCTCCCTCTCTCTCCTGTCTCTGTTGCTGGGCTACTCTCTCTAGAGGGTTCCGTTCATCTCTTTGTCGACCTGACGGAAGGACAAACAGACATACCGTGTAGTTTTGGGAAGCGTCTGTGACCACATCAAAGCTTAGGGCAACCCCTCAATTACCACATCAAAGGAAAGATCACTACCGAAAAGCATCATCCGTACACACGAAGATCTTAAGCTATCCGTCACTTTACTGGTACTATAAGCAAGCTTTAAAGCGAAATGTTTTTACTAGTGTACATGTATCGTACATTAAGTGGAACCACTCGATACTACAATCTTATTTTTGACTAGGGAAGACTCTGAGCATGGTACACACATACACAGCAGTGTTTTTCCTAGCATGCCCAAGGCATGTCGGCCCAACAAGCCTTCAGTACAGAATTCCCTTTGATGCGGGGAATGGGGATAACCCAAAAGCTTTGATGTCGCTACAAGCTCCACCCAGACCACGCCCTCCTATATATTATCATGCCTTGAATTTTGCTTGGAGAGAACACTGTCTTCCCAAATTTATAATAATGAATATGATTTTTAGTTGAATATTAGATGGGCTAACAACATGTATGGGCATATCTCCCTCTTCGTGGTGACGCTCTATGTAATCTGTTTAACGTGAAGTACTTCAGATAAGTAATGTGCTCTTAAGGATAAATAAATCGATAAGCAGCAACTGATTCAAGTCAAGTGTGTGGTAAGATATCATATCCACAGCCACAGCCATAGCAATGGCACAGCTCCACTGCCACTCTCTCTCTCTCTGGCTTCATGATATTGCGAAAGATGTGGCGAGGGCCAATTGTAGTGGTACCCTCCATAATTGCACTGTACATGTGACCACGTCCTGTACACTTGTGTGGCTTGGTATGCCAAGAAAGGCTCAGCTACTACCAGAGTGTGTTCTGATTTAGCTACATTGTATATACATTGTCTAGTACACAAAAGGTTTTGCTAGGCAACCCAAAACCTATGGCTAAATAACAAATATTGAAATTCTTACATAATATTATTGATAATTTTACAGAACAGTCATTCATTATTGAGAGGAGGCTATATAGCTGGCCCTGAGCCTGAGAACTCACCTCCATCTCCTTGTCTCCTTCTCTGAAGAGAAAACCATCCTCTCTGGTTGCTGAAAAACAGATTACAATAAAAATTGTGCTAATCAATCATAACATACAATATCACATGACAAGGCTGAATAATAAAAAAAAGGCTAATAATCTCCTGAGGAAGAGAGAGAGATAACAATGGGCTGTGGAGTGACAGAGACACCCCATCAATGGAGTCAAGACAACATGCACACACAGACACAGACACACTGTCCTGCTCTCCCTCTCCCTGAATGGCTGCTGGTAATCCAGTTAGCCACAACAGAGCAAGGGAGAAGCCTCACTACTGGTCATGAAATCAGTAGCTACTTAGGATGTGTGGCTCTGGGGCATGTACACAGAGACAGTGGAGTTAGGTAACAATTGCATAATCAATGGCTAGACAAACAATCTAGTGAATGGCAGACCTAAAGTAGGTAAGGGTCGACAATGTAGCAGGCGGGCGGTCAAAACATGGTAAGGGGTCGTCAAATCGCCAGCTATCTTAGGGCTACAATTATTTGCAGGTACAAACATTAGCAGATTTTTGAAATAGTGCATTTAGTGGGTATTCATTTTAGCAATTTTTCAAAATTAACATTCTATTTATTCGAAAATGCTGAAAATTAATGTTCGCGGGTACAAATATTGGCGAAAATCGGGCAAATCGCTAATTTCGCTAAATTTAGTACCCGCAAACAAAAGTGTCCTTAAGGTATATCTAGCCCATTGACATGATTAACTCACATCAATTAACCGAAAATTATGCATGGCTTAGCCGTAACAGTAACTGTAACTATACATTGTTTTTTTTTTTACTCACAGCATCATGAATATGATTCCTCCAGCAAAGACCATCAGCCTGCCAAAGGATCCTGTCACATAGGCTATCAACGCAAGGAACCCCATCATCGTCAACATGTACAAATAATCGACGAGGTCGCGATGACGTCGTAGCTGTGCCGCCCCTCCCCCTCCCCCCATCATCCCGAGCCCCCCGGCGTTCATTGGGATGTCCTGCTCGTCTGCGTCAGCGTTGTTGGCGAGTTCTTGGAGGTTTTGAAGATCGAGGTCTTCTACCACTTCACCTCCTTCGCTGGTCATGGCCGCCTCACCTCCTCCTCTACCGGCAGCTGCTGGTGCTCTGGGACAAAAAGAGAGAGAGAGAGAGATGAAAATTACCGTATTTAATTTAATACAATGCATGGAAAAAATGATTTCAATTTTGAATAACACGCGTTTTTTTCTGGTAAAGGTCATCAATCGCTCCATAATATTATATAAACGTTATGAGAATTTGTAAAAATTAATGCTAATTTCTTGCGTTAAATTGGATCATGCGTTGTATTCGATTAACTACGGTAATATGGAACAATACTCAAAAATTAACAGTCAAATTCTCAGGTATTGACACTACAAAATCTACACAGACTATCGGTATAATGAGGTCTAAGGTTGGGACAGAGGGGTGAGGGGATTCTTTTTAATTAACCCTCACCTTCCAAACTGATTATAGTATCCCCAGTACTGTGCCATCATCTGCTGCTGATTGAAGGGGTTGTACTGCGGCTGTGGATAAAACTGGCCATTGGCAAAACCAGGTCCCGCTGGCATCATCCCAGCGGCGCCTGGTTGAAATCCACCGGCCATTTGAGGAGGAGGGAATCCACCAGCCATTGGCGCAAAGAACGGACCCACAGCCGGAGCAAAATTGGCCTGCTGTTGCTGTTGTTGTTGGAATTGTCCATTACCACGGTAACGCAGCCAGGGGTGCTGTTGTTGCTGTTGAGGGGCAGCCTGCTGGATGGAGAGAGATAGAGAGAGGGGGGGTTGTATTATATTAATAATATCATACACACTTGGTTCTGTGAAAAAATTTAGGCATAAATCTAGTTGTTAATAGATATCCATTCAGGATGTTTTATCCTCATTATTAAATAAAACGTAGAAATTTGGCAAACATGAATATTTCGAAACATTATCATAGTCAAATTCACCTGTTGCTGGGGGTGGGGTGCTGGTGGAGCTGCTCCGCCCCTCTCTCCCTCGGCCACGCCCCCATCGGCTGCCTCTTGGACGGGGGTTAGGGAAGGTTGCCGACTGGCGGTGGATCGCGTCCTGGTGGGCGGAGCTCCGGCAGCAACGGTATTATTAATGTTACGAGTAGACGATTGACTAAGGACAGGCGCTGAGGCCGATCGTTCGTAAGCTACTAGATGTATGATGACTGGTTGAATTATGTTACTGATATCTGGAAGCGCTTCAAGCAGAGTTTGTTGATCGAGTAGCATCCTACCACTGTGGATCAGCCTCTGGCTAGAGAGTGGCTGGAGAGAGAGAGAGGGGGGGGGGAGTGAGAGAGATATCAAATCAACATCCCTTCAATCTATTTTCTTCTCCCTACTCACCGGATGTGTAGGATAATGCCTGTAGATGTGGTTCTTGATCTGCGTCACTGTCCAGTTGCGCTGCGCCGTCATCTTGAAATCATCCACGGACCCGTTGGCCGCCTTGATGACAAGCTCTATCGAATCACTCATCTTTCGTCTTCCTCAGTGAAAAATCTACTGACAGCGAAAGTCTGGTTGTCCAACAGTCCCTTCTGATTTCGTTTACGTGGCAGCAACAGATGCATATCCACGCGCGCGTGACAAGCACGTGTACTTGTACTTGTACTTAACTTGTTAGTCTCGTACCCAGCCCCCAAATCTGGGGACGAGACTATTAACTTGTATTCATCGTAAGGGCGCGCGCGCGTATTGCGCGGGATTTTGGCGCGAGATTCGAGACCTTTGGCCTCTGGGGTTTCCTCGGGTCGTCAAACCTGTCAGTCGAGCCACGTCCACATCATCAATGGCGGCGGTGGCGTAGTGGAGTACAAAGGTGCCTTCGCTGAGCAGGTTACTACGGTTTCGCTACATTACTAACTCGAAATCAAAGCACAATGGCCACTCGGGTGTTGCTGGGGCGTTGCCTGAGCGCGTACGCTCAGCTCCACGGCTCTCGCTGTCTCTCTTCAACTACTAGGATACTTCAAAGACAGCTGCTGTTGCCATGTTCGTGTTCTTCTGCCAATAATTTAGGCAGGGCCAATCTACAGTGCCTCACACTGCCCGCCGCCGCCCAGCCAGTGTCTAAGATACACACCTCGAGATGGCTGGCTTCTGATACTATCGAATTCGACGAACCTAGTGAGTAACAAAATTATAAGATTTGTATTAAAAAATCTGGAACCCATCTTGTGTCAAGTCAGAGGAGTGAGTGTGAGTGTGTGTGTGTGTGTGTGAACTGGTGGGAGGTGTGTCTTTGTATGGTAGATGGTAATCGGATAAGTAAAGCCACAAGTGCCTGACATGTCGTGACCATGCATCTGATGATCACTGTGTGTCATCAATATAATTATTATAATATTATTATATGGTAGAAAACGAACATTATTCCTACCACATTTTGACTACTATTTCTATTTTACATGATTGTAACTCTGCTATGGAATCTCCCAGAAAGCTCAAATTTAGGTTTTAGTAACTTCAATCTGTCTGCTAGGGGTGAGCCAACTTCTGGCTTCAACTGTCAAAGCATAGTATTAGGAGAACTAATTGAATTAAAAACGGAATAATGTTCGTTTTCTACATGGGACTGCCACACATGTGTCGTCTCCCTTTTCTCTCACTCCCTCTCTCTCTCTCTCTCTCTCTCTCTCTCTCTCTCTCTCTCTCTCTCTCTCTCTCTCTCTCTCTCTCTCTCTCTCTCTCTCTCTCTCTCTCTCTCTCTCTCTCTCTCTCTCTCTCTCTCTCCTCTCTCTCTCTCCAGGTCGAGACAAAGGTTATCGCTATGCCAAGAGCCACGAGTGGGCATTGGTCGAGAATAACATAGCTACCGTTGGCATATCAAATTATGCACAGGTGTGCCAAAATTAGAGTAATAGTATATCAATTATTAGATAATTTTTAGATATGTACCCTGTAATTATCGAGCATTAACTTTCTGTTGCCTAGGAGAAACTAGGTGATATTGTATTTGTTGAACTTCCTGAGGTGGACACCAAGTTTGAACAAGGAGGTAGGCACGTGAATAAAGTCAATATATACACATTCGTATAAGTAGTGGCAAGATTGTGCTATTCCTCCCTCCCCCATTGAAATCGTGACCACCCCCGGGTAAATTAATTATAGTAATTTAAAGTCCTGTCACATGCGTGATGTACATCTGACAAATTTTTACCTACCCTTACTCATTCTCTCCCCTCCTACACACTAGATACTGCTCTGAGTGATGCCTGGCCCCTGAATGATGATCGCTGATGATACCTGTTCTCTTATAATATTATTAGCCTTTTTAGCTTTTTATCTGCCCATACTCTGTACCAGGAGTACATTACAAGGAGTATGCAACACAACACAGTACTAGTACAAACATCTCTTTCCAGATTTGACATCACAACCACCCTTGTACATGGGCCTGAATATCATTAAAAGGCACTTAAGTTGCAACAGGAGTATCTAATCTACTCCTGGTTGCAACCAGGGAGTCATGGTTGTATGTTCTGTGATGAAAAGAGATGTTTGTACTACTACTGTGTGTGTTGCGTACTCCTTGTAGTGTACTCTTGAATGTATGTTTGACTGTTTCGTTCGCAGATCAGTTTGGGGTTCTTGAGAGTGTGAAGGCAGCTGCTGATGTCTACTCTCCCGTCAGCGGTACCGTAGTGGAGGTCAATACTCTTCTCGAGGACGAGCCGGACAAGATTAACAAGGACCCCTATGGAGAAGGTGAGAGAGCCTATTAATTCACCCCCCCCCCCCACCCAAAAAACACTCATTCACAATAAGTCATAAGTCAGTGGGGTGACAATTACCTTAAGGACACTTTTGTTCACGGGTACTAAATTTAGCGAAATTAGCGGTTTGCCTAATTTTCGCTAAAAATTGTACCCGCAAGTACATATTAAAAATTTCAACATTTTCGAATAAATAGAATGTTGATTAAAAAAATCACTAGATTGAGTACCCGCTAAACGCGCTATCTGCAAAAATCCACTAAAATTTGTGCCCGCAAAATAAATCGTAGCCCTAAGGTGCACCCTTGGTTTGCCTCGCCCATGGAGTTGTATAGTTCCCAGGCTCTTCCAGCTTTTCAATGTTGTGGTGGCATAAAAGGATGACCCCTAACCCCTGCGCTCTGTGATGTATTGTGTGGTGAAAGTCCAACTGTCCAGAGAGGAAGGAATTCGACAGTTAGTAGATTAGTGTTGTGGTTTAGAGGTTTACCATGCCAAAAAAAAATAATTGTGATTTTAATTTTATCGCGATTTTGTAAAGGTCGTCAAGTTCTACATTAAGATGTATTATGAGAAGTCCTAGAATGTGAATTTTCTAGATTTTGCATTTTATTTGCATAAACACAGTATCTTGTTTTCCACAGGTTGGGTTATGAAGCTGGAACTGGATGGAGACAGTGGAGTGGCTGAACTAATGGATGTAGATGCCTATGAACAGCATGTGAAGGAGGCTGTCTGATAGTCATGCACGCATACCAGGCTGTAAAAATTGATAGCTTAAAATTAATAATTAGCTTCACTGTCAATAATTATTGTTATCATATCCTGTCAGTAATATACCTCTGTTACTCTCCGTTTCCTTGCGGATATAGTAATATTATACAACGGACGTGATTGCAGTAGCATGATACGCATGCGCATACCTGAACTTCTAGATGTAGACGTAGACGCACATGTCAATCACGTGTGGTTAAGTTAATTAATGATTAACGGTTTCCGGTGTGATTTTGATTGCACAAACTTTGCATGTACTTATATGTCGCGCTGGGGGAAGAAGGTCACGCTAGAATTCCACATCAGCAGGTTTTTCTGTCATAAAACTCTCCGATCAACACTCTACAGTAGGCAATAAACACCGCATCAGCGAATGGCTCTTTTGCGAAGAATCTTCACCAGAACGAGAGCTGACAAGAAAGCGCCTGGAGGTGAGAAAAACAAGCCGTCTAGCTACGCTTTGTATTCTAACCGCAACCCTGCCCTGGGTGGGGCTGAGGCATGTGGGGCCACAGAGTTTCGAGCAAACTTTTATAATACAATAATGCATGCCGGCTGTGATTGGCTACTCTCTTTTATAAATTTCTAATCAACTTGAAGCTTCCCAAAATTAGAGCCCTTTCATCATAGCAGACTTATTGAAGCAAAATATCTCACACCTGCCAGTGCTTAAATTAAGAGGGCTCCTTTTAATATTATAGCTAATTCATTTATCTTGCAGAAATCAACGGTGTAGTAGCCAGTCAGGACACACCAGGAGCCATGTCCTCTGCCACAGCAGACGATCAGGTGGACCGGGCTGTCAAGCAGGTCTCGGAGATGACACTCGGAGACAACAAGTACAACCCCGACAAGGTGGCCTACGAGGTCGCCACTTTCGCTCTCAGCTGATTTTGGTTCCCCGAGGCGCAGTTTGGCGGCGCCCCGGGGGTCCTGAGGACAAAGGTCGGGTTCACGGGCGGGAAGAAGAAGGGTCCTACATACTATAGTCTGTAAGTTGTATACTAATAGTATTGCTATAATATTATGTATTTTGGTGTTTTATATTACGCTAGTTTAGCCTTATCATTAGATTCCTTTTTCGATCAGCTTTAGGATGAGGCTACTGTACTAGGTGTGTGCACGCCTGTATGCCTATAATAATAATAATTGTTACACTAGCATATCCGCATTCTAAGAAGAATGTATTGTAAAGAGAAGCCATCCATTACCATCACTTGTAGTCAGGTATATTATGGCTGAAACTTTTCCCTATTATGTGGACTATATAGGAATGTAGCTATTTCCTGCTTATGTAAGCTGATACCATCAGGTTCAGTAGAAGTTGTGTGATACCACTGCAAACACGATTATTGGTTTACATACTGAACATTTCTTTAATACTTAGTAGTGAAAATTCTTCTAGAGCTGCATGATAAAAAAAATTGCACAATTTTTGACAGTTTTGGCAACCAATTCTCCCTCAGTGGCGACCACACGGAAACCGTGGAGATACACTTTGACCCCAAGAAGACATCCTATCGAGAAATGCTGAAGTTGTTCTGGGAGAACCACGATCCAACTCGCTGCGCCTCCAGGCAGTACATGTCGGCCATTTTCTACCACGGCGATGAACAGAAGAAGCTTGCTGAAGCGTCGAGGGACGACAGACAGAAACAGCTGACAAAGAAGATCGTCACAAGAATTGCACCAGCTGAGGACTTCTACAACGCCGAGGAGTAAGTGGGTGCTATTGCTTCTTGTGTCATGTGTATGTAGATAAGATATCTCCGTGTTTGAGTTTCCCATTGTTGTACACTGAAGTCCCAAATTTGAGCAGTTCACATTATGGGCATGCCGTGATCCGTGTAAACAACAGAAGGGCATTAGAGAAGCTTGAGCACAATGCATGCCTGTTACAATAGTGTGTGTGTGATGTGTGTTCACAGCCACAGCCGCGCCGACTGACGTGACACGACATGACTGGCCACGTACATGTTCACGACATTGTGTATGTGTATGTGTGTGCATCCTGTCATGAGATGTAGAATCATATGGCATGGGGTTGCAACATGTAAGATATATACATATAAGCATGTACATGTATGTATATGTACAGTGATTAAAAATAGCGCAAATAGTTATATATAGTGTGAAATTGTGGAATTAGCAGCCCTGAAACATGACTGTTTATCTTTTGTGAGTGAGAGAGGAAGTTCCTTTTAGATGTCAATTAGTACAGGCACTGGTACAGGTGGTTGTGATGAATTTTTCCTAGTAAGCAGGAAATGAGGTCACGAAAGGACATGTGTGTGGATGTGCTAACTTCCCCTTATGATGTAATCACATTCCTCTCTCTCTCTCTTCCACCCCCTCCCCTCTCCCTCTCTTCTCCAGCTACCATCAAAAGTATCTCCTTCGTCAGCAGCGAGACATTCTCCGAGAGCTAAACCTCACTGAGTCCGAGCTGATCACTTCTCACGCTGCCTGTCGTCTCAACGGCTACTGCGGTGGCTACGGCACTGTCAGGACCTACGACGAAGAAGCCCCCTCATTCAAGCTCTCCCCCAGCGCTCAGGAGCGTGTGAGAAAGATCGTAGCTCGAGGCTCACTGCACTGAGCTCCTCTTCGTTCAAAACTTTAAACAGATTAACGTACCGCTATAATTATACTATGTATGTCGCTGTGTGTTATACTGTAATAGTATAATACCATACTACTTCAAAGTGTTCCTGTACATGTACATTTTGCCACATCAATGCTTCCTTGTGCGATAATGTTCATTTTATTGTGTCCTGTATGTAATTATTTATCATTACGAGTGTTTAATTAAGACTTTTAATCCACCTTTTTTTTTTCTTTTTTGGAGTCAGTTTTGCCGTATTCTTTACGAATGACGTCATGATGCTTGTGGGCTCACTCAAGCTACTCTCTTGAAGCCCACGAGCTGATGATAATATCATTATTATATTATTTGGTCATTTTTGTAAAGACTAATGCTGCATTTCTGTCCCTTGAAAAAAAAATTGATTTTATAAGCTAAAAAAATTTGCACAACTTTTCCTAGAACACGACTCTTCTTGCGCTAATTAGATCATGCATTAAATTTTATGTTGTGTGGGTGGCTGCCCATGTTATAGTAATTATCTGGGTGGCTGCAGATAGGCACTTAAATTAATACTTGGCAGTCAATCAGCGGTAGCATCGACCACACAAAATGTCATGTTTGAGGCAAAAGAGTAACTATAACTGATAATGACTCTACCGACGTACATGTACAAATCAGTGGGGAAAGAAATTCTACTTTTGCACACTATGGCATTGCATGTTTGTACGCAGAGTTTGAGGCTCTTAGCCAGTCTTATAGATGATGAAAGTATAATTAAGTATCCCAGATGCCCCTTCGCTGCAATCTTGCTCCACCCTTGTCCACGAACTGTCGGAGGGCTTCACACCCACGTCACCCTGAATCACGGACACCTCCACTATCGGCTTCGCACTCGACTCCCTTGTGTAGCACAGGTAGATGCATCTTCCTCGTGCACCCTTGTTGAGGTCTTTTTGGATCATCTCATAGTTTCTTGGGGGTTTGAAATTTTTGCCATAGTCCTTGGTGCTAACAGAGGCCACGAAAATGTCAGTGATGGGAGATCCTTCAGAAGATTCGGTGGAATAGCAGAGGTAGACATATTCACCAAAAGCACCCTTGTTTAGATCCTTCTCGATTTTCCTGTAGCCACTGGGTGGGCTTGAAGTTTTACCATAAATGATATCCAGACCGGTAATTGGCATAATTATCGTTAGCTAATTAACTTTTCAACTTGCTCAGTTATGATCGTGTTATAAGCAAATTTTGCAATTGACAGCTGTACTGATTTCTCTCAAGGTGGCTTTTTTTTATAGTCAATCTCCACACATGCCTTTTATGCACACGGCACACAAAGATCACGATTTTGGATAGTTACGCTACATTAATCGCTCAAACCATTTTTGCACACAACTAACTAGGAAACAATAATTAGTCTGAATGAGGGAGTATACCGGCCACGTGCACTAGCATTCATCTGAGGTGATGGAGGAGGGTGCATAACTTTACTTCATAGTCCGCACATGCATTGAACTAAAAAATAATCGGATTATGATTCTCTCTATAATAATATTATTATTATAGAAAATCTGGTCCCAAGAAATCCTTTGAAGATTTCATTGTAGTACTACCGAAATTGTATGGTATTACAGTGTATGTGCGCACTATGATAGCACATGTATGTTGTATATTATATCCTGATATGGTCTTTAACAGATACGGACGTTCTGTCCAGCCACCAGCAAGACGTCTTCATCTTGTAAGATCTTGAGGGCAGCTGCAAACTGCTGGGCGGAGATCGGGACCTGGCTCTGATTCTTCAGCTCATCGAAGAGACTGTCTGACTTGAGCTGGGTACCTGCCTTACCACGACCCTGGGGAGGAGAGAAAAAAATGGTCACAGTATATACCGTATAGCAGGAAAATTTGGCGGGGAATTAAATTTGGTGGTTTGGCAGTCTATATTACAACCGCCAAATTTTCCTACGCGCATATATACGTATGGCGATTCCGTACCGAACCGCCAAATTAGATCTGCCTATTATTCTTGTAATAGCGATTTTGGGCTCAACCGCCAAATTTAATTCCCGCCAATATTTCCGGCTATACAGTATTGATATTTGAGGATCAGAATCCAGGACAAAAAAATGGCGAAGATATGAATTATAACTCACCTGTAGCATTCTCTTCAGCTCCTTGGCGAGTTCTCTCCTCCTGTCCCGTTCCGATGCGCTCACTCCAGTGGTCAGGATCCCAACATCGATAATCCCAGTCTTGGGATCGGTGGCGGACTGCTTGAGGGCCTCGCGATGGAGACGCTTGGCTTCTTCCACGTCAACGATCTCCACGCTGTTCGAGAACCTCATCTTGGCGTGGGCCTCTGAGAGACGGATCAGTGACTCCAACTGACGGGGGTAGGCGGAGACTAGACCACGCCCACTTCCAATCTTACGCATATCTAAGAAAATAAATAATTTTTATATGCCGCGTTTATGCTAATAGAACGCAAGCTAAAAAAATAATTACAAATTTAATTTTAGCACGATTTTCTGGTAAAGGTCGCCACACTCTACATCAAGATGTATTATGAGAAGTCCTAGAATGCGAATTTTCTTGTGCTAATTAGATCTTGTGTTTTATCATAAACACGGTAATTGATGCGTTTCTCTTTCTCACTCACCAACATAGGCCTGAATGAGGGCTTGCCCCGCCTCCTCGGAAAGGTCAGGGTGCACGTAGGTGCGGGCAAAGGCGATGTAGTCTCGGAGGACGGCCATGTCGAGGTAGGCTCCTTCTTCGTCCGCCATCGACTGGTGGTAGAGAGAGACGAGATGAGTGGCTAGTCGACGGTCAAACTGTTCATCCTGAGGATCCAGCATCAGGAAAATCAGATCAAACCTTTTTTTACAAAAAAAGACAAAAGTCAATCATAGGAAACGTAGTTGTTGGAAATTACCAAATATTTTGTGTAGTGGAGATTAAACCTTCAAACAAATGATATTGTCCTCAAAAAGTTGCTAAAACACTTTTAACTACGAAATTTGCACAACTGTGCAGATTGATTTACAAAAGAAACCATTGCAGTCCTACACACTATAAAAAATTTAACCGTACCTAGACAACAGAGTGTGGGGGAGCTGTATATTTTCCACGACGGTCGCCTTTTCGTCCCAGCGGGACATCCGTGGGTTAGCTGCCGCCAGGATCGAGGTACGAGCGTTGAGAGAGCAGATTATACCAGCCTTGGCGATGGAGAGGGTCTGCTGTTCCATGACCTCGTGGAGGATGGCTCGGGTGCTGTCGGACATTTTGTCAAATTCGTCGATGCAGCAGATACCGTTGTCACTGAGAACAAGGGCTCCACTAGGAGGGGAAGGGGGAGGAGGCATGTGTATATGTGTGTGAGTGTACTGTAGTACACTCTTTTCCGAATAATATGCCATATAATATATAATACATTACAAATACCCAAATATCTCAAAACAGGTAACTTTGTGTGAAATTTCTATGTGAGAAAATCAGAATCTGCAGCAAATTGTCTATCTAACAAGACCAAGATCATTCATCAAATCAATTGTATATGCCAGAACCAGATGTTCAAAAAAATGGCCATTTCTCAATCTTGCACATTCTACTAGTGATATATCAGAAAATTTTCTCTGATGTATACACATCGCTATACCAAAAAGCTTACGTTTGTAGCACAAGCTGTCTCGTTTCTGGATCTCTAGTGACGTAGGCTGTCAGACCAACAGCACTGGAGCCCTTGCCAGACGTGTACTGCCCTCGGGGCATGAGGTTGTAGACATACTGTCAGTGCGAGAGAAGACAGAAGACAGAAGGCAAATAATATTGATAACTTTGAGAGAAAGAGAGAGAGAGAGAGAAAGGGAGGGAGGAGAGAGAAAAAGGGAGAGAGAGAGAGAGACCTGGAGTAGCTGTGATTTGCTGGTGCCTGGGTCTCCACAGAGCAGTATGTTGACCTCTGCCCTGAATTTTCCTCTCCCTGTGTTCTGGAAGTCCTTCCTCGTCCCTCCAAACAGCTGAAGCAAGATCCCCTTCTTAATGTCGTCGTTCTCATAAATACTAGGAGCTGCAGAAACAGATTAAAATAATTAACATCCTAGCTATACAAGTACGCGAAAATTATCACCGGACAAAAATTTCACCAAAAAACATTTGTGGAATAAATTTTTGCTAATACATTAAAGGTCACCATATCCACTATGTAATTATTAACAGAAGACAAGCGAAGTCAAATAATGGACCTCCAACTGACCAATCAGATTCCTGACCTACTTTACCCTACAATACCTTACAATACCTTATAATACCTACAATACCTACATTACCATATAGTTATAACAAATACTGTGATCCGATTGGTCACTCAGAGGCCCAAGACTGTGATAAGCGAAATGAAATAGTGGACCTCCAACTGATCAATCAGATTCCTGACCTACTTTACCCTACAATACCTTATAGTACTTACAATACCTATATTACCATAATATAGTTATAATAAATACCGTGATCCGATTGGTCACTCAGAGGCCCAAGACTGTGACAAGCGAAATGAAATAGTGGACCTCCAACTGACCAATCAGATTGCTGGCCTACTTTACCCTACAATACCTTACAATACCTTACAATACCTACATTACCATATTATAGTTATAGTTGTAATAAATATAGAATATTTTTTTTGACATTGTCCGACAGAGAGTATTTTTTAAAACGTTTTTTTTTATAGATTTGTCTCACCTAGAGCTCTAGAAAGCCTCTCATAGATATCAGGAGTCTTGGACAGCTGCTTCAGCTGTTCGATCCTCTCGGCAGTAAACGTCTTCTTAAGCCCCTCCCCTTGCTCCTCCCCCTCGTCTCCCTCCTCCTCCTCCCGCCCACGAAGTCGTCGGCTATCCGCTTTGCGGAAGTGGATGACATCGATGTACGTCTTGTAGACTGACTTGACAGTGCGCTGCCGGGGGTTCACACGGAGGGGTGTGGCTCTGTAGATCCCAGTCACAGTTACCCTAAAATAAAAAAAAAAATTCAAATTTATGAGTGGGTCACAATCTCTCTCTCTCCCTCTCTCTCTCTCCTCTCTCTCTCTCTCTCTCTTTCCCTCACCTATCTCCAGGTTGGACACTATCTACGAGATCGTGGTGAGCGTAGACGACCACAGTGTGGGGCGTCTGCCCTGGGGGCATGTCGTCTGGGCTTTCCTGAAGCTTGACCATCTGCTTGTCGTTGAAGGCGGAGCGGTTGTGGATGAGAGCCATGCTGTGGAGGGTCTGACAGTTCGGACAAACCGCTGGCTCAGCGATTCTTCCTCGATCGATCTCAACCGTTTTGGTCTGCTGGCAAACGTAGCACCTGTAAATAATTAAACGTACACGTAAGCCAATGAAACACAAAGAAAACAGCTCCGTCAAAAATTCAAGCAATATTTTTCAAAAAATATGGAAATTTTATTTTGTGAGATTTTCAGCCAGATATAAGAAAAATGGCACCAATGAAAATGGTAGAAAGTAATTATACACTATATAGGTAGAAAAAAAAACCAAAGTTAAACGATTAAATAATCTAATTCAGGGGGGGGGGTTGAAAGTAAAAAAATGGCTGATTTTGACAGTGAAAGATGGACTCACTCACCTGAAGAAAGCCTCCCTCATTTCTGGTATGAGAGGTGAGGTCCTGATGACCATACCACTGATGGTGATCAGCTGATCAATGTCCTCAGGGTTCAACATACGCATGTTCTTCGTCTTCTCGACGTTGAAGGTCCGCACCTATGCATGTTTGTATGTAATAAAAACTACTTTTGTACAGATATGAAATACCAGCATCAGGAGACAACTGTACATGCATGCAAGTAAAATTAATGTACCGTGTTTATGTTAATAAAATGGAAGATCTGATTAGCGAAAGAAAATTCACGTTCTAGGATTTTTCACATCGTATCTTAATGGAGATTATGACGACCTTTACCAAAAAAATTGCACAATAATTCTTGCGTTCTATTAGCATAAATAAATACAGTATATCTCGAAGGTCTTAAGAATCTGCACAAAATTAATGTCACACACACCCCCTCACCTGTATTCCTTCCCTGAGAGTAGTGTCTGGATAAAGCTTGCTAAATAGCTCGTTGGTGGCGAGGTCAAAGGTCGGGATTACCTCCTGTGGGTAGCGTACCAGCTGAGAGTACAGGTCCCGACTGAACTGAGCGAGGTGGTCGCAGCTGACGTTCAGAAATGGCTCTTCGAGAGTGTTGATCTAGAGAGAGGGAGAGAGAGAGAGAGAGAGAGGGAGAGAGAGAGAGGGAGGGAGAGAGAGAGAAAGGGAGGGAGGGAGGGAGAGAGAGAGAGGGGGAGAGAGAAAGTGAGAGAAAGAGAAAGAGAGAGAGAGGTACATTGTATCTTCAGCCTAAAAATCCTTAATTAAAACCACACCTCCTCGAGCCTGGTCAAGTAGAAAGGCTGTATGATGTCGCCACTAGGAGGAACGTCTTCATCTGATTGGTCATCGATGAATACTTCCAGGAACTCTTTGAACCTCTTCTTTGTCTCCTGGATGTTGACGTCCGTTCCCCAAATCACGAGGTGGGCCTCAGGGGCACCCTCGCTCGTCAAACCGGTTGAACTAGGATCTCCGGTCTAAAAATAACAAATAAGGATAACATTAATTATAACTTCGTATGTGCAAATTAGGAAAACTTTTGGTCATCGTATAATAATTACATGTATGTAGCTTGGTACAAGCACTGAAAACTTGAACTTGTATTTCCATACACTTCTACTTCCATCGTGCAAAATTTTTAAAGGGGTCCAATATTCGCAATTTTCATGAAAATTGTTCCCCCTCCACCCCTCCCTACTCAAAAAATCCCCCTCTACAGTATTAAATTTATACCGGTGGATCAGTGGGGGCCAGGTTGACCTCCCTCGGTCTGTGAGCACCGCTGCCGAGGTCGCTCCTGAATCTCCTGGGCGTACCCTTGGGCGTGGCTGGGATGCCGATTCGAGACGCTGGGGTGTCAAAGTTCAAAGGTGAGCTGAGGTCGAGCTCGGAGGAGAGATCGTGCGGAGGGGGAGAGGAGAAGAGGGGAGCGCCGGGGCTGGACGCATCGCCGCACGAGGACAGGATCCTTCGACGGGACGCGGGAGGAGAACCAATGTCGGCTTCAATGCCATCATCATGTTGTGGAGGGGAGAGAACTTGGTCAGCTGCTGAACCTGGGGCTGTGGGAATGGAGGGTACTATAAAGGAAAAAATTAATAATAATATTTTTATATTGTACATAAAAGTATGATGATATGTATCAACAAAACAGAAGTTATATTATAGTGAGAGAGAGTCAAAAGACAGCACCTGTGGTCATATTTCATCAGGTTCAGATAAACTGTTTCTCTCTCTCTCCTCTCTCTCTGCCTCTGTACCGTGTTGTACACATTTACAAATTTTGTACTAGGAGTTATTTTGTGCGCCATGAATAGGCACACTCCTTGTCTCTCTACAAACCCTCACTCATTTTAAATGAAGACGTTGAGGTCAAAGAGAGAGAGAGAGATGGCTATTAAAATTATAACAGTAATTATTATGATCTTTCTTTTTCATACTCACGCGACGTGCTCCTTTGTCGCTTTCTGCCAGAGCCACCTTCCGCTAATTCTGTATCTTCAGACATGTCACTTTAGCTGCTACCACAATTCTGGGGCGCGGGATATGCACTCGTTATCGATATACCACATGTGCTTTCCCGCCAAATTACTTACACAAAACATTCTGATTGGTCAAACTCAAACCACAGCGCCCGCTCTAAATACTCGAAATCCCGACTCAGCAGAAAAAAATTTGAATTCAGGTCACAAGTGCAAAAACAACTGCATGCACAGCACAGCACAGAAGAACAGATGGCTACTTTGCACTCGTCTCGCGGACTAGCGGAGGATCGCCTGCCGCTGCTAACCAACCAAGAAGACGCTCTAGAAGATGACGCCATCGAGGTAGAATTTCACGGCAGCGGCCTAAAAAAGAGAGGCGGGCGCTCGACCGATGCCCTACTAGGTAACAGCAGCAGTGGTAGCAGCAGTGATCGAGATAAAAGTTCGCGCCATGGCGTCAGCTTTTCGTCGGCCACCAGCGGGCCCGCTGCACCTTCTCGGCGAAAGAAACACTACTCTGGCAGCGAGATGATCGTGGCTGTGTTTGTGGTTGCCTTTGACATCAAGAAAGGTTCGCTTGGAGAATGATGCTTGAAGAATGTTTATCCAAGCCTCCATGAGTCATTAGCGACCTGTAATCTGACACTTCTTCTTGGAAGCCAAACAATATCTCAAATTACATGCATACAAGATACTCATATAATTAGTGAGAAGATGTGGAAATGGATTGGTGAGGGGGGGAGGGGGGTAGCCTGGATTCGAGGCTAGTGGGGGGAGGGGGGCCGAGTCTCATGCCTACAGATTATGCATGTTTGATTTGTATGAATGCATGCACAGCGCTGATTAAAAGGTATATAAAGATGACCTTTTAAAAGCATAATATTAATTAACTACGCTTACATAATATAATATTATTGCATAATCGTTATGTTCGCTTGTACCGTTGTGTTTTGTGTGTGTGTGAACACGACGTAGGATTGTGAGATACTCGAGTGCCATTGTGCCTTCCTTGTTCGACACCATTCCTGCTAGCACCCTATAGCCGAGTGTACACCATTCCTGCTAGCACCCTATATATATAGCTGCTGTATAAATCCTCACCAGCTCAAAGTGAAGCTAGGTTCCTGAAAGTGACGTTTGGTATTGTGACTACATTGGTATCTATTTTCAATTTACACTGGTACAAGACTACTTGTAACTTGTGTACACATAAGCATAACCTGATTGGACACTTTCACAACGTTCAACACTTCAAACGGATTTTGTAAATCCCTTTGATAAGCACTCACTCTGCAGTTAAGCTATTCCCAAACATAACCGGTAGACACAAATTTAGTGATACAGATTGTTTGTGTGAACGCCACAGTGTCATCCTTCAATATGTAGTCGAGTGTAACAGCTCCACAGGAGCACTTCTTAGGTGGCCCCTATCAAGAGCATGGGTTGCTTTTACTACTGACAATAATTCAGAATCATCAAGTTATTTAGTGTATCCCAACATGTGTAAATTATTAACTTGACTTGATTTTTCTCAATGTTCTGTGTATAATAATAAAATAAATATAGGCAATGACATTGAGTGGAAGTACCCAAGTGAAGTTCCTCTGGAGGAGGTGGAGTTCAAGTCGATGGCCAGCGGCCTGCACCACGTCGAGAAGGATTTTATGTGAGTGTGTCTAGAACACAGTCATAGAACAGTGGAACCCCTCTGCACCTGAAATGAGGACACCTCCTTTAATCAGGACACTTATAGCTGTCCTTATGGTGTCCGGAATAGAGGGGTTCCGCTGTATCCATAAATCTCAATATTTATCATAAATACGAGATATTTCCTGTGAGGAGGTTGCTAGCTTGCTAGCTAGCTAAGTGACACATCTGCCAATTTTTTTCAACATCAAGACACACATTCTCAGGGAAAGTAGATCTCTTATGAGGTTATACTATTTTTAGGTGGTGGAGGGTGGGGTTTATCCAACGATTCGGTCTATTCTCTCAAATCTGTTGTAATAATAAGTTTTATATTTCAGCTACTTCAAGCAGAACCAGCTGTATGGGCTGAGCTGTTTTGAGCGTATCCCCGTGGCCAATCAGGAGGAGAGGCAAGTCAGGATGAAGTCGGTGGGTCTCCTGGCCGTCGGCTACTCCGACCTTCACCTCCACATGGACTTCCTCCAGAGACAAGTCAGGTAAAGCAATGAACATAGCTCAGATCCGATGTGTATCTTCCCCCCCCCCCCCACCCCCCAGGCAGTGTGGAAATTTGGCAATAAGCTAATTTTCTTCCCAAACTAATCCATCACCCCTCCTACTTATGTTGCAATTGCACCCAGCACTCCCCCACACCCTCCAATTTGTTCACTTAATTATTATTAATTCCTATGATGTAATGGTTACATCATCCAGGGTGCAGGTGGAGACTCCGGGGGAGTATGGTTCACTGGAGGAGTACTTTCGGCACTATCGCTCCCCTCAGCAGATAGCCGTGCCCCCACGGACCTTCAGCGAACCGGGACTACTGGGTCCTGACGATCTACCAAACTTGACAGTGAGTGATACAGAGCACAGGGAGGGGGTGGGGGAGGGGGAGGGGAGGGGAGGGAGTGTGTTTTGAAGACATACTTAATTTGCAAACATGCTATGAGTAGACGAACTGACAGGAGCTTATTTTCTGTCTAATTCATTAGAAAATATAGCGTATAGTGGGAAATTTTCGAGGGAGAAAACTTTCGCGGATCGGTAGGAAAGGAGCATTTCGCGGAGAAAACTTTCGTGGAATGCTAAAACTGGTTGCATAATGGGTGTGGCATGCCTAGAATTTCGTGGAGAAAACTTTCGCGGATGGCTGAAATTCGTGAAAGTTTTCTCCCTCGAAAGTTTCCCGCTATACGGTAATTCAAATACTATAGCATGGACAGTGTATGCTAAAGGTATGTATAAATACTATTTTGCTGCAATAAACACAACTTGATTGATTACAATATAATATGTACAAGTAAAATTAATTTGTATCCATGTCACTGTACAAGTCAGTCAGTATGGTTGTTTAGTTTGGAGCTGCTAGACAGTAACGCTGTTAGAAACCCGTTGCTTGTATTCACAGAGCTACAATGTAGCCGGCATGTACATGTACTTCTAATTTATTTGTCAAAACTCTGCTTAGAGCAGTCGATCGGCCCCTGCTCAGCCCTAGATCAGTGTGTGTGTGTGTGTGTGAGTGTGAGTATAAAAGCACAGCTGAGCATGAAAACAGTCATTCAAAGTTCTAAAAAAAATTAATGTCGAATCAAGTAGTATCTCTAAGTGAGCAGTGCATAGAGCACGTACTCATGCACTTGGAAGAGTATCCCTCTGCTTACCTGGCCCTTCTGCCTCTCTTTCTCCGGAAGAGAATCATGTGGAGGCTACCCATAGCCGATGCGTGTAGGCTAGAAGGTACGGAATTTGTCAAAGGCATCGCCATGGGGGAATACTGGAGTAGCACTATGGATGTGTTCTCGTTTGCCACTCCAGATCCTCATCTAGGAAGAAATGAACATAAGTGGGAGAGCTGCGATGCCAAGAAAGCCATTGTCTATGGCAACATATTTGGGCTAGCGTTTGGATTTTCTGATTACAGCGAGAATGCTGGATTTCCTGTTTCATTTGACGACAGAGTAGACGACGATGTATTTGTAATCGAGGTCTCCCTCCGCCTACTGTTTGGGATACGAGTTGGAATCAGACGGCGTCACGGGCACAGTGTAGAATGTCGCTGGGAGAGCACCAACACCATACCGCCCAGATACTATCACAAGTATCATACCAGCAATTCCCAACAGAATCTTTTGTTGACATTAATTGAGTGTTTCTGTGGAGCCCTACCCTCGTATTTACACGTACGTGTCGAGGAAGCCGGTTGCAATGATCTTTTCCGTTATATTATCTCCAAATAAAAAGTGAGAGGTTTGGGCCAACGGTATTTGAGCTGGCAGTCGGCATCATTCAGGAGGCAGCGAATTTAGAGATTCTGGTGGTAAATTTCTACCCACCTGATGTCGATGATCTTCCTCCCCCATCTCTACAGTCGCTAGATCCTATTATATCAGCAGTGACTCCTTTCGCGTCAAGTATGCGTTTATTAGTTGCGTACAGCCGGTACGGTGAAATTGATGGAGCTCTGGAGAAGGGATTCTTCACCATATCCTACGAAATCTTCATGAAATTCATGGATGCATTCAGTGGGACTGCCGCGGATCACCAGCTGATCGTCCGACTCGAAGGCACTGAAATTTTATGTAACAATATTCAAGATCTCCGTGAACTCCTTAATTTTTCTAAGAAAGTACCTGTAATAGAAATGTATAGGTGTAAATTTAGTATTTTTGACGGTAAATTGTAATGAATGATTTAGATTACTCTCATCTTCTGGCATGGGTAGTAAGTATGCTTGTTCATCAGCTGGAGTAGATAAGATAGAGAGACCTATCTATCAAGGCTCCATTTTTGTTTTATTTTTTTTTCAGAACTAAGAATTCATGATAGTCTCCTTGACGATAACACTCTTTCTCTCTTCCTGCCTTCCTTCTTGAAGCGAGAGAGCTGCTGCCATTAGCCTGACCACCAGTCGGACACCTTCGCCTCTTCTCTGTCACTTTCTTGTAGCAAACGTTTTAGTTTCATCTGTGTGTGTGTGTGTGTGTGTGTGTCTGTGTATGAGAGAGTAAGTTACAGAGAGAGGCTTTGGGACAATAGTATAGCCTCTAACCATGATGTGTCATTTCCCAGGTCCTTCATCCAGCTGGCTGTTTCAGTAAATTCCTCCATTACTTTGGAGCCAAGCTGTTTGTCCTCTGGAAGCTGACACTGCTCAAGAAGAGAGTGATCCTCTTCTCTCCTCCTCCCATTGGAGCAGGCTGCCATAAAGGTAAGTCTGGTCATATCATCTCTCCCCCCTCTCCCTCACTAAATTAGGGTCAAGTGGCTTATGATAAATGGCACCCAAATTTTCGCGTGCTATTGTGACAGGGTTTTAGGTCACCGGTATCTTCTATGGTTGAAAATTTTCGCAGTACCGTTCTTGCCACTTGATCCCTAACTTAATGGTACTCTTTTTCAAAATACTCTCTTTCTCCCACCCTCCCCCTCTCCTCTCTCTCTCTCTCTCTCTCTCTCTCTCTCTCTCACACACACACACACCTGCAGTCTACTGTATGTGTCTGCTCCCCTGCCATGCCCTCCCACTGGACAACATCGACACGGAGCCCAACCCTCAGTTCTACGTGAACGTGTCTGACCTCTCTCACCTCGAAACGCTCGACCACTACATAGCGTGTACGACGGAGAAGATATTTCAGGTCAAGACGAAAGTCTACGACATCTACGTGGACCAGCAGACGCTCACGACGTCTAGACGCAGTCTGGAGCCGCTACTCAGGGTTACGCAGATGGACCAGGACAGGTTTAGAGAATTCAATGATATTAGGTGAGTCAGCTATCGGCCAGAGGAGAGGTGGATTTTGCCTTTTTTACTTGACGATCTTTACCTACTTACTTTCACAGGGCCAACAGGAGGATGTCAGTGGGCGGAGCCGGATCTAGACGTGAAGACGACAATCTTGGATTTGCTGAGTAAGCAAATTTCATGGCAGATTTTTATTATTAGCTGCATTCCCTACACAATTAATTTTAATTTTAATCAGTGCCTGGATTAATGTAGCCTTTTTTTGCCATTAATTTTGTTCCATTACAACCACTTTTGAGATCAATACTGATCAATAAAAAGGACTAGAAGTAAAAACCAAAAAGCTTCAGGAACACCCGTCAATATTAATCAATTTTTTGATTTCTGCAGATATTTTCAGGAGTTGAACAGTCAGTTGTTCCGCACCGTGTGCGATGCCGCTAGCAGCGAGGATCACGTACTGACCGTTGAGATGGTAGAGAGCATTGGACTTCATCCCGTCAAGGACAGGCTCTTCCTCACGGAGCTGGCAACGACCTACGACCTCAACTTCACCGTGCAAAGACCGGTGGACATGTTCTCTTGTTGTCTTTGACAGTACCACATTCTAGCATATTTTTTGTTCATTTTTAAGTCATCCCTGTATCTGTTTCTGTGTATAACTATATTATTATTATTATTGGGTACATTGATAGAGAAAAATTGGGTAATTTTTTGTGTACCAATAAACATCTTCTTATAAGCTGATCCCACTGTCAATAATAGTAATTTCATAACTGTGATATTTTTATTATAATAATTATTTATGCATGAATATTGGTGCTGATATAATTGTAGCTAGCACTAGGAGTACGCGAGTCCACCTCCAGTCAGCTCCATGTTCTGTACGAGTGTGTGAATAAAGATTGTATGCAAAATTGACGACCATTACCTAATCCATCCAACTAAAATTATTTGGCAGAATTCCCCAAATTCTTAGAATAATTCATACCAGTCTAGCTGCCATGAACTCGAGCCAGTCCGACTGTGCCGTGGGCAGTAGTCCCATCGAGTTGCACTTGTAGACGCCGAGTGCTATCCCCAGCAGATTGCCAAGCACATAGACCATCTTCTGCAGAACACCCTGGTCACCGGTGAGACGACGGAATACTACAGATCAAACCGTGTGCGTGTGTATGTGTGTGTACATAGATGGTATTTGTCAATATAAAGCATAATAATATAATATTATGGCAAGACATCACTCTCTTTCTCCCCCCCCCCCCCCCCCCCCCCCATCTCTCTCTCCTCTCTCCTCTCTCTCTCCCTCTCTCTCTCCTCTCTCTCTCTCTCTCCCTCTCTCACCTTCCTTGTAGCCAAAAAGTGTCTGGACTGGTCTGACTAGCATCATCCCCACCATCATGATGGGGAAGAGAGAGATGGTATTGCCAGCCATCCATAGAACAAACACATTCAGAGGCAGCTGCTTCCAGGGACCCAGGGCTATGCTCCAACCAAGCTGAGAGAGAGAGAGAGAAATTTACACCACGACTGAATTTTTATACCATACCTACCTTAGCCACCAATTTATTGTCCGTTGTTTCTCCGCTATCCTGGAAAAATCCAAAAATTATTAAAAGAAGTGATCGTTTTGCTATAAAATTTAATACAGTGATGGCTGTATAGTAGCCATGTACTCACATCATCCTTTGGAGGTATGTCCATGTAGCCTGGAGGGCAGCTGCGCTCCTCACTGCGATCACGACCCCTCTCCTGCCTCCTGCATCATCAAAACAGACAAAGCAGACTTCAAACTCAGTTGCTGAGAGAGATTGCTAATATAATTTCCTGATCACCAGTTGGCCTACCTTCTGATTTCAGAGAAGTCCACGGCCCATTTGACACGACTTCTGGAGTGCCCACTCATTACTATAATACTTTGCCAAGCTTCAGGTGGTGGGGTTTATTTAGAAACCTATTATAAGTCACATGGTCACAAATTCGCTGACTCAGCAGAATCCGCCAGATTTGAGAGCGTGTGAAAGATGCACTTGATGTACTATTTGGACGAGAATGGGAAGAGAGTGTACACCCTAAAGAAAGTGCGTCCAGACTCAGGCAGACCGACTTCATCAGCACACCCAGGTCAGTATGATTGTATTGTGTACATGTATTCTTATCAGTTGATTTTTGTCAAAATTCCATTTTGGTGATATAATATATAAAATTTTCGTTGTATTAAAATCCTGCAGCTCGATTTTCTCCAGATGATCAGTTCTCCCGACAGAGGATTGTGCTGAAGAAGCGATTTGGTCTCCTACCGACCCAGTCCTCACCAGTGACACACCAGCAGAGCTAATAGCTATATAGCCAACAGTAGCTACTTCATCACTCAGGTTAAAACAATCATAATTAATTTTATGGCTGTGTCCATAGTGGTTCATGTAACATCGATCGATCACCGTACAGAGCTAGGGTCACTTGTATAATGATATTGTTGGTAACTTTTGTAATTGTATCGACAGTATTAAAGTGAGATGACTTCTTAAGTCGCTACAATAATACAACGAAAAATATTTTTTTTCAGACGATCATTTTTCTTATATAATAATATTTATACTCCATGTCATTTAATATGAGAGGGCATGGATACGCATCCCAGTTGCTATGAATATGCTGGCATTTATATCCCATGATTGTTGACATTAAACATACGTGTATTGTGGAGAAAAGTATTTCAAGGAATGGCATAATTATAGCAGGCTACAATGAGGGATATATCAATGGTAAAATTGAAAAAAAATTATAATCCCATCCTCCCGTCGACCTTCCGAGCTCTAGGCTGGAACGTTGGTCAGGGTACACTGCAGACATTACTGCAGCCAGTTAGGCCGCGCGTTTCGACAGGCCTGCTCAGGTTTGATCAGCTACTCTTGGCCTCCAGTGAGGGGTGTGGTCTTCATCTGCGCATGCGCACTATACTAACTGGCACTCGATTGTACTATATATTGCATGCTGTGTTTACTATGCTCTGCAATATCTGTGGTCTCTCCGTGGTAATAATCAACCAAAATTTCTTTTATCTTGCTCTCATTGCTCTATAGCTTACATCCTGTGACATAATTATTTAGTCTCCTAGGCTACAATGCTGGAGCTCGAGCACTGTACCAATGGTCCCTGTGATACAGAAATCTAACTGGCTATCGTAATGTCCACCAATGGTCCCCCCTTTGGGCTGCGATACAGTAACTGGCTGCGGTAATGTTCACCAATGGTCCCCCCCTTGGGCTGTGATACAGTGTAACTGGCTATCGTAATGTCCACCAATGGTCCCCCCTTGGGCTGTGATACAGCAACTGGCTATATATCGTAATGTTCACCAATGGTCCGCCCTTGGGCTGCGATACAGCAACTGGCTATATATCGTGATGTCCACCAATGGTCCGCCCTTGGGCTGCGATACAGTAACTGGCTATCATGATATCACCAATGGTCCCCCCTTGGGCTGTGATACAGTAACTGGCTATCGTGATGTCCACCAATGGTCCCCCCTTGGGCTGTGATATAGTAAGTGGCTGCGGTAGTGTCCACCAATGGTCCCCCCTTGGGCTGCAATACAGTAAGTGGCCATGGTAGTGTCCACCAATGGTCCCCCCTTGGGCTGTGATACAGTAAGTGGCTGCGGTAGTGTTCACCAATGGTCCCCCCTTGGGCTGTGATACAGTAAGTGGCTGCAGTAATGCTCACCAGTGCCCTTGGGCTGCAATACAGTAAGTGGCTGCGGTAATGTCCACCAATGGTCCCCCCTTGGGCTGCGATACAGTAACTGGCTTTTGTGATGTCCACCAATGGTCCCCCCTTGGGCTGTGATACAGCGTAACTGGCTATCGTGATGTCCACCAATGGTCCCCCCTTGGGCTGTGATACAGTGTAACTGGCTGTGGTGCAAGAGTAAAATTAATAATAAAGAGGGAAGGATGGCAATACTGTGAATAATTCATGATTGTTACATCAAACCTAATAAGCTTACTTGTGAAAAAAAATAAAAACAGTGGTACCTTACAATACCTACATTACCCTATAGTTGTAACAAATACTGTGATCCGATTGGTCACTCGAGGCCCGAGGCTGTAGCATCCCGAGCAAAGCAACGTAAAATAGAGGACCTCCAACTGACCAATCAGATTCCTGACCTACATTACCCTACAATACCTTACAATACCTTATAATACCCACAATACCCACAATACCTAAATTACCCTATGATTATTGTAACAAATACTGTGATCCGATTGGTCACTCAGAGGCCTGAGGCTGTAAAATAGTGGACCTCCAACTGACCAATCAGATTCCTGACCTACATTACCCTACAATACCTTACAATACCTTAAAATACCATATAATACCTACAATACCTACATTACCCTATAGTTGTAACAAATATATACTGTGATCCGATTGGTCAGTTCGTGCTGCTGCAGCTGGCATGCACGCTGTACTACTTACTTAGTACATACGTAATTTCGACAAGTGAAAAAAAAAAAAAAAATAGTCCCAATCATCCCTCCCCCCGGGCCGGGGTGCCGCAGCTCCGGTGATCCGTTTGGGAGTGACACTGCGGACATTACCGCAATTGGCCATACTTCCAGGGATGGGGGGTATTCAAGGGAGGAACCTGGGCGACCCCTAAGCCATATATGCCCAGGACCATGTGCAGTTTTCAGCTGCAGGTGCCAGAGGGGATACCCCTGACACCGTCTAGCCCCGTTATCGATAGTACCTCCCAGAAAATGCTATTTATTGAGCTGGGACAGGGGGTAGCAAAACGCGTATGGTTTTCACGTTGGAATGTGCAGACCGTGACGTAATTAATTAAAAGCTATGAATATCATTAATTCTATACCGCGGCGCGCGCCAAAGTGTATCTCAGCAACGGAAAGAGCTATGGAGCTGGAACAACAACCAAAATGTAGCTCTTGAGCAGATGAAAGCAGCTACCATGGTCCTGAACATGTTAGACTATACCATGGTATACATACCAAGCTTCTTCAAAGACAACCTTACATGTATGATTGTCACGTTTATATACCGTATAGCGGGAAATTTTCGAGGGAGAAAACTTTCGCGGATCGGTAGGAAAAGAGCATTTCGCGGAGAAAACTTTCGCGGAATGCAAAAACTGATCGGATAATGGGTGTGGCATGCCTAGAATTTCGTGGAGAAAACTTTCGCGGATGGCTGAAAAATCGCGAAATTCGTGAAAGTTTTCTCCCTCGAAAGTTTCCCGCTATACGGTATTATACTCAGACCAAAAACGTATTTCGGTAACGGTAATAGTTATGGAGCTGGAACAAAGACCAAAATGTAGCTCATAATCTAATGAAAATTATTTTTCAGACAATCAGTGTCCTTAATACCTGGAGGGCATTACTGTGAATAACTCATGCATATTATCCCATCATTGTTACATCAAATATACTAAGTCTTGTTATTGTGGATTCATGCTTCCTCAATAATTATAATAATATTCTCTTATTGGTGATTAGTATAGGGTGCATGCTGAATGAAATCCAAACAAGATTGATATGTCCAGCACATTATTAAAATTAAATTTGGGCAACACGTGATTACAATTGAGGGTGAACAGTATTACTGACTGACAGCCAAAAATAACAGAACATGATATCATAATAATATAGCAAACAGAATTGTCAGCACTGAGTTTTAGCAAGCAACAGTTAGACTATACCGATCTTGAATTGGCCACTGTTCAGTTAATTTTACAGCTGATTGATAACTACTTTATTTTTTATGTGAAGAGGTCGCCGACCGAGGGGAGAGGAGTGAGGCTGGTCTTTGATCCCATCGGCAGTCGAGAGAGATCCGGTAAGTTAGCGAGGTGAGATTTGAGCTCTTCCTTGACGGCCGTCACCCTCTCTTGCTTCGACTGAAACTCCTTTAAGTTTTTCTTTGCCTCTTTGAGCAGTCTCTTCTGCTGGTAGATGAAAGCTGCGAGGAGCTCTTGAAGCTCTTGCCGTTCCTTTAGTTCACTCTCTAGACGCTTGTTGTACTCAGCGATCACTTTGGAAGCTTCTTCAACTTTCTCAGCAAAAGCTTCTGCAGCTGCTTTATCTGAAGAAAGAGAGAGAAGAAAATAACACTTCATGATAATGTAAATGGACTAATACAGAATCTCTCTAAGTGTTCTCCCCAAGATATATCCAAGGCATGTCAAGGTATGACAGTAGAGCATGCTTTGGGTGGAGGCTATATATGGCCACATTAAGGCTTTTGGAATCTCCCTATTTGCATATCAAAGAAAATTCCGTACTGAAGGCTTATTGGGCCGACGTGCCTTATGTATGCTGGGGAGAACATTGTCTCTACGAAAGTACATTTCTGAGGTGTTTTGAAAATGGCTACAGTGACTGCAATAATAATTACGAGTTACCCTTCAGTTTTGTGAGGATATCAGGGTCGTATAACTCTGGGGAGAATCCTGCAATCTTGAGTCGCGTGGCCGTGTCTTGAGCTACTGACTTTTCACCATCGATGGCCATCATCCTCTTCAGCAGAGCTTCAGCCTAACGAAGAGATGAAAAATAAAATTTTAAGATCACTGATAGATTCATGAATACAGTGTTCTCCTTAGCATACCTAAGGCATGTCGGCCCAACAATCGTTCAGTACAAAATTTCCTTTGATGTGGGGATAGGGATAATCCAAAAGCTTTGTTGTGGCTACAGGCTCCACCAATACTGCCCTACTATCATGCCTTGAATTTTACTTGGGGGAGGACACTGGAATAGTATGCAATATTATGTAGTGTGTGTGACTATACCTCGGGTGGTTCCCTGCTATTGGGCGGCGGTTCCTCGTCGATCGAGCTGCTCCTTCGACGAGCCTTTTTGTCCAGTTTCACTCGTTTTGCTTCCGGTGGTGGGGCTCTCTTTATATCGGACTCACTCCTGGTTCTCCTTTGGGAGTGCTCCGATCCTGACGTTAGTGCGGTCTGGAAGTATTGACGCACAAAGCAAAGATTATCGGGATATAATAATGTAAGTTTTAACAGAGGAAGTACACTATAGGGGTGATGATTATTATAAATTTTAGAGCCAGTCTATACACCTTGAGTCTGCTGAGTGCAGTGGCGTCAAAAACATGCCTCTCCTCCCAAACACTGATAATTCTCTCAGTCGACTTCACCAGAGAATCATCTTTACTCCTACGGCAAGAAGACGATACAATCTCAGTATATTATACGCATGATCATCCCTTGCGACAGAGATACACACACTAACTTGTTGATTCCTTGGAAGACCCTGGGGAGGACTTTGACAAACTCTGCACGATACTCCGGACCCTTCTTCTTGCTGTTTTGAATGACATCATTCGCCACGTAGAGTAGCGTCAGCTTACGACTAGAGTCAGCTGGAAAAATAAATACATGCACACATATTATTTCTGAGCCATAAGTGATAAATACTGCAAAATGGGGTAAGTGCTGATCAGGCCAAAAAATTGGGTGGGTATGGAGTGCATTAATTAAATTAACCCCTTTGTGGTCCTGTGAAAATGTCGGATTGCATAATTTGCTCCATTTCATGACAGAGGTGGTTCAATCAAAAAAATTTTACCTTTGTGCTGTTCCTTGTACCAGATGCTGACCACGGTCTTTGCATGCTTCCTGTAGTGTATGAGCCACTGGGAGACGCCCTGGATGCTCTGGATGGTAGTGTTCAGGTCCTTGAGCTTCTTCTCCACCGCAGCCACCGAGAAGCCGCCGCTAGCACCCCCACTGCTGCTACTGCTGCTCATCTCTTCCAGCATCTATCTTCCAACATTTCAAAATTTACTTTTTTCTTGTACGTTAATTTAGAACAGCTATATCCATAGTCTCGTACCCAGCCCCCAAATCCCGCACCAGCATTTCAAAAATTACTTTCTTGTCTTGTCCGTTAATTTAGAACAGAATACACTGAGTTTTTGGCGGGAAAATTCGAGTGCCCATAAAAGCGCGTGTAGAGAGTCCCATTCAGCCAGAAATGGCTCAGAATCAAGTCGACTTGTGCGGAAGAGAGTCCGGTAACATTTGGACGAGAAAAATCACACCGTCCGTCAAGAACGGGTGAGTTGGCTGGGCAATTTAATGTGGTACTATAGCAGTACAGTTCTCCCCTAGCTGTGTGACTTCTAATTAAAGCGCATCACAATGGTGTCGGGCGTTTTCCATGCTATTGTTATTCCCTCCCGCAGGCTTTTGTGTGAGGTGTCCAATGTTAAGACTGGACTCACTGCTCAGGGAAAACATCTGCAGTTCTCGCGAGTGGCCTTCGGTTTCCATGGCAACTGGTTTGTGGCTGGTGACCACCATGGAAATGTTTTTCACTTTGACCTCATCAAGAATAGGTCAGCTAGCGGAATAAATAATTATTTTTATAGTAGTTTAGAGCAGGTCCACCATAGCAAAAATATCTCAATCACCTGCATGCATGTACATGTATTTCATCCATTAATGTTTTTTCAGCTCTTAATAATTATTTACTTCTTACTTGTGCAGGTTCCATCTTGTAGGTCGTCTGGGGCATTCTGTGACGTCGCTTGCCTGCTGTATCGGTCGACCCACTGAGATACTTGCAGCCCTGGCGGACTACACCATCAGATGCATTGATGTTGGTCAGTCAATAGTATCACATTGCCTCATTTCAATACTGTATACATAGAAATTTTCGCCAATTTCACCACCAGCTCTCATAGGTGAAATTTTTAATCTATTACATGGAGATATCAATATTATGGTGACCTTTGCCGCATTGGCGAAACATTTTTCTTCCACCGAAATTAATATGCAATACAGAGGTAGCTGGGGGTTGGTGAAATTTTTATCCAGCATATACTGTATACACTTACTTATTGCTGCATTTCTCTTGTGCTATTCTAGAGTCGTGTGAGGTTGTTGCTACGCTGCGAGGCCACGAGGCGTCCGTCAAGTCTCTCTCCCTCCACAATTCGGGTCGCTTCTGCCTGGCCGTGTCGTCACGTGACGCAGTCCTCTGGGACCTGGACAACTTCACCAGGTGCAGGACTCTACATGGAGGTCAAGAGGTTGGAGTGCAAGACGTGAGTCATAAAGTAGCAAATTTCACTAAGGCTTAAAAAATCTAGAAAAGTAATTCAAACTCTCAGCTAACGAATAAGTTTTGGTATACCATATAGCCGGAAAATTTGGCGGTTCGGCAGTCTACATTACAACCGCCAAATTAAAATTCGCAAAAATTTCCTACTCACATATAATATTATACGTATGGCAATCCCATACTGAACCGCCAAATTTAAATCCGCCAATATTCTTGCAATAGCGATTTTGGGCTCAACTGCCAAATTTAATTCCCGCCAATATTTCCGGCTCTATGGCAATTTTAGAAATAATTTAATACATAACATGCAAGTGGTCAAAGGAGAATCTGCTCTATTTTTAGGTGTTCTTCCAGCCGCTGACCAATACGATCCTCACCTGCTTCAAAGACGACTCCATCCACGCCTGGGAGGCCGACTCTCTCGACTACAAGTACCAAATCCCCGCCCCCTGTGGCCCCGCCCCCCACTATCGATCCTTCGCCATGCCTTGTGACGGCCGTCTGCTCGTAGCTGGAGGGAGGTCAGACTATATCCACGTATGGGTCATGGACACACGGAGACTACTGAGAGTGGTACAGCTGCCGTCCAAGATAAGAGTCGTGAAACAGCTCCTGTTTTTGCCGGATAATTTCGATGGAAGTTCCAGTGAGGTTAGATCTACTAATTAAGGGTTACAATTAATTTGGTTATCAACAATCCACGAGTACAATGCTATGCTAAGCTAAACAACTCTATCTCATTTAAGTACTTAGCAATGAATCTCTACGATACAATTATAGAAATTTTTTCTCTAGACGGTTGGATTCCTTGCTCAGGATGGGATACTGAGGGTGATCAACATTCATTCATGCAAACAGCTCTTCCAGATCGGCTCACAAGAACTGGTAGGCCACAACTCAAGTGTATTATGTGGAAAATTATTCCCAATGAGCCTTTCTACACTTGCATACACTCATACTTGTGTGTATGTAGCGGTTATCGTGTGCTGAGGTCAGCAGTGATGGTCAGTACGTTGCCGCTGTGTCGGAGCAAGGAAATCTGCTGATATTTGACGTAGAGACACTCTCACAAGACTTGAACACTGTAAGGACATGTACATGTATGTGGGTATCTGCAATTATTGACATACCGTAGATCGCGAAATTTTTGCCGTTAAAAAATTTTCATCGATGACCTTTTCCAACGAAAATTAAACACGTGAAATATTTTGTGTAACGTACAGCGAACTATACCTATTTTGGTCACTAAAGTCAGGCGACGAAATTTAGACTACACAAAAAATTTACAAGCGAAATATTTTATCGGCGAAAATATCCCGATCTACGGTACTTGAAATAATGTATTGAAAGAGAGTGTGAGAGGGGAAGAGTTTGTTAAATAATTCTCTATAATAACATTATTCTGTCTCTAGACTCCAGCCCCTCTTGTGCGTATGGTAGAAGAAGGTGATGATGAGAAAAGATCGAGTAACCATTCGACTCATACTTCCGTCTCGAAGCTAAAATACGACAGCACCAAACGACGACATCACACCAAGCCTGCTACCAGGTCTGATGGGCGGGGCCAGAGAGCTAGAGCCACGCCCCTCGTACCAGGGAAGGCAAAAGCCACTGCTAAGCTAGAAGGAGAAGAGAGAGGTAAAGAGGGAGAAAGTCATCCCGGAAAATTTGGACTCGATTTTGGAAAGCTAAACTCCATTCTGCGAGGATATGGAGAGTACCCCTCTAAATATAGGTCAATCAACAGTATTTCATACAGAATTGTTTTTATGACTTGTAAATAGATGTACCATTATTATTTTTTTGTGTCACCATTTCTTAATGACAGGAGTTTCATTTGGCGTTGCCTTCTGTGTCTCCCTGAGAACCACACGGCCTACAGCAGCCTCCTGGAGAGGGGGACCCACCCAGCCTACCTTCACCTACACCAGCTCTACCCAATCAAGAGCAGGAAGCTGCTCAGGGTGCTGCAGAGGTGAGGAGGGAGGGAGGGAGGGGGGATGTTTGCCCAGTTCACTTCTTAGTTTGGAAGTTATAAGCTTTTTTGCTTCATTCTCCTCTTCGCTGCCCAGAGCCCTATCAGCGCTGGCTCACTGGTCGTCCATATTTGGTGAGACGGAGTACCTCCCTGGACTAGTGTTCCCTTTTGTCAAACTCTTCCAGAACAACCAGCTCATCACATTCGAGATTCTCGCAACCATCCTCAGTTAGTGTTACCGTAGTTAATCGCATGATCCAATTTAACGCAATAAATTAGCATTTTACGAATTCTCATAACAATTATATATGGAGCGATTGACGACTTTTACCAGAAAAACACCATTTTTCAAAAATTGATAAGTACGGTATTATCAACTTTAAGTTTAGTCATTTTCCATCTTTCTTCACTCGCTGTGCAGTGAACTGGTGTGGTCAGTGGTTTGAGTATTTCCCCAACCCACCCCTCAACGTCCTGGCCATGGTTGAGAACTGTCTCGCCCACCACGATGCCAGCTTACTGGAGCACTTCATCAAATATAACATCGCCTCACATGTAAGCTGCTGGAGAGAGAGAGGGGGGAAGGGAGAAAGAGAGGGGGAGGGTGAGAAAGTGGGAGAGAGAGAAAGAGAGGGAGAGAATTTGCCGTATATTGGCGGGAATTAAATTTGGCGATTGAGCCCAAAATCGCTATTTCAAGAATCTTAGTGGATTTAAATTTGGCGGTTCGGTACGGGATCGCCATACGTATATATGCGAATAGGAAATTTTGGCAGATTTTAATTTGGCGGTTGTAATATAGACCGCCAAACTGCCAAATTTTCCGGCTATACGGTATATAATGTGCATAGAATTTGTTTGATATAGAACCCCCCCCCCCCCCCCCCCCCCCCCCCCCCCCCCCCCACATAGCAATATGCTTGGCCTCTGATGGCTACCATGTTCAGTGAGGTGTTCTCGAGGGAGGCGTGGCTTCGTTGCTGGGACAACATTCTCTCCAATCCTCCAGGATTCATGCTGCTTGTGGTAGTGGCCTATCTCATCGTAGCCAGGGCCACCCTGCTGCAGTGCTCACAGCAAGAGGATTTTGAGGTCTGCTCTCTGTGAAGTAGCTTAAAAATATCATTGTAGAGCCTTTTTAGAACAAAAATTTGAGTCGGATAATTACTACGGGTGGCCCATCCTATATAATAGTTAGAGACCGAGTCCAAGGTCTCTACGCCTTTTAAGAGACCCGAAGGCCCTGGGCTGTAGCATCCCGAGCGAAAGCGAGGGTGCTACTAAGGGCCTGAGGGTCTCTTAAAAGCGTAGAGACCATTGGACGAGGTCTCTAACTGATTTAGAATATAGCAACTGTAACCATGGTAGTTGACCTGAGGACTAGGCTACTGTTGCACCGTGCATCTTTCTTTGCCCTTGGCTATACTTGTAGGTCTCTATGAAACTTGTAGGTCTCTATGAGAACTTGTAGGTCTCTATGAAAACTTGTAGGTCTCTATGAGAAATAGAGACCTCCAAGTGTCCAATCAGATCACAGTATTTGTTACAACTATATTCTAAATAATATTATTACCAGGGTGTTCAAATAATGATTGTTTTTTTTAACATGCTCACACAAATGTTTAGCATTTCTTCCACCACCCGAGTTCAGTTGATGTTGGTGCCGTCATTCAGGAGGCATACCACCTCCAAAAGACTACACCCACTGAGCTCCACCCAGAGAGGATGCTGGGACCATTTGAACCACTAACGAAAGGGACTTACCCAGTGTTCAACAAATACCCCAAGTTCATCGTCGACTACCAGGTCCAGGAGAGGGAGAGAATAAGGAGGGAGGAGATAGATTATCTCAGAGAAAGGTGAAGTCACGTACTGTATAGCCGGAAATATTAAATTTAGCAGTTGAGCCCAAAATCGCTATTGTAAGAATATTTGTGGATTTAAATTTCGTGGTTCGGTACGGGATGTAATATATGCGAGTAGGAAATTTTTGGCGGATTTTAATTTAGTGGTTGTACTATAGACTGCCAAACTGCCAAATTTAATTCCCTGCCAAAATTTCTAGCTATACACATGTATAGTATTTTAATACACCTTGATTTGCTATACTAGTACCACTAAGGTCCTCAAAATGTGATTAAATTTTAGCATTGCTACATACTAATAATTACGCTATTAATATCTCAATACTATAATGTCAAGATGATGTAATAAAATGCTTGATCATGTGACTTGTAGGCAGAGTGCGCTAGAGCTAGAGCGTCTGACCGAGCAGCGGAGACAGGAGGAGGAGGCGTGGTACAGGCAGCAGAAGCTGCTCATGGAGGCAGAGGACCAACGGAGAAAGATGATTGACGTGGAGGAAAAGAAACTCACAGACCAAAGAGCAAGGTATGTAGGCACCAAAATACCATAAAGCAACATTATTATATTGTGTGAAAAAATTTTGGTCAAAACGGGCGTGTTGAAAATTTATGCGATTTTTATTTTTTCATGCATGCATTGTAATGTATGGCGCAATAAAACATAATGTGATAAAAAAATTTTGTGATGACAAAAAAAATTTTTTTATCTCCCACCTCATTGACTACCAACAGGCTCCAGGCGCTAAAACGGGAGATCAAAGTGAAGGAGATCCACGTGCTCGACGCAGCAAGGCAACGGTTCATGGCTCACCAGCAGACAGTGAGGGAGTCGGAGATAAAGAAGCTCGACCGCGAACTGGAGAAACGTGTAGTTCAGCGGGAGGAGGAGACGAAGCACGTCCTGGAGGACATCGAGACGAGGGCTCTGGAACTGGAGAGACAGAAGGCATTGCTCGAGCAAGAACTGGCAAAGTGTCAGGAGGAGGTGAGAGAGAACAAATATCACTTATAACAGCTATTAATTTTAAAAAAATGAAGTGATTAAGCCCTTAGCATCACATCGTTCCTGGTTCATCCCATGTTGTTGTTTTTTTCAAAATTACACATGTAATGTTGAAATAAGGCTAATTCAGCACACCCCTATGTAGTAGAGTCTATATAACTACCGTAAATCACGAATATTTTGTGTCTAAAATATTTCATGCGATAATTTTTTGGCATTAAATAATTTTCAGACAAACGACCCTGTACCGCATTATCGTTAATACTGCGCATATATTTCCATGCGTTTAATTTCGCACAAGATAGGCTGTCCGAAAATATTTCAACAACAAAATATTCGCAATATATGGTATGATATCATCATTATGATGATGCTCATAATATTGGACAATAATTAATATTACATCTTTGGTGTCAGATGGTGTACCGTCTTCGTGCTGACGCGGCGGCTGGGGATCACCGCGATGCCCTGGAGCAGAGCATGATGCACAGAGCCGTAGAGGAGGACGCACTGAGGGAGAGAGAGAAGCTAGAGAGAGCTCACACCAAGCTGGCCAAGGCCCAGGCGGAGAGGGCCAACCAGCAGGCACTGAGGGAAGCCAAAGCTAGGAGGAACATCAGGGCAATTCACACGGACATTAGGATGGAGCAGGTCAGATAAAACTAAAAAAAAAGTGACACCCCAGAAATTTACATACACAATTTCTTTAATAAGATATGCTCCAGTACTTCATGTATTCTCTATGTACAACTAAATAAATCCCTACCACCCCCGCCTCTCTTAGGAGTCCAGGCACTATGCATGGTCCCATTAAAAATACGATTTCTGTGCAATTGCCTGACATTTTTTATTTACTCCACTTGTGTACAGGTGGCTGAGAAGTCTCGTGGTAATCGAGCTACAGAGAAGGAGATCCAGGTGCTGGCTAAAGGCCTCGAGGAGCAACACACCTCACATACTAGAATGGATCACAGCAGATTGGCGGGCAATCGGCCGGGAAATGATGAAGTGGGCGGAGCCATGGATAGACTGCTTCATCAGCAGAGTACAGACACTAGTACCGGTGCTGGGACCACTGGACTAACCGCCGCAACTACAATGACCTCTGGTGCCATGGAAACGACCTCTGACCTTGAGACAACTGGAATTTCTGGTAACTATGCAGTTTTTGCCAAAATTTAATATTTCAAAGGGCCAGCCAGTAATGATTGTTTTTTTTTTCTCTGATAAAATGATTTTTAGCCCTTAACTGGAGCCATCGTCGTGACAAACTAGACCAGCAGGAGGCCAGCCTCTTGGCTCACGTCAGGCAACTCAGGAAGAAGGTGGCCGGACAAATGAATGCTAGCAGGAGCTCCAATGGGTCAGCCCCTCTCATCACTGGAGGGGCTACCTAAATAACCTTCTTGGATGATATAAAAATATTACAGAAATCTTAAGTGCCAAATTTTTTAGACCTTTGGCTTACTAGCTGCTGGTCAATAATAACTTAATTAACCTTAATAAGCCAATACTCATTGATCCAGCCCAGTATTGTCAAATTTAATATTAATTGTTGGAAACATACGTACAATGTCATAATTAATTAACCATGGATAAAAAAATTAGCACCCATTCAGTGATTAAATTAAATTGTGCTGTTGTTCAGCTGCAGATGGCTGGCTATAGATATAATATTATATACACATAGTAACAAATCTCACGAACATTCGTTGAAAAAAAAGTATTTTTTAATTCTATGATAGGAGGAAAGTTTACACATTGTAGGCATAAGATGCTGCATCACTGACAGGGCGAGCTGCTGAGGCTCTGCAAAGAGAGAGAGAGAGAGAGTAAAACTGGGCAAAGGCAGAATGTCATTAAAATTAATGTGAAACTGTTATACCACGGTATACCTTTTGCTCTTTTCCTTCTTTGAAGGTGAGTAGTCTTTCTTCCTACTGATGCTGAAGCTTTTCCTGATGCTTGTCATTCGAGGGATCTTCTTGTGCTGCAGGAACAGAGAGGATAGTGATGATAAATGAATGCGAAATCTATAGCCCTAAACTATTTGGCAAGGGTCGTCACACACATACGCTACAAATCTCTGTAGTAAAGTTGAAAATTTATACACTACACTTAACGGCTGCTGTCTCTCTCACCTTTTCTCTGTCTATCCTCTTGTCGACCATGTCTCCGAGGGAGCTCCAGTTTCTGTTCAGTCCTCCACTGCTCTTGGTGTGCGGTTGGCTAAAGGTCAAAAGGTGATCAGAGACGTGGACTCTGGTGGGCAGACCGTGGTTGTTGATCTGACAGAGAAGACCTGCAATAGTACAATGTCATATCGTGAAGGTTTTGGATGCAATGTGGTAATGGTCGTCAGATCGCTTACTTTTAGCTCTCTCATTGGCCTTGTTGCTGAGAATGTCTATTGGTCTCCTGCCACCATAGTCTCTCACATTGGGATCAGCTCCTGCAAGGGGGGAAGGGGGAGGGATCATCTCTCTCCTCCTCTCTTTCTTTCTCTCTCTCTCTCTCCCCCCACCCATGATATTCTGATAAAATATACTTACCAAAGTCGCTAATAAGTTGCTCTATTGCGTTGTCATACCCAGACTGAGCCGCTAGGTGAAGAGGAGTGAGCCCCTATAATTAGCAAAATAATAAACCATCATACTATAAGCACATGGTGATTTGTATTCAGTTGCTTACCCCCTGTTGAGTTTGGAAGTGAGGTCAGGGCAGGAAGTGGAGCCAGTAGAAAGGTGAGTGAGATTTATGAGTGTGTGTGTTGGGGGGGGGGGGGGGGGTGGATGACATAAATAATTATACTTTGGATAAGCTGTATTAACAAAAACTTACATTCTTCAGTGGAAGTGTCCAGTATTAGTGAGGGGTGTATGTGTGAGAGAGAGAGAGAGAAAATTATTAATACACTTTTTGTTAAAGCCAGTATCTCGTATCTATCACTCGTACTGTGCGTACCGATTTGATGTCGACTTGTGCTCCATTGAGCATGAGTCCGGCGATGATGTCACATCGGCCATGCTTGGCGGCCCAGTGGAGAGCCGTGTAGCCATGGATGAAGTCCTTACGGTTGACGAGGTTCTGTTCCTCCATCAGAAGCTGTTGCAGACCCTGAGTAAGGAAGGGAGGGAAGGAGGGTGACATCAAAATGTGCGAAATTTTTTACAAAATGTAAATTTTCTGAAACACACCACACCCCTGTTTCCTACATTATTGGGGGGTATCATTGGCAAAGGCAAGATTAATATTGCATTTCTATATATGTACTCGAGGCGAAGAGTATAGAGTACTGTCAGTGTCCCCACGTACCTGGAGGTCAGCCTGAGCTGAAGCCAACATCCAGTCCTTCTCTAGAGGATCGATCTCCCAGGAGTCCTGCTCAGACATCTCCGTCATGGAACCATCATCACCAGCGTCCTGGCGAAGCTAAGCATGTGTGTGTGTGCATGAGAAAGTCAGTCAGTTCCTGTTAATATTTAATTGCTATTTTTGACTGTTCCCTTGCTATACATGCGGTAAAATTCTTAGAGTACACGTATGTAGCAGAACGATATTATTATACATACGGTAAAATTCTTAGAGTACATGTATGTAGCAGAACGATATTATTATACATGTACTCCCCCCTTCTCTCCCTCCCTCTCTCTCCCCCTCCTTCTCTATCACTACCTCTTCCATCCCCCCCCCTTCACCTTTCCCATCATAAGATTTACTTTACCATCTCGCTTACATCTTCTCTTGATCTTGTTATGAATGAGTGTGGTCCTCCTCTGTGAGCTGGTTTGGGCGATGGCTTGGGGGCCACCTCGGGCTTGTTCCGTCTAGAGCTGGGCGGAGTCGTCGCCATGGAGATGGACATCCGAGTCACACTGTCCAGGTTGGCTGAAAGATGAAGAAATAAGAAGTAAATCTCTCTCACTCTCTCTCTCTCTCTCTCTCTCTCTCTCTTTCTCCCCAGTCACACTTGCATTTCAGACCAGCATACGATACTTATGAGCCAAATTCTATTGGCATACAATGGCTCTATATTTGGATGACTTTCCTTAGCCAATAAATGTGTAGATTAGTCAAGGCAGCTCACGTTACCGTTGCCTGGCCCGGTCTGAAACTACAACACCTTAACACTAATCGTTTCTAAGAACTCAAGCCAAAGTTTGAGTACGTGTGTGTGTGTGTGTGTGTGTAGTGTGTTTGAGCATTTGTAGAATGCGAGTTCGGAGTGAGTGTACGTGCGTACGTGTTTACAGCCTTTCATGTAACGTTATAAAAGCCGATAAAATGTGCTAAAAATGCACTCGCCATTCACAGCAACAGTGAATACACAATGGGTGAAGTATGCCAATACTAGTCCTACTGGTGCTGTGGACAAAGAGCAGTTGTGCTCAAAGCCTCTATAAATTATTATACTGTGTTGTCTACGACAGAGCACCAGCCCTAGACTCGATATATACACACACACATAATAATATGCAGCTGTACAATGGTAAACAGTCTCCTAGCTACACTATAGGAGTTATGTTATGGCAGTGCTGTGTCCAAAGTTGTCTCTACACACTGCTTTCAGTTCTGGATGCTGACAAAGGTATCCTGTAAACTCCCTAAAAATGATATTCCATGATAGCCTAGTACATGTACACCACAGCCTACCTACATAAGCTAGGGGGGTATCACAGATCGAGAGGGAGGAAAGACTTAGATCTATGCCATAAAAGGCAGGATTAGGCCCTGAAAATTATTCAATGAAGATACATGTACCTCCTTCAACCCAGAACACAGTAACAAGCTGTACAATAGATGTCTACACCGTATTATTCCAGGGACACAGACTGTAGGGGTACATAGATCATCTATAGATGTACATCTTGTCAAGCCATTTTCAGAAAGAACATTCACACACAACATACCAATCTATCTCTTTCACGGACCAAAATCACAGCAATTACTAGTCGAGATACTCACTTTAGCCAACAAAGGGTAGGTACACACACTACTCACCGTTCTTGTCCATGTTTCTCGATCTTCGAACACTCGGTCCTTGTGAGCTTCTCTGCTTGCCCTCCTTGTTTCTGAGCTGAACCCCGAGGCTTGATACAAGACTGCTGGTCACACTGTCGCCCACCTGAGAGCGCAGACGACCGTCTAGACCGTCCAGGGGAGGCCCAAGGGCGGAGTAGGTAGGGGAACGAGAACGACTGTCCCTCCGACTGGGGGAATCTATATAGAGGGGAGGTGAGAGAGAGAGAGGGAGGGAGGGAGGGGTGGGAGGAGAGAGAGAGAGGGAGAGAGTTTCATTTCAGTATCAATTCCTTTCTAAGTGGCTGGATCAAGTGTCAGATGTGGTTAAGGAGGCGGATGGCCAAAATTTGATACTATAGAGAGTAAGTATCATGGAACTAGCTCACAGACACAATGTAGACTGATCATATTCTCTCTCTCTCTCTCTCTCTCTCTCTCTCTCTCTCTCTCTCTCTCTCTCTCTCTCTCTCTCTCTCTCTCTCTCTCTCTCTCTCTCTCTCTCTCTCTCTCTCTCTCTCATACACACAAACCTGGAGGTGGTGAGGTGTGGACTCTAATAGTGGGAGGGGTTTGCTCTCGGAGGGCATCTGATGAGCCATGATGTCGACTCGTCCGATCAAAGAATCCCCTACGTTGACCACTCCCATCTGCCACGCCCCCTGCTCGTCCGCTGGGTGCAGACATAGACGGTCCAGGGGGCTGCTGAGATGATGATGATGATGTAATGCCCGAGGGACCAAGCAACGAATATTCTGAGGGACCGGTAGGGCTTGAAGAGGAGGCCCCCAGTAATGAATATTCAGACGAGGGGGCATTATATTTTGACGTTGGTGGACCAGTAGAAGTGGGACTTCTTGAGGGGGCACCAAGCAACGAATATTCGGATGAGAGGGGGTAACTGGAACCTGAGGGACCAGAATTCGTAGAAGAGCCACTAGATCTTGAATATGCTGTAGACAATGGAGCATACTGTGAACCTGAGGGGCCGGATGAAACTGTTGAGGGGGCATTAAAATTTGATGAAGTCGAGGGGCCACTACTGTATGCAGCCGCTGAGGAGGAGGGTGAAGAAGTGGCTTTGGGGGGCTCCGATTTTAGACTCGTATCCAAAAATGACGACATCCCCCCGCCCATTGTGCCGATTGTGCTTGTAAGGTCACCGATGTCAAACGATCCTATTCCTCCGATCGATGATGATCCAGCTGACGAATTGGTATGTGGCGACTCGACTGAAGTTCCCCCGAGAGGCGGAGGTGTCACCTTATTGGTCGAATGTGATGATCCTCTAGGCGGCGACATCACCCTTGTGGGCGGAGTCACAGAGGAGTGACTCCTCCCCTGCTGATGATAGGGTGACCCGTAATTAGCATAATGTGATGACGTCGTGCGTCCCGGAGATGGTTGGGGGTTGTAGCTCAATTTCCTTGAGGGGTCCAAATTTCTTGATGGTGACGTTGTGGTCCCTCCCCCCATACTCAGGGTGCTGGTTTTCGGCGAGGGCACGGGAGGCGGAGCCCTTCGATTCACAGCTGCATTATTCGAGGTGGTAGCAGCGCTTGGGGGGCCACCAATAGTAGAATTTGAAGACGCCCCCGGGGGGCCAGGGGGTGGCCGGCGGGGAGAACCCTGTAATGATGAAGAAGATGTGGCTGGCGAAGGTCCATGCATTGAGCCGGAGCTCTGTCGCCTTGATGATGATGAAGCCACACCTCCCAGAGAGCTAGCGCTTACAGTCGAAGCTCTTTTGCTGTTGGCCCCTGAGGAGGAGGAGGCAGGAGGTGGGCCAGGAGGGGGGCGACGGGGGGACCCCTGTAGAGACGATGATGATGTCGTTCCCCCCAGACTAGAGCGCTTGGGTGAGGTCTGATTGAGCGATGGAGGAGGAGGTGTGGTCTTGTTAAGTGGTGCCTCGGGCGGGGCCCTTCTGGGTGACGTTTGATTGAGCGATGGAGGAGGAGGTGTGGTCTTGTTAATTGGTGCCTCGGGCGGGGCCCTTCTGGGTGACTGCTGCCTCGGAGTGTGGCCGCTTGTACTTGCTGCAAAAATTATCACAAACACGCACATAAAGGTATATTATACGTTATCAGAAAGAGAGAGAAGAGATAAATTTCCAATTTCTATGGAGCTCATCTCAGTGCTACCACTCCAGGATATTGGATGTCTCTAATCTGACCCATTTCTGTTCTTTCCCACCCTAATCAACATAATCAACAAGACATGCATTGCCATGACAACACTACACCCTAACACTTGTACACTGTCCAAGACAGAGAAGCTTCACTCTAAAACTATCCAGAAACTTACTTAAAAAGTGTAGCTACACATACCATAGTGGAGCCTAGCCTTTTTGAAATAATATTATTTGCAACTACAGCCATCTTGAGTAAAAATGAACTACTATATATATATATCTGGGTCAGGGTATAGCAAATGTATGCTAGGAATGTGGAGTGAGAGTGAGAGTCAGTGAAGGGTAACTGGGGAGGCAGGGAGGCAGAGAGGGGGAAGAAATCAACCACATTCCAAAGATTCCAAGCAACATAGTCAAAAAAGGTATACACTCTCAGTAGAGTTTATACAATATATAAAAAGATCACAAGGCACCTGCCTCACAAACCATGTCACTTTACCTTGTAGGTATTCCACTACTGGCCAGCTATATACATGTATACACATACACACAACTACCTGTAATATTAGCTCCCAATCACAACCAATTCACTACAAATGGCGTACTAAGCAACACTTGAATACAATTGAGTGCACATGCTGTATAGTAACAACATAGTATCGTAACATCATATTTTGTGTAGTGAACGTGTTTCCTTCCTTCGGCACGTACACATGTACTAAACTAACGACAATAATGCCATTATGCCCTCTCTACACGAGTGGTGTGTGGTTCTCTAATGAGATGAAGTCTGCAGGAAAGTGGATGCCCAAGAAATCCGATGCATGAAGCACATCAAAGGGTGTGGTGGACCCCCTCTCCTCTCCAGGTGTACTGGTGGGCAACTGGTGGGAAGTGGTGGGCAGCTGATAGCCCCAAACTGGACAACACAAGATCATCAAAAGTAAAAGCTGAGCTGTGTGGCTGCAGTTTATACCTTAGGGCTACGATTATTTGCAGGTACAAATTTTAGCGGATTTCGGAAATAGTGCGTTTAGCGGGTACTTTGAAAATATTGAAAAAATTAATATTCACGGGTACAATTTTTAGCGAAAATTGGGCAAATCGCTAAATTTAACAAAAGAGTCCTTAAGGTACTTCGAGCTGCCATCATTAGGCTCGACTTTTGTTTGTAAGGTTCAAAAATCTCATCTCCCAGCCAAGCAGAGGGAAAGCACGTTCCTTTGGTAAAATGTTTGTAATTCCTGAAGATGGCACGTTAGATGGCTTAGGCTGCCTCTAATTTGTACCCTGGCCATAAAATGCATGTAGCAAGCATCCTTGTTCTAAACGATGAATCAACGAGCAAATTGACGCACAGCATGGTCAATTTAAAACACAGCCGAACTTTCTCTCTCTCCCTCCCTCCCTCCCTCCCTCTCTCCCTCTCTCTCTCTCTCACACCACATAAGGACAACCTTCCCTATAAGACACACAGCATAGTCAATTTATAACACAGCCAAACTTTCTCTCTCTCTCTCCCTCCCTCTTTCCCTCTCTCTCTCTCTCACCACGTAAGTACAACCTTCCCTATAGAACACACAGCATGGTCAATTTACAACATAGCCGAACTTTCTCTCTCCCTCTTTGTCTCTCTCTCTCTCTCTCTCTCACACACATACCACAAAAGTGTGCCACATCATATGATACTGCCACAGACTACACACACACAAAGAGGATGCCAGGAGGCATACGTATCACATGTACACATAAGTCCATAGCAACGATGGCCCAATGGAAACATTCCTTTTTGGCATTCATCTCTGCCAATAAACTAAAAATTTGGGAAAAGTACTTGGCATTTCACAAACACAATGTTCAATACTTGCTTCCTTATTACACAACATACTCTCACATAAATACAAACATGCATCATCACGACGTAGTCACAATGTTATGCACATCTGAGAGATTTGAGGAGAGAGAGAAAGAGAGAGAGAGAGAGAGAGAGAGAGAGGGAGAGAGAGAGAGAAAGAGAGAGAGAGAGAGGGAGAGAGAGAGGGAGAGATTTGAGGAGAGAGGGAGAGAACACTACTTACCTTGTGGTGGAGCTGTTGATGAGGTAGGCGCCGTCGATGATGATGAATACGATGAAGTCGACTTTGAGGCTGCCGGCGGATCAAACAACTTCGACGACGATGATGCACCTTCCGATGCTGCCGTCATTGTCGATGACGTCATCCCTAGTCCTCCCAGCCCCCCTGTACCCGTACCCGTAGCCGAGGTGCCAGTAGAGCTACTGGTCCCAAATGAGCTAAAAAGATCACCAAATGACGACATCAGGTCTCCACCGAGACTCCCCAGTCCCATGTCCCCTAGGCCACCTGACGACGATGTCGTGGTGGTGGGACTGAAGAGAGATGAGCCAGAGGGAGCCGCTGTAGAGGCAGAAGAAGAAGAAGCTGCCGAAGAGTTTGAGGTACCGTTCGTCCTTGTCATGGAGGAGGAGGAGTAGGACGAAGAGGAGTAGGGGGAGGAGTACATAGTAGAAGACGTGGGACCAGTGGAGCTGCTTTGGTAAGAGGGCGTGGCACTCGTAGCAGAGGAGGTAGAGAGGGGTTTGTACGATTGTAGCATGACATCATTTTTACTGCGGGAAGGAGACGTGAACATATTGGATGAGTTCGATGAGGTACTTCCTCTTCCAGTCGATGAATAAGATGAGGAGTTCTGTGCAGGCGCAGGGACGGAACCGAAATCTGTGAAATGGGAACCGGACGTGGTGGTAGTGGCTGTTGGCGAGAGTAGATCGCTGATGAGTTGAGTGAGAGAATCTCGGCTTTGAAGGGAGTTTCGAGGGTCTGTGGTATCGATGGAGGACACAGAGGCTCTCTCGCTCCCCGCCACACTGGTGCGTCCGGAGGGAGGCCGACCAGCTGCCTGATACTCGGGACGAAGATAGAGGTACTTCTCACCCTGGGAGAGAAGAAAGAGCAAGGGGTATGTGAGAGAGAGAGAGAAAAGGGGGGGGGGAGTGTTTATAAACTATTTAGGTTCCTCACAAATGTTATACATAATTAAATTATACAAACATCTTCATGTTCAAACTACTCAAGCAGGATAATTTTGTTCGCCACAACTATTTTGCTGACTCTGCACTTTTCAGACCACCTGCTTCCACTTACTAAAAACAACCGACAAAGAGATTATCTACACAAACGAGGGAAATATCCAGGGGCATAGCACTCAACCTTACAAGGAGAAGGAGGGAGGGGGGTGGGGGAGGAAATCATCTCACAAACACAGGGGGGAGGGGAGGGCAGGGGGCCAAAACAAACGTTTGTGCAGCTGTCATTATCTAACTCATTGTAAGTATTCCATCCTAGTTTCCTGGTATAATACACCCCCAGAGTTGTGAGTAAGACCAACACACTACAGCTGACATTGTGGGCTCAGGAGAAGGACTATATAAACTAACAAGTACTATAAACATAACACATAATAGGACCAGTGATGCTTCTCAGAGGAGATTCGGTAGCTAGCTGTAAGGGAGAGAGACGGAGGGTGTGTGAAATTGTATCCACTTAGAGCTCTAACTGCCGGGAAGTTGAAACACTGATTGGGACCGCCCGTCTTGTCGTGACTGCTATGATGTAACGTACAACACCACAATGCCACCATTGACCAGTTGTGTGTGCGTGTGTGTGTGTGTGTGTGTGTGTGTCTACAAAGCCAACGATGTTTCAGCCCAAGTACAGAGGGTGTGGTCATCATAAAGTCCAAATCTTCAAACCATACCCAAACACATTATGGAAGTTCAGAGGAAATTGAACAACGATCATTCTCAGCACCTCTCTCTTTCTCTCTCCCTCCCTCCTTCCCTCCCTGTATAAAGTACATATCTAGCCACTAGTTCTTGGGGGCAGGCCCGTGGTCATCATAAAATCCAAATCTTCAAACCATACCCAAACACATTATGGAAGTTCAGAGGAAACTGAACAACGATCATTAATATTCTCTCTCTCTCTCTCTCTGTCTTCACTCCCTGTACAAAGTATCTAGCCACTAGTTCTTGGAGGCCGGCACAGTTTGTCTTCCAATAATCAGCAGCTATGGTCGGAATGAAACCACAATTCGCGTACGCATTCCACGGTTAATTCCGTAAAAAGTCAGAGCAATGAGTGGATACTGATAGCAGCAGAGGGATAGTACTATGAAATGAGTAGACGCCATTATACACACGCCTCTGCATGATGATTAGCTCCCTCTCTCACCCTCTACATCCAGCGTACAGGTACTTAGAAGTACATCGACACATACACATAATTATTATTATACACACCCTCAAAAGTATGTAATAATGTACATGTACACACACATACAGACACCTGTGGTCAAACCATGCAGAGTAAACAAGGTAGGAAGAATTAAGAGGTGGCTCTGTAGGACCCCCCCCCCCTCTCTCTCTCTCTCTCTCTCTCGCCCACTCTCTTTCTCTCTCACCTTTTCAGCTCTTATAGAAGCCACAGAGTTGACTCTCTCTTTGAACACCTCACGAGCGTGATCTGAAATTGAAACAATATCAATTATTCACTGCTCTGTAGAATAAAAAAACAAGCCAGCTATCAATTCTACTAAGATTCTGACTGACAGCTACCCAGCTAGTACTACAAAAGGAGATAAACTTATGAGAAAGCAAAATGGACACCTATTAGTTTTGTCTAAAACTCTCTAGCTAATGATATTTACTCTACGAAGAAAGAGCGCCGCGACTAACCACGCACAGTGCTCCGTTCAGCTGGACCGTGCTCCCATAAAGACTGTACTGAGACGCCGGACTGTGTAGCTAGCCAGCTAGTACACACCCTTCACCTTCAGGGCACTGCCTACGTTTACTCAGTGAGCGCTGTATAAACTACCCCCGGCTTCATAGCATACCAACGACTAAAGCACCCATAGCAAGACGTAGCTGCCAAGAATATCGCGGGGTTGTGTACGTGTATAGAAAGTCCAGCAATAAGAAGTATGGGGACCATCAATACATACCTTTTTGGAGCGGGTTTTCAACTTGGAGGTACTTTCTGAAGTGCCGAACGAGATCCACGTTCTTGACCACACCGCCTTTCTTGACTAGGTAGTCAAGAATCATATCTTTTGTCACCTCCGTCATCTTTTACTAGCTGCTTGCTTGAAACTTGGCTCTATACCTAACTTGTTTGTCTCCTATTTTGATGCCTATCTATATCGCCTCCCACAAACAAGGCTAGGCTTTGCCTTGAATCAGCGGAATGACGTAATGTTTGTGTGGGTCCGGTCTACCCCATTGCGCATGCGTGATTAGGCTGAGAAGGAGACGCGTTTCGGGGGGAGGGGCTGTCCCGTATGCAAGATCAAGATTCATTGTGCACTGTGTCGTCCCCACAGCAACCAAGACAGATCAGCCCTGGAAGAAGAAAGCACCACCAGATCATTAGAGCTACGACTCTCGATTTCACCAGCTAGAAGCAAGATATGGCGACTGACACAAAGCACAAGACATCAACAGTTAACCAGATCGCTTTGGATATGTTAGAAGAGCGGAGAAGGATGGTACAGTACCCGCCGCCTCCCACCTGCACTCCGTCAGCTCATACTCCCAATCTCTTCAGCGGGCGAAGCTCCGCCATGCGTCAATCGACGGATACGCCCCTCAGCATGTACGCCATGCACAGAACAAAGTATAAGATGTCTATTCTTTCTTCTATTCTATCACCAAGGGGGGTGCCTCAAACTGTACAGGTAGGCTATCTGGAAATGTAGATACTAAAATTTAATATCACAATAAAATTAAATACTGTCATTATTGACCTGCATCTAGGTACTGAATTACAGTGCCTCCAAGTATACGGATTTATCAGTATTTTTACTGAATTCTGACCATAAAATTAATACTGATAAAATTTTCAAAAATACTGAAAAATGGGATAATTAAGTACATACATCATATGTGGAGCCCTTTACAGTAAAATACTGAAAAAAATTAATACTGAAAACGCATGCAAAATACTGAAAAATGGGAAATTTATACTGAAAGACAGGAGAACAGCTTGGACGCACTGGAATTAAACAATTTTTTTCAATAATAATATTACAGGTACCGCTGTCAGCTTTGTCGTCTGCCAAAGCTAAACCAGGAGCAGTTGGCGGACCCTTTAACTCAACCTCTAAGATGAAGTGCATCCCTCTCCCCTCCATCTACCAACACAACCAGATGACTAAGAGGGGTATAAGGAACGTCACTCTGCACACAGAGAGATACACACCCTCGTTCCACACTGGAAACAGAACAAGAACTACCTCCGACTCGCTCCTGAATCTAACCGATCCACGAGGAAGACAGAAGGATCACCTGACAGACAGAGAAATGAAAGTCTATCGAAGTAGGTCACTGAAGAAGGCAAGAGAGGAGATACCACATCGACTGGAGAGGGCATTCTACATGAACGGGCATAGTGCTCAGTTTTTCAACAGGCACGACTTATCACCCGATGAGCTGCAAGCACTACAGGCTATGTCTTTGACTCAGAACAAAGAGCTCTACTATGGCAGAGGGATGAGGTCAACTAGACTGCCGCAGCTGGGGAGGGGAGTGAATAAAGCTGTGCAGAGATTTGAGAGTCAGCTGAGGGAGGCCAGGAGGGAAGAGGAGGAGAGAAGAGGAGAGTTTGACAATTCTAGTGTCGCAGGTGGGGTGCATCAAGTGAGTGGAGCCATTACTCCAGCCTCACCAATACCTGAGGAAGAGGAGGAAGGGAGAGAGAGAAGGAACTCAAAGGAAATTTTTGTCACTCAATCCAAGAATGGAGATATTGACAATGACAAAACTTAAAATCGGCATAATTTGATAATAATATTTATAATACCATCAGCTAAATTTAACGTTTTGCATGGTTGCGAATGATCCTTTAATATCACAAGCACATTAATTTTAATTATGGAGAAATGTGTTTCTGGATTCAAGCAGTTGGTTTAACTGTTCATGCGTGGCATCATGGTATGACAATCATCCAATTTTGATGAATATTCTAACAGTGACCCAGGGCCCAGGGGGCTGGGTCACGAGGCTAGTGTGGGGGTGCACCAGTAGAGAATGAATCTAATTTCGGCTCTAGGCTCAATAATCATTTATAGCTGTTTGTTGTTTAGCTAACTCTCTCACTCAACAAGAAGCTTTTTATCAGTTTTTGGACTTTCATTGAACCGATCAGAGGGTGTGGCTCAGGCCGCGTCGAAATTGCTCATCCAGCAACAAGATCTGCATAAAATACCGTCCAAGGAAACACAATGGCTGAATTTGAAGTGCTGATGCTGGCAACAAAGCCAAAACGCAGAGATATCAACAAATACACTCAGCTTGATGAGCTTTGGTACACATTCGGTACTGAGCTGGAAGTCGACGATGACGACTTGGACGACATAGAAGAAAAGCACAGTGATCCTCACAAGAGATTGATCAAAATGTTTGGAGTGTGGCTGGAGAAGGGGGAAAATCCCACTTACAGGAAGCTAATTGAAGCTTTGGTGGAAATTGGGATAAGAGATGTAGCAGAATCGATATGCACCCGATTAGGTAATTCTGCGAAGATAGTGCTATACTGTACAGTATCAAATTTTGTATTTTCTATCGATAATATTATACCGTATCCAATCTAATTAACGCGCCTCTCTAATAGATGCGCCACCTCGGCCTGAAGTGCAATTTTCACGCTCTATTTAAATACACCCACCCACGCGTCCCTATACTTTTGTGTACAAATTTTGCGCGCCACCTGGTCGCGAAGGATAATTTTCATGGCGTGCCTTTCAGCACATGTAATTATTTTTTCATGGCGCGTTAATTAGAACATGTACGGTAATAATATTATTTAATATACTAGGTTTAGAGCTTCCCATGCATGAAAATTAATGTAATAATACTTCCCCTCTCCACTCGCCTCCACACACACTCACACACATAGGGATGAACTCATCAATAGAGAGCCTCCTGAAGATCGATGCTTCTCAAGCCAAGCCGCAGACAGAAGGTGACGCAAAGCCCAGTGAGCCAGTATCTGGTAAAGAGGCTGCACCTAGCACTAGTATCACGGCCAACCCCTCTCCCGGATTGCAAGGTGACTCATCTCACACAATATCCGACAGTACCCATAGTTTGAGATCAGCGAAAAATACAGAGCCCAAAGCTGATCTGAGTGGGACGCTCACTGGTAAGGAATTGAGCCAACGTACAGTCCATGCACAATTTAGTCCAAGAAGCACAACAGATTACGGTCAAATGGCCATTGCCTCTGTTGATGGCCGTTCAGAGCATGCACACGAAGCAATGATCCGTTGCCACGACAAGCTAGTGACCGCCATTTCTACCGATATTATCAGTCTCTCAGGGATACTGCTAGCCAAGGATTTCATTTCTGAGGAAATGCAAAGCAAAATGCTTCTCCATACCCTAACCTCGGAAGAAAAAGCGACAGATTTAGTTGGTGCTATAAGAAAGAAGATTAAGCTGGTACCGAGTCGATTTCTGGAGCTGATGAAAATTTTCTCAGAGCAAAGTTGTACCAAGGATGTTGTGCCGTTCTTGGCTTCTCATGATCATTGCGAGCAAGTCATAGAAGACAGAAAACAGGATGTAGACAACATCAGAGTGATGATGTCCACTGACGAGCAAATTGCCGTCAGTGAAAGTCACGTGTACATGGAGTGGGAGAGCCTTGATCAGGATAACAAAATCGACCTCGAAGCTAGGCTCTTGATGGACGCTGAAACGATAGGGCAAGACTTTGCCCTACTCTGCTGCAAGACAAGGGACTCCTTTGCGCACAGAGGTGTCACACCGCAAGATCTAGCTTATGTCCTTCTGGACCTGATGGTATACAAGCCGACCAGTGCCACCACTATACCACTCCTGAAAGAGAAAGAAGATACCTTGATGAGAGCTCAGTCCGTTCATGAAATATTCAACACTCTGAGACCTCACATGAGCTTCTATAATTATGAGATATTGCAATTTTTGATCGAAGGTAAAGGATCTGAAGGTGATAAGGTCGCTCTAGCCATGTATTTGAGAAATTTTACCGAGTTTTGCCAGCGTCACGTTTTCGAGGTTCCTTTGACAACGTTTTCTAACGGCAGCCAGATTGAAAGTCACGACAAGAAGCAAAGGCTTCATATAAAAGTGACGGAGCACTTTAAAGCAGCCTTCTTGATACAGAGTCGATCCGAAGCCCTTCCTCCTTCAAACAACGAATCACGAGCTAAAAGTGTGTGCTCCAGTAAACTTGGAATCAAATTGAACGATGCAAAGGGCATTCAGAGAAAATTGGCAAAAATTCTTGGCTTAAACCCCTCCGCTCTCTTTCTCGACACCATATCGGAGGGAAGCGTAATCTTGACCTTTTTGCTCCCAGAGTTCGTGTCACTAGCTGGTTTAGACGACAATCCTGAAATCGTTCAACTCTCGTCCAATGGTATTACCATTCTGTGTGGACCGCCTGGTGAACTTAAGCTGATCGATTTAACACAAAATGGCATGATCATTCGGTGGTCCCAACCAGAGTATGGTTCCAAGAGTTTAACACAGTACACAGTGTACTACCGAAAGAAGGAAGAAAGTGAAGCCAGCGAATGGAAGAAACTTGAACTTAGCCGACTCGAGACCCGCACATGTATACCAGACCTTGGTCACGGAGATACATATGTCTTCAAGATTAGCACTGTGAGTGAGTCAGGCACACTGCAATATAACGATGAAAGTGGTCCTATTATCGTGTCTTCCGATAGGATATTGACAGACAATGTTCACAAAATTATTGTGGCCAACAGAGATATGCTCACGTCAGCTTTTTCATCAGCTGATCCCGACATAATTGCTACCGTGCTTTCGCTAAAGGGAGTAATTCCAAAAGATGAAGCCCAAATCATTCTGCAGGCCTCCACTCTGAGTGAAAAGGTAACATTCCTCTCGACTGCGGTAGAGGATCAAATAAAAAGTTCACCAGAGAAATTTCGAGAGTTTCTAAGTGTCGTCCATGCGTGCCTACCTGGTAATGTGATGGAGTCTTTGAAGTTATTATGGCCTGTCTATTTCAACAAAGGTGCTATACCTGTACCGTCTTCTTCATTGGCTGATCTCGAAGGAGTTGTTGCTCTAATTGAGGATTACTCAAGATGTTTGGAAGAGGAAGAGGCTCAAATTAATCCAAGGGAGAAGGCAAAACTTCGCAAAGCTGCGATAGAGGAGAAAATGAAAAATTCAAAGGAACTTCTATATCATGTTCGGAAAGCTAAACTATCACTATCTGGAGATGTTCAGAGAGTTAATCTATCACTAGCTGGAGATATTCTGGAAATTTTTTGGCCAACATTTTGCAAAGATATATTAACACCAGCTTTTTCGTCGGCTGATCCGGTCACAACTGCTACTGTGCTTTCGTTAGAGGGAGTAATTTCAAAAGAAGATGAAACGCAAATCAATCTGGCCTCCACTCGCAGTGAAAAAGCAACACTTCTCATGGCTGCTATAGACTACCAACTGAAATGTTCACCAGAGAAATTTCAAGATTTTCTAAATGCCCTCCAGAAAGCTAATCCATTACTACCGGGCGATGTTGTTGAGGCTTTATGGTCTGACTACTACGAAAACATCTACAAACAGTATCTCGACTACCTCTATGCAAGCCTAGAAAATAGGCAAAAAGCAGCAGACCAGTGGCCTCCTGCAGCGACCACAAAGTACTTCAGACTTGCAATGATCAAGAGTGCTACTGTTCGAAGAGGGTACATTGACGATAGCTACGTTCAAATGACCATCACTGGGAAGGTGGACGATATTTTGCGAGAGAAGTACCCCATTCAACTTGAAAGCATCTTCAAGGAGACCGATCTCCAGCAGCAGGTATCAAAGGAAGATGTGCACCAGAGAAAGGTCATCTTGCTTGAGGGTGCCCCTGGATGCGGTAAGAGCACCCTCTCAGTTTACATCTGCCAACAATGGGAGAAAGGTCAGCTGTTCAAACAATATAAGCTCGTGATTCTTGTTCGGTTGCGAGATCCAGCGGTTAAAAACGCAGAAGGTCTGGCTGATCTGCTCCCGTGCTCAAATGCAAGAACAGCTCAACTGCTAGCAGGGGTAATGATGGAAATGAAATGCAAAGACGTCCTTTTTATACTCGACGGGTGGGACGAGTTACCAATCAACTTACGTAAGAAATCCATTTTTGGCAATCTCGTTAGCCCAATCTTGCCATCCTCAGACCCATTCAGTAAAAGTACAGTCATTGTGACCTCTCGGCCGATAGCATCGGGTGACTTACATAAAATTGTCTCTTCACGTGTTGAAATACTGGGATTCACAGCAGAAGAACTGCGCCACTTCTTCTTGGAATGTTTGACAGGAGACGTTGAGGCTGTGAAGACTCTGCTGGAGAGAATCGAAGAGAACCCAAAAGTGGCAGGCAGCTGTTACCTCCCTCTCAATGCCACCATCCTCGTCCATCTCTTCAAAAATGATCAGAACACACTTCCCACCACCCTGTACGGCATATTCTCGAGTCTTATTCTCACCTGTATCAAACGCCACCTAAAACTGCGTGCCCCCCAGTACGAAGATGTGCCAATGAAGTCACTAGATCAGCTTCCGGAATTTGCAATGAAGCCATTTTTAGTTCTTTGTCAACTTGCTTATGATGGTGTGATGGAGGACAAGATAGTATTCACCGACTTACCAGCTGATGTTAATACTCTCAGCCTGCTCCAGGGAGTGGAGAGCTTCATTGAACGAGAAAAAGCAGTCTCCTACAACTTTATCCACTTGTCCATACAGGAGCTCCTGGCTGCGTGGTACATAGCGAAACAGTTATCAGCCAGCGAACAGGTGTCAAAGTTCAACCAACTCTTTGAGAAATCTCGTTTCAATGCTGTTTTTCGATTTTATGCGGCAATCACTCGACTTAGGACACCTGGGATCAAGGATGTGGTCATGAATGTGGTGAAGAAGTATAGAAAGGATCGGAATACAGTGCTTATGGTTTCTCTTCTTCACTGTCTCTACGAAGCTCAAGACCCCACCCTATGTGAATCTGTAGCGCAGAAACTTCAACAACGTAATGGGCTTAATTTTGAAGAGGTGACAATGAGTCCGTCCGATTGCCTCTCAGCCGGCTATTTCCTTGCAAATGTGTGCAACATGATGGATGCTAATCAGTTTAATGTTAATTTTCAAGTGAATTTTGGCAACATTGGTGACCAAGGATATAAGTACCTTGTCAATGGCCTATGCAAGTATCTAGACGCTCACAATGATGCAGCAGTGATAAATCTACTCGGTATAAACTTGGGCAGCAACAATATCGGTCATCATGGACTTCAATATCTCTCAACACTTCTCAAGATTGGCTGTGTCGATTATCTACGCTTGAGTAAGAACAACCTTGTATCACCAAAAGAGGAAGATGCATCACGTAAATCATTTGTTACATTTGTTGAGCAACTGAAGAGCGACACCACACTTAGAACACTGGCGATGATGGACTGTGGTCTTGATTCACAGTGTGCTGAGAGCTTGGCTGAAGCCCTAGCTACCAACGAATACTTGGAAGAACTGGAAATTGGTAGCAATCCACTTGGTGACGATGGTGTGCAACACTTGGCGCGTGCCCTCGAAGTTAACCGAAACTTGAAGCTCCTGGTGCTGGTCAACTGTGGCATGACGGATGTGGGACTGGAACATCTGGCTAAGGCTCTGCAACACAACCACGGTTTGACCGAATTACAAATTTTTAGAAACGGTGCTCTAACTGAGAAAATAGTTCCAGTTCTTATAGAATGTCTCCCAAACAACCACTCCTTGATTAGACTATGGTTACCAGGACAGCTCGAGTCTGCGTACTGTGACACACCTATAGAGAAGGCTGTGAATGATGTCAGGAAGAAGAATGGACTGCCACTTATTGAAGTGTGGGTATCGACAGTGTGGATTCGAAATGACAATTGTGATCATAAGACTTAATTATTAGTGCTGTTTTAATTTGTTTTAAAATTATTCTATAGTGGCTGTGATTAGTATAGGTAATCACATGAATTCGAGTGCAATTTGGGAAATAATTGCATGAGTTATGTATTAGAAGGAAAGTAATTGCACGAGGCGAAGCCGAGTGCAATTTATCCTTCTAATACATAACGAGTGCAATTATTTTCCACAATTTCTTGTTTTATGACGAATGAATAATTAATTTTTATCAAAGTGTTGTTTTTTTTTCTTTGCTGCAATATTAACTTGTACAATATTATAATAATCATTATTGTGACGTATAATAATAATAATATTATAGCATTAATTTATAGCAATGTACAATAATGCTATTGATATAATTATTATAATAACTCAATTGATAATAATATAATAAGAGAGAGTACTTATAAGTACATGTACCAAGCCGTAATGTCTACAGCTATAATTATATATAGCAGCTACTTGATTCTTTGTACTATGACTGCATTTAGTAAGTTGGCCTGCTGTAAGGTCAGTGTGGGTTCACTCAGTTCTCTGTTCGGGAATGTTGTCATCAATACGTAGTTAGCGGACGACATGGACGGCCGCGAGCTGAGGGGGCGTGGCAGGGGGAGGAGTGCCAGCTGGTCAAGGAAAAGTATTAATACCAACCCAACTATAATAATATTATACAGAGCTACAACTGCAGACACCCTCAAAGCTAGTGTCTGTTTGGGAAGGCAGATCAAACGACTCGATTAACAGGGGCATCCTCCTTATGTATGGCCAAGTAGCTACAGGCTAGACATAGGGATTCATTATCTAGCCAGCTTGCTTAAAATTCTATTTCTTCTTGGCCTATTATTACCGTAGTTAATCGAATACAACGCATGATCCAATTTAACGCAATAAATTAGCATTTTACAAATTCTCATAACGTTTATATATGAGCGATTGACGACCTTTACCCGAAAAACGCGCGTTTTTCAAAATTCCATGCGTAGTATTAGATTAAGTACGGTATTATAATCCTCCCATAAGAGAAGCTGTATAAAGTGCTAATATTTCTCAGGATACATATTAATGAACTGCCTGATGTCGTTCACTGTATGGGTGTGGTTGAACTTTGACACCAGCCTCGTCCCATCGGCCAATCGGATTTGAACGGATGTAGTTGGCTGGGTGGGGTCCAGGGGAACGGTGGGAGGAGCTAGATCGACAGACGAGCCTGCCACGCCCTCAGTGGTTGCCGTGGGAGACGGTTTCGAATGAGAAACAACTTCAGGAGCATAACTGAAACGAAAAGCAAAGAAAACTTCTTGACAATTGATTCTCTCAAGAATAAAAGTCTCTACACACCTTCCCAGTTTGTGTCCGTGCCCAGAGAATGCCACTAGCTTTGGTTTAGGTTTGGTATAGGGTTCTGTTCTCTTGTCCTGGATGTTGATATCGACTTCTCCTCCTTTGGCAGCAGATAGAAGCTCTTGAGGTATCTCACTGCAGAGTGGGGGGATGGGTTTGGAGTGGGGGGGGGGGGGGGTAGAAAGGTAAAAATTTGGAAGGTAGGGCCAAGCAATGACAGGCTGAGATAGTATTGAAAACCATCTTCTGACATGATAATACTATTATCTTAGCTCACCCTTTACTAACTGATTCTATGAATCTCTTATCCTCATCTGAGTCTCCAGTTCGAAGAGGACCATCATCAATGGAAAATCCATCTCTCCAAAATGTTAGAGTACGGTGGACCTGATAAATCAAGAACAAAATCTAACTTGTGCACGTAAAAGAGAGAAAGAGAGAGAGGGAGGGAGGAAGGGAGGGGGGTGGAAAGCTAGCTAGCTAGCTACCTTCTCTACTGGTTTAGTCCGCTGTGCTCCAGCAATGGCTGTACTCGGTCCCTCACTGTCTCCCAGTCTGAACCCTGACCCCTGGAAAGCGGTCGATCTCTCCTCCTGCTTTCTCTTTCTCTCCTCCTCCTCCAGATCAACGGCTCCATGCCTGAGACGATAAAGAAGCATGGAGGGATGGATCAACAGAGAAAAATTATCACAAGGATTCAGAAAAACAGCGCATGTATACCAGGTTCACTGATTTCACCAAAAACCTTTGCAGAAATTACAAGGTTACCACAGCCTTGCTATTTTGTCACATAGGCCAAATCCTGGCCGGATGCATTATTCTATGCATGAAATTAAAATATCTCTCTATCTATCTTTAATATTCACGGGTACAATTTTTAGCGAAATTAGGCAAATCGCTAATTTTGCTAAATTTAGTACCCGCAAACAAAAGTGTCCTTAACGTATCTATCCATACCATGTTGTGACAACCATTCATGTAACCATTATTCTTTCATTCCTTATTTTAACTCACTTTTTAGCTGCTTCAAAGACCTCCTTTGCAATGTCCTGAGGGTTAGCCTTCTTCCTGGGTGGCCCCTCTATCATCTGTCCACTGTGCTCGGAGCCACCAGCGTAGAACTGCTGGGCGTCGTCGTCTCCTTTGGCAGAGCTTTCCGGCTTCTGCTCGCGATAGTCAGAGAGAGTAGCCACCCCAGAACCACCACCACCACCACCACTGGAGAGAGGAGGGAGAGAGAGAGAGAGAGAGAGAGAGAGAGAGAGAAAGGCGAGAGGAAGAATACATACATATATACGAATATACACAGACATAATACCATATCTGGAAATTTTCGTTGTAAAAATATTTTCGTAGTCGATGGCGGCTACAAAAATTACTATTAACGCTAATGCGGTAAGGGGTCGTTCCTACAAAAATAGTTTTACATGAAAATCTATCATGCAAAAGTTTCTTGACACGAATATTTCCAGATCTACGGTATGAACATGTGTATACACGTTTCTATGTATCATAATGTGCGTGTCCACGAGGGAACTCCCATGGTACATATGAACATGACATATAACTGTAGCTGTTGCCGTTGATCTCACGTACGTTGTCTTTCCTGCAGGTTTGGAGGAGGAGGAGGAGGAGGTAAGGGGATGGATGGACCCAGCTATGGCCGGCCCAGGTGAGGGGGGCCGCGTCTCCTCCACCGGGACACTCTCGTGGACTCCGCCCTCCTGGACCTCGTGACCAACACCGGTGTCATAGAATGCATCAATTGCAGTCTGTAATTGCGATGCATAATTATTACTTTTCACGTTATAGTGAAAGTATTATTGGCATTTTACAGGTGGATAGTTTGGTAATGGTCGTTATAGCGCTGATGAGTCATGCTCGTGTTTGTGGCTAGGCTGTTGCATCATGAAATGGAGAACAAATTTATAGCGTACATCAGTGTAAGCTTAATATTATGCTGTCGCAGTATATTTACGTTTTCAGATCAGTAACGTCTAGAAAACCAAATTAATACCACCCCGGCCCCAGCGCCGCAGTGACGTACAAATTAATTAAATTTTTAACGTAAGTCACGAAACGGCACCTGTAGGTTCCAAGCGGCCGACTGGAGGAAGAAGCTAGCCCTCTCAGCGTCCGCGCCAGTAACGGCCATGAAGTTGTCAACTAGGGCACTCTGATAGTCGTCCCCTCCCGTAGCCATTTTGTTGCACGATCAGCAATAAGCATACTATGGTGGGCTTCAATTGGAATAGATGGTTGCGCGCGCACACTTGCCCTATGCCCTATGTGTACGTGTACCAATGGCTAGCTCAGTGCCAGCTAGTACTGGTGGTTTGAAGACGATTCAGGACCTCCAGTGCGGACAAAAATTGGTAAAAATGGTATCAAATTCTTCACATATTGATGTTCACAATTTTTCGTATTTGCGCCAATTATCAGGCCAATCTTCTGGGGGTGGTGACATCTTTTCGCCCTCCCGCCAAATCTCGCGGCAAGGACTTCTTCTGTTCTTTGGAGCTGGTAGACGAAACAGAGAAACAGATTAAATGTGTAATTTTCGGTTCAGAGTCCACCCTCCCCCAGCAATGCCCAGTCGGAAGTGTCGTCTGCTTCAAGAAAGTCTCCATTGAAGACTATCATGGAAGTGTGCAGCTGTCGGCTCACTCCAAGTTGAGCTACTGGGCCATCTTGGAAGAGAAGAGAGATGGTTCCATCGATGTATCTGCTGCCAATAATGATTCTCTCGTGACGCTGAGCGATGCGGAGAGGCAGAGGGCGAGAGTACTGAAGGAGTGGGTGGAGCAAACCAACCTTGTACCAGGTGGGTGGGTGTGGTCTTTTGGGGAGAATTGAGTTTGCAAATTTCATAATTATTATACTATTATTATACAACGAAAAATTACTAACTTTACCAATTTTACCAATATTACCCTTGACGCTGCCGTCGCCTACGGCAACAAAATATTAACTATACCTTTATCGCTGACATCGCCTATAGCACCAAAATAATTATTACTAACTTTATCAATTTTACCAACATTACCCTTGTCGCTGCTGTCACCTACGGCACCAAAATTACTAACTTTACCAACATTACTAATTTACCCTTGTCGCTGCCATCGCCTATAGCACCAAAATTACTCACTTTACCAATTTTACCTTGTGTCTGCCATCGCCTACAGCACCATTATAACCAATTTTGGTGAACTGTAGGCGATGGCAGCTACAAGGGTACTGTTGGTAAAATTGGTAAAGTAAGTAATTTTGGTGCTATAGGTGACAGCAGCGTCAAGGGTAAAATTGGTAAAATTATAGTAATTTGGTGCTGTAGGTGACAGCAGCGTCAAGGGTAATGTTGGTAAAGTTGGTAAAATTGGTAAAATTAGTAATATTGGTGCCGTAGGCGATGGCAGCGTTGAGGGTAATGTTGGTAAAGTTGGTAAAAGTGGTCAAATTAGTAATTTTGGTGAGCTGTAGGTGATGGCAGCTACAAGGGTAATGTTGGTAAAGTTGGTAAAATTGGTAAAGTTAGTTATATATTGGTACTGTAGGCGATGGCAGCGACAAGGGTAATGTTGGTAAAATTGGTAATTTTGGTGCCGTAGACGATGGCAGCGTCAAGGGTAATGTTGGTAAAATTGGTAAAATTACCAATTTTACCAACTTTACCAACATTACCCTTGTATCTGCCATCGCCTATAGCACCAAAATTACTCACTTTACCAATTTTACCTTGTGGCTGCCATCGCCTACGGTACCAATATAACCAACTTTACCAACTTTACCAACATTACCCTTGTAGCTGCCATCGCCTACAGCTCACCAAAATTACTAATTTTACCAATTTTACCAACATTACCCTTGACGCTGCTGTCACCTACAGCACCAAATTATATACTAATTTTACCTATTTTACCCTTGACACTGCCGTCGACTATAGCACCAAAATTACTAATTTTAACAATTTTGCCAACATTACCCTTGACGCTGCCATCGCCTATAGCACCAAAATTATTCACTTTACCAAGTTTACCTTGTGGCTGCCATCGCCTATAGCACCAATATAACCAACTTTACCAACATTACCCTTGTAGCTGCCATCGCCTACAGCTCACCAAAATTACTAATTTTACCTATTTTACCAACTTTACCAACATTACCCTTGACGCTGCTGTCACCTACAGCACTAAATTACTAATTTTACCCTTGACGCTGCCGTCACCTATAGCACCAAATTACCAACTTTACCAATTTTACCAACTTTACCAACATTACCCTTGTTGCTGCCATCGCCTATAGCACCAAAATTACTCACTTTACCAATTTTACCTTGTGGCTGCCATCCATCGCCTACAGCGCCAATATAACCAACTTTACCCATTTTACCAACATTACCCTTGTAGCTGCCATCGCCTACAGTTCACCAAAATTACTAATTTTACCTATTTTACCAACTTTATCAACATTACCCTTGACGCTGCTGTCACCTACAGCACCAAATTACTAATTTTACCAATTTTACCCTTGATGCTGCCGTCACCTATAGCACCAACATTACCAATTTTACCAATTTTACCAACTTTACCAACATTACCCTTGACATTGCCATCGCTTACAGCACCAATATTACCAATTTTACCAACTTTACCAACATTACCCTTGTCGCTGCCATCACCTATAGCACCAAAATTACTAATTTTATCAACTTTACCAACATTACCCTCGTCGCTTCCGTCGCCTACAGCTCACAAAAATTACTAATTTTACCAACTTTACCAACATTACCCTTGTTGATGAGAGTTAATTGTCAATGTATCGTTTTTTTTTCTCTTCTCTGTAGGTCCTTCCACATCAACGGTGGCCGCCTCCTCCCTGCTTCCCATCGGTGGTCGAGTTTGCCCACCAACGAGCTCACGTTACTACGGTGCTGAACTACGACCCATCAACCAACTCATCTTAGGAATGCGAAATATTGGCCTAATCGGATTGGTCAAATTTTACAAGCCCCCCAGCGAATCCCGCGGCCGAGACTGCTACATTATAGTTCACATAGTAGACGAAAGCTCACCTTCGAATGGAATCACTTGTCTTATATTCAACCCATCAAAAGATAAGCTAGCGATCATGGGGAGGGTAGGGGCAGTAGCCATCGTCAAAGGAGTTCGCATCGAGACCCAGAGAGATACTGGAAATCTGCAAGCGTTTGGACACGAGCACGCGCTAGTGGGCGTGTTCGCTGGGGCGGAGTCTGGCGTGATCCCGAATCAGATAGGGACGTGGTATGACCTCACTAGTGCAGAAAAGAAGAGAGTAGCGGAGTTGAGATCATGGGCGAAGAAAGAAGGGCCTTTGCTGTTGAACAGTCGGCTCGAGGAGGTGACCCCTGGTCATTATTTCAACACCATGTGCCAGGTGGTTGCCATGGCCGTGCTACAGGAACAAAGACGTGCTGTACTGAGCGTGGTGGATGGTACAAGCTCAAAAATGCCCCTTAGGGGGCTCAATCTGGCAAAGTTTAAGCAGAACTGGGAATTTGACAGTATTCCTGAGCTTTACTACGCCTATCGCCTCATCACTCATGATGTTTGGGTCGTTAATATTGCTCATTTGGACGTGGAAGCTGGCGATGTGGTCAACTTGATGAATGTGTTCAGCTATCAGATTCCCTCTAGACAGCCAGTGCAGGGTACTGCCATGGTTGTTGATCCTCCCCTTGTGGAACTGAGACTAATCGATCAAGAGGACAGCATGGCTCATTTTGACAAAGACTCCCAGGAGGCGATAAAATTCAAAGAATCTCTTCCAGTGATGCACGGTGTTTTTCCATCATGGAGAGCTCCAGATTTGTCAGATCTTGATGACGAAAGTGAGGACGCTCTGTGCACAATCGTGGATGAGTCCACTCCTCAAGCCACCTTGGAGGAGATAAAGAATGCCAAAAATGGTAGCGAATTTTTAGCGGATGTGGAGGTCAAATTGATCAAGCCAGGTTCCCTAGATGACATAATATCGTGCAACCCCATCTGCCCCTCGTGTGGTGATGGAGACAGTGAGGTGCAGGATGAAAACGGCAAAAATATCACTCGGTGTCTAAAAGATGGTGCAACTCCTCGGTACGAACTCTCCTTCTCTCTTCTCCTTAGCGATGGAAGTGGTGAGTTAGAGGTAGCCGTCGATGGTACAGAATCGCAGAGACTGTTTTCAAAGATCTTGACCCCCGATGATCTAGCTACAAATCGAGAAACGAAGGAGAAGATTTTGGATATTTTCTACAAGTTAACTGGTGGGAATGATCCTTTCTTTGCTGTCCCAGCTGATCCAAGATATAGCTACATCCGGCCCACACTCCAATGTGGCATAAAGAAGATCGTCAATCCATCCGGAGGAAGCAATGGTGAAGTGTGGAGCTACTCTCTGGTCAATACCATCATTGATCAAAGTGAACAAATCTAATGGCACTCTGCCTGCGCAGTACATTCAATTGACATAATTATCATGATTGATGCTGTGATTATCAAAATTAATATTTTTTATACTCACCAACAATGTCATAATTATAAGTGATCTGCCATACAATAACTTAAAGCACTTGAGTACAAGACATGACATTAAATTTTGTGTAAAGTTCTACTCATATGCATAATTATAACTTGTAACACGTAATAATATTATTATATAGCTGCATAATTATAATGAAATGATGAATCTTGTTTTTTTTTTAATCAATGATCTACTGTTTCTAAGGTCATGTGTCCCTTTCCGATGTTACTTCGCTGACTTGCCTGTCGTAGATCTGAATCATTGGTGTGAACCGGCAGCACTTTACTTTTCTTCTTCGACTTCTTTATGAAGCTGTGAGGGGTGTGTGCATGTGTATGTGGTAGCCAAAATTGATATATACAATATCCATGATTACAAAATAAAAATTAATATATTCTACCTAATTTCCACCCAAAGCACATGACTGGAGGAAATACTATTTTAGCACTTCTAAGATGCTCACTAATTAACTTTTCAGCACAGTTATATCATGCATGGTTGTTTCAAGACTGGTCCAGAGCTAGGTGCATGCATGACAGTACATGCACCTGCCAGTTGAAGAATCAAGGCTATAGTTGCAATTTTTAGTGGAACATCCTCATGCCTCAGCTAGCCGTTTATTAGTGCTGATTAGGTAAAGGATGTGAGGTGTGAACTCTTTAAGTTAATTATAAGCTAGAAAATTAATTGCTATCTCCAGTGATCCACACACACACACACACAGAGTATACCTCCAGTGCAGCATAATAATAATGAGTGGACTACTTCACATTATTAGTACAATAATTCTTACACGATGAGTAGTACGATAGCTACACCTCCAACCAGAGCCAGGACGAGCACTGTGACCACAATCGGAAGCACGATCACTGCTATCTTTCCAAAATCAATCGGTATGTTGGAGGGAGGATTGAAGAATGCCACTGGATCTCCTGTCACCCGTAGACCGGTCATCGTCTCGAAAGTATTTCGGTTGTTTGATACGACTTGTATGAGTGTGCTTGCTGGGATGAGAGGGAGTCCAGTGGAGGTAGTGACAGGGATTTCAGGCGGGACCAATGCAGCCACGCCTATCTGTGTAGTGCTGGAGACCGATACGATGCTGAGATCGACTGCCGGTACTGTTCTGATGTCCAAGATAAAGATATTGGCGCTGGAGAACTCTATGCAAAACTGTAGTAGTGTGCCACAATTGCTGTATTGGCAAAAAAAAGAGCAGGATGATTTTAGTTAATTCTCAAGGTCAATAACTACAATTACGCTATGAATAGTTGTTCAATGGAATTTAGATTTTTTTACCTGCTGAGAGAGCATGGATCACAGTTTTGTGCGCAGTAAGAGTTGAGAAACATCGCCAAAGCTTCACTAATTAAAACTTGCACCGTCAGCGTAATCTGTAAGATGGGAAATGAGTTAATGTAAAGACTAGCATACTACAAGCACAGATATATTCTTCCAATGGTCATTTGACTTCAATATTTCAATGAAGAACCCATAACAATTTGCAATGTGACTAATATTAAATTCACTGTATACACCAATCATCTCATGTACGCTCTCACCACCACTGACCTCAGAAGGACTCTGCTCTACTTGAATGTAGATTGCATTGATCTGGCGCTCTACCTGCTCTGTATTCTGTTGCTCTGCTGTTCGTACGGCGTTGCACTCAGAAATCGGTAAATACTCAATGGTCACAGGCGCTATGCAGGCTTCAGAGTTGGTAAATCCATCGCTGGCAAATATCGTAATATTCAGCTCAGTGGTAGGCATGGATATAGAGTTCAGTATATCTCCGTTGATAGTGATTGTGAGAACGGAGCCATCTCCTTCAATAGTTGTATTAGAAACCAGACTTGATCCCTGCATGGGGTTCATCGTACTAAACGTGATACTGGAAGGATTGCCGTTGTCCATGGCAGTCAGCATGACACTGATGTTGACAGAGAACAAGCCAAGTTGGGGCATTACTGTGACTGCTGATAGCGACATAGGACAGTTGCTGATCACCGGAGCTTGTCCAGAACCCGAGCCAAACCCTGATGATGAGTTCATCGGCATGAGGGTATCGTTTGTCATTGGCATGATGGGATTTCCCCCATTTCCAGAACCAGAGCTCATCATACTCCCATACACTATCGTGTTGGTACTTGCTACATAAAAAAGATCAAGGAATTTGTGTGAAATTATAAAACAAAATTTTCGCCCAAATAAAATGTCATTAGCTCAAGCTGATGGAAAATTCTTTTTTTTTTATAATTTTACACCGAGTATGCTCAAACTACACCATAATTTAGCATCATATCACACCACTTACTAGTTATCCACAAATGCAGAATCAGAAGTAGAGTTGTCTTGAACTTCATAATGTGTTACGGAAGGATGCGCGTTGTAGCTGATTCCGCAGAAAATTGAAAGTGCTAGCTACTGAAAATAGCCTCTTCTTTGGCAGCAGCGCGGGTGTGAAAAATATTTATTGCCATGGAGTTTTTACTGTCACCTTCTCCACTAGTTTGCACCTCCAACTGCACTTTGCACATGCATACTGCGCATGCGTGTTATAAAAATTAATGGGCGTGGCATCAAAAATGCTAGCTATGCATTTTTTATTTGCATGAACCGCAAAAAGCAATAACAGGAAGGCGCGCCAAAGTTTCTCCTTAAAAGCCACCCAAAACACTGTCGGCTCGCAAATGTCCTCGTTGGCGTTCGACGGGAGTATGGTGCCTACCATGAGGGCTTCTGAGGCGGCCGTTTCTACCGTGGCCGATATCGTTCATCGACTCCGCGCCGACTGTTCGAAGGGCCTGACCACGGAGCAAGTGGAAAAGCGACGTGAGGTGCACGGTTTCAACGACTTCGAGATTAAGGAAGACGACCCACTCTGGAGAAAGTATATCAACCAGGTAGGCCCCCTTTTTGACAGCGTTTTTCCAATTTGCTGTACTGGGTGGGCACTATTTAGAGTGGTGTTAGCCCGTCTCTTGTGTACTTGCAGTTCAACGACCCTCTAATTATGTTGCTACTGGCGTCTGCGTTCATCAGCGTCTGTACCAAGCAATTTGACGATGCCTTCTCCATCACAGTGGTGAGTTTATACCCATTGTGAACTATTAAATCATGACATCAACTTAATGAAAATTATTACTTGGTTACAAGTGTATTCATTATCTACAGGCCATCACTATAGTGGTGACAGTGGCATTTGTCCAGGTGAGCCACATGAGTGGTATATAATATATATATGGCTATTATAGTGATATTGTGTGCATCAAATATGGTCTACTGCATTTATCTTTATCCACCCATAAATACCATTTCCAGCATAATAGTGTTATAGCTTTCTCTGATAACAATGCCACTACACTTCATTTCATCAATGCCAACTACACTGAAATTGCTATTTTAGGAGTATCGGTCGGAGAGGTCCTTGGAGGCTCTGCATGAGCTCATCCCACCAAAATGTCACTGGTGAGTTGAGAGAGAGAGAGAGAGAGAGAGAGGGAGAGTATCATATTCTGTAAATCATGTATGTAACTGCATGAGCAGTTCCATAAGTTGTACTTGCACATTTATAGGTAGTGTATATTAATTTTGTAGGTAGTACATGTACATGCATACATACATGTGCATGCATGTACATGCTGAACATCATTATGTCAGCACCCAAAAATGTGCGTTAATTAAACTAATAATTATAATGAATTATTGCCTTCTCCTCCAGTCTTCGTGATGGTTTGATGGTTGAGATCCTCGCACGCTACCTAGTTCCCGGGGACACGGTCTACATCTCGCTGGGGGACAGGATCCCGGCTGATATCCGATTGGTCGAAACCGTCGACCTGGAGGTGGACGAGTCTAGCTTCACGGGAGAGACCACGCCCTCTCGTAAGCACACCCAACACCAGACGGTGGCCGCAGCTCACAGTAATATATCCCAGCTCAAGAACGTGGCATTCATGGGAACATTCGTCTGCAGTGGACATGGGAAGGTCAGCGAAGAAATTAATAATTATTAGTCACTTAATCAGCAGTTTTCCTCTTCTACAATACCACAATATCATGTACTTTGTAATATTTACCATTTTGCTAATTTTTGTAACTTGGCCCAAATTTTATCATATTTGGTATTCTATACTGAAAGCTTCTGGCGAGTGTACTCCTCCATGAGATAATTCTATGTTTCCATGGTTACAGGGTGTTGTAATTGGTGTGGGGGAGATGTCAGAGTTTGGCAGTGTCTTCAAGATGATGCAGTCAGAGGAGGTATGTGGGCTCATTTACATGTACAGTCTCATTCAATTCACCTTCTTCTTGTCAGCCTTTGTCCACAAATTCTTCTGGCTTACATGACATAATGCATACATAATGTCCACTCAAAATGCAGCGTATCTCTTTCAGTCTTTGCCATTTTTCCCCATCCATAGTACTATATGCACATATTATATGATGGTGTGGATGTGTATGTGCTGAGGTGACAAGTTTGCTGTTGACAGTTATGTTATGTTATTATTGTCTCTCACACTCTACGTGAAATTTTGCAAATTTCTACCTGAAATTGTTTCATCATCAAATTTCTCTCTCTCTCTCTCTCTCTCTCTCTCGTTGTTGGTTTAGAGTCCAAAGACACCTCTCCAGAAGAGCATGGGTTGGCTCGGCAAACAACTCTCATTCTACTCTCTCTGCATCATTGGTGAGCTAACTAGCACAAGCAACCTACCATGAAATTTTTCACCAGTCATAGTTTTCCCACTGTACTTTATAGCAAAATATGAGTTTGAGTTTTTATTCTATATTTTCATTCCATACAGGCTGTATCATGCTGCTGGGGTGGCTGGTGCAGGGGAGGAAGATACTCAGCATGTTCACCATTGGAGTCAGGTATGGGAACGGGAAAATGGAATCTTGAAACATGGAAATCTACAAATAGAGCTTAGATTTGCTGCATTCAACACATATTAGGTGTAGCATTCCAATGAAAATTTTTTACCAATTATTCGAATTTCACTCCAAAATAACGTGCACATCACCACCTACACACATTCTCGTAGTTTGGCAGTGGCTGCCATCCCAGAAGGTCTCCCTATCGTTGTCACGGTAACCCTCGCGCTAGGAGTGATTCGTATGGCCAAGAAGCGAGTGATAGTGAAGAGACTGCCGATAGTGGAGACTCTTGGCTGTGTCAACGTCATCTGCTCGGATAAAACTGGTAAGCACCCTCAAAAAAGTTATGGAATACCGTATATATAGCTGGAAAATTTGGCGGGGAATTAAATTTGGTGGTTTGGCGGTCTATATTACAACCGCCAAATTAAAATCCACCAAAATTTCCTACTCACATATATACGTATGGCGATCCTGTACCGAACTGCCAAATTTAAATCCGCTAGTATTCTTGCAATAGTGATTTTTGGTTCATCTAGTTCCTGCAAATATTTCCAGCTATACGGCACTTATTTAATTTAACTCCAATTACTAGGCACGCTGACTCAGAATAGAATGGAGGTCACAGACATTTACTCTGCGTCACAGCAGCATGCCAAGGTGTTTGACCACACCCACATGAGGTCACATGACAGCCGAGCTACACCCTCTCCTCAGCCGAAGGGTCAGGTGGTATGTGGGGAGGACGTGGTGACGGCACACAGTCACCCGGACTTGGTAAAGGTCATCGAGGTGAGATGAAGAATACTTTGTGCAGATAATTATACAAAGAGTGGGAGGAGAGGATAATATAATATACACTAGAAATAGAAAATAATGAATTATAGATAATAATCCTTACATACATGTTGAGCAAGCAAGTTAAAAATGTACTATTCATATCAACAATACGATATGAGACCATACTGATTGTGATACTATCTAATGTTATAGTTTGCTATTTGAATGCATAAATTGAATATTTCTTCAGGTTGGATGTGTGTGCAGCAATGCTCAGGTGCGGGAGGGGAAGATCATGGGAGTACCAACTGAGGCCGCCATACTAGCAGTCAGCCACATGGTGAGAAAGCAGGAGAGAGAGAGAGAGAAAGAGAGAGGAGGCAGTAGAATAATTAATCTTAATTTATGTGGAGAGAGTTAAACTGGTACTCATTTTTTTGTAGTTGAGTTTACATAGCCTGCGTGATCAGTTTGTGAGGACAGAGGAGCGCTCCTTTAACTCCACCCACAAGTGGATGGGCGTCCGCGTTCGGAGCAGGACCAAGGACCCAACTGAGGTGAGCCAGGAAATGTTAATAGTTAACTTTTTAATCATATCTCACCCCAGCCTCTCAAGCTCCAAATGCTGCCAACTTTTTTTATTTTAATTTTATAATTTCTCCCCTTTTGTCCAGTCTCCCTCCCAGTGTGAGGAGTGGTACATGAAGGGAGCGTTGGATGTTGTCCTGCGTCACTGCTCCAGCCTCCTCGACGGCTCACCCCTCACAGAGAAAGAGAAAAAGGTGTTTGAGGGAATTTCTATCGACTTTGGACGCAGGGGACTGAGAGGTAGAATATTATTATCAATTTTGTGCATGGTGGTGATTATGGAATACATGCAACAGGTATTACGGACAAGCGCTTATTGTTCATGAGGGGGAATCCAACATACCGTGTTTATGCTAATAGAATGCAAGGCCAAAAAATATTTTAGATTTTCTGGTAAAGGTCGTCACACGCTCCATTAGGATACACTATGAAAATCCTAGAACATGAATTTTCTTGCGCTAATTAGATCATACGTTTTATCATAAACACGGTATTCCAATGCGTTTATACTGCTCACTATAGAAACTTTCATGTAAATATCAAGGGCTTATTAATTTAGGAGTCTATAAGATTTGAGAAATGTCTATAAATCTTCGGGAACCCCTGAATCTCAATACTCGTACTATTTGTTCCCCTATAATTATTATATTATACACAGTTGTGGCGATGGCGTGTGGCTGTGATTTGAACCAGCTGTCGTTTGTCGGTCTTGTTGGGATGTGTGACCCCCCTCGACCAGGAGTGAAGGCGGCCATCGACGAGCTGCTGAATGGAGAGGTCGATGTGAAGATGATCACGGGAGATGCCAAAGAGACGGGGGAGGCCATCGGTAAGATATCGTCTGGAGGGAGAGAGAGAGTACCATATTTGCCAACACCATTGAGAGCCATTAATTTTTAATACTTTCCGAAGTTACCTGCTCTACAGTAATTCATCTCCTCCCACCAACAATGGGCTGATTATTAGACGTGGTACTGAGAGTAGCTACTGCTGGTTATGGCAAGGGCGAGCGGCCGGCCAGTGTGAATACGGCCTCCAAGAATTTACATAATTATGTGCGTACGTGTGCGATGCCACTGAGCGTATCGGGCCTCAAAGGCTTATGTAGCCCAACCTGTGCCTCTGTACTCCTGGGGTTTCAACTCTGCTAAGTTGGTGCCTGGCCACATACAGGAAGTGAAGGAGGGGTGGGAAAGGACTCTGTCAAGTGTGTATATGGGTTAATTATGCAGGCCAACCAGCATAATAGCAGCTGGACACAGCCTTCCAAAAATTGTCTTTAATGTGTAGAAGCTAGCTGCTGCTGTTCGCAAATGAACCTTAGGCCTTATCCTTATATAAGGCAACTAGTGCCCCAGTACTTGTGGGTTTCAACTCTGCTATGTACTTGAGTTCCTCCCTCCCTCTCTGCTTCCTGTACTAGCTAGCTACATAGCAGAGTTGAAACCCACAAGTACTGGGGCACCAGTTGCCCTATATAAGCCTGAGGCCTAAGGCTGACTTGTGGAAAGCGTCCTTTGGTCATTTCGTGTTGATTAAATTTTTGGAAGGCTGTATCCAGCTACTCTGGTTGGCCTGCATAATTACACTGTATCCACCATAATTAGTGTGGTTAGCAGGTACTTGAGAGTCCCTCCCTTTCTGCTTCCTGTACTAGCTAGCTGCATAGCAGAGTTGAAACCCACAAGTACTGAGGCACCAGGTGCCCTATATAAGGCTGCATGTAGGTACCTAAGATTGCGTATCCATGAAGTTATATTATAGAGACAATTTTTTGAAGGCTGTGTCCAGTTTTGCTGGTTGGGCCTGCATAATAATCATAGTATTCCATTCTCATGTTAACGGGTCAAAATTTTGCTAACGATGTAAGATACCGTAAACTCTGGTTAATAAGCGCATGCACTTATCACTCTCGATGGCAAGGAAACGTTGCGCCTATTAGACGACGTGCGCTTAACAGAGAGTGAAATTTTGGCCCCGCCCACTGCCAGCACGTTCGAGCGCTCAATCACAACACTAGCAAGTTATGACAACAGTGATTCTTGGAATAAGCTCTGTAATAGTTCATGGGAGTATGATCGGAAGCCGTCGCTGGAAGAAAAACCGTGGAAAAATAGCCGACTTCTTCGGCGAGACTCGCTTCGAAGTCAAGGTCAAGAGTCCGAACCCGTCTCAGTGGAACATCGCAGTGTTGAGTATAGCTGATCTCGTGCAGCTGGCTATCTGAAAATAATTAGTTCTAGCCATGTAGAGCATGGAACATTCTTGATCAAACGGTGAATACTACTGTCGTCTTTATTAGGCCATAGATTATATAATGTATGATTAGGCGCATGCGTTTATTAGACAATACTTAGCAACAGGAAGGAAGCATGCGCTTATTAACCAGACTTTATGGTAGTGTAGTTGGTAATATTTTTTCCTGGGAAAAATTTCCAGCCTTTGCATACTAAATGCATGCATGAGTGTTAATTACACTTTGGATATATCGGTATATCAATACACACCTGAAGTACGATAGCAACCCTCTGCTTTTACTTCATCATCCCTATGGAGGGCTATCCCACAGCTCATTACAAAGCTTATTCCTTATTGATCAATTATTGCTTGTAAATGGTTGCTAGTATGGTAGTCTGCAGTACTGTTGTAGCCAGAGGTACTTGAGAGTCCCTCCATCCCTCTCTGCTTCCTGTACTAGCTAGCTACATAGCAGAGTTGAAACCCACAAGTACTGGGGCACCAGTTGCCCTATATAAGGCTGAGGCCTTGCTCTCAAATTGTTATTCTTTGTGTTTACATCACAATACAATTTTTGGAAGGCTGTGTCCAGCTTTGCTGGTTGGGTCTGCATAATAAGTATTACATCACAGTAATCCATTTTCATTGTAACTGGTCCATTTTGATGGCTGAAAGTTTTGCTAACGACATAAGATAGTGTAGTTGGTAATCTTTTATTCCTGGGAAAAATTTTCAGCCTTTGCATACTAAACGCATGCATGAGTGTTAATTATATTTTTGGGTACATCAATACATACCCTGAAGTACGATAGCAACTGTCTGCTTTTGCATAGACTTCATCCCAGGGGGGGCTGTTCCCCTGGTGTCCCACAGCTCATTACAAAGTTTATTCCTTATAATATTATTATATTATATACCGTACTTAATCTAATACTACACATGGAAAAAAATAATTTCAATTTGAAAAATCCTGGTAAAGGTCGTCAATCGCTCATATATAAATGCTATGAGATTTCATAAAATGCTAATTTATTGCGTTAAATTGGATCATGCGTTGTATTCAATTAACTATGGTATATTCACGCAGTTCATAATTTTCATGGGGAGGGGAGAGCATACTAGGCCAGGTTGCCAATTGGGGCGTGTGTGTGGGAGTTATGAATACTAGTCTACCATATAGCCGGAAATTTGGCTGTATTGGCGGTCTATAATAATTACAACCGCCAAATTAAAAATCTGCTTAAATTTCCTACTCGCATATAATAATAATATATGTATGGCAATCCGTACCGAACCGCCGTATTTAAATCCGCTAATGTTCTTGCAATAGCAATTTTGGGCTCAGCCGCCTAATTTAATTCCCGCCAATATTTCCAGCTATACGGTATAAACTTCCTCGCGCCGGCAATAGCCCTCGTGGCCTGGGGTGGCGACCCCCCCCCCTCCCAATGCTAGCTACGACCCTGTTTTAACTGATCAATTTTGATGAAAGTTTTGAGTAAGATATTTAAGTTCAATCTGGAAGAATTTCCAGTCCTTGCATACTAAATGCATGCATGAGTGTTAATTATACTTTTGGGTACATCGATACATACCTGAAGTTAATTTGGCGGTTGTAATATAGACCGCCAAACTACCAAATTTCCCGGCTATAGGGTATTTTTTCCTGGGAAAAATTTCCAGCCTTTGCGTACTAAATGCATGCATGAGTGTTAATTACATTTTTTGGTACATCGATACATACCTGAAGTTCGATAGCAACCATCTGCTTTTGCACAGACGTACTAAAGCTTCATCGACCCCATGGAGGGCTGTTCCCCTAGTATTCCACAGAGCTTATTCCTTGTTGATCAATTGCTTGTAAATGGTTGCTATATAGTATGGTTACTTGCTCAGTCTGCAGTACTGTTGTAGCCAGGTGGTTAGCAGGTACTTGAGAGTCCCTCCCTCCCTCTCTGCTTCCTGTACTAGCTAGCTAGCTGCATAGCAGAGTTGAAACCCACAAGTACTGGGGCACCAGGTGCCCTATATAAGCCTGAGGCCTGGTGATAAGAAACAGCGATTTGCAGCAAAATACGTCATACAATGCTATTTACAATTTTTGGAAGGCTGTATCCAGCTTTGCTGGTTGGCCTGCATAATAATTGTTACACACAGTGGGATGGTGATTATTAGTCTACCATCTAGATCTACATGCATGTCTTTTTTTTCCCCTTAGCCCATGAGCTAGGCTTGTGGCACCCAACCAGTCGCTCCCTCTCCGGAGATGAGCTGGAAAAACTACCCCAGAACGAGCTGATCGGGAAGATTGAGGAGGTGAGCACTATTTAGGAAGCACTCTAGCACTGTCATCCACTACAATTAACCGGAGAGGCAGTAAAAGTATTGATTGTGATCTGCCATTGAGAACTGCACTGAAAGTATAGTTAGCCTTGTCCCCAGGCTTCCTTAATGTTCAATGTTAACACGAAAAAACTTGGAATGGGGCCTGGGAATGAGACTGGTGGTGTGTGCAGACCAACCAATTACATTTTTAATTTTGATTTATAGCTTGATATTTTTGTTGATTTTTGTGCATTCATTCTCTCAGACGTCAGTCTTCTATCGAGTGACTCCCAAGCATAAAGTGGTGATTGTGAAGGCATTGCAGAAGACTGATAAGATCGTTGCCATGACAGGGGACGGAACCAACGATGCCGTGGCACTGAAATGTGCTGACATCGGCATCGCTATGGGACACTCGGGCACGGACGTCTGCCGGGAGGCCGGGGATATGATTCTCATGGACGACAACTTCACGAATATCATGTAAGATGATACAACGTCTCACCAGGAGTAAAATGTGTACATGTAGTCCTGATATCATGTATGGGGTAAAGGGTCATTAGTTTTCTCTCTCTTTCAGGTCGGCTATAGAGGAAGGCAAGATGATCTACTACAATATCAAGAACTTTGTTCGTTTTCAGCTGAGCACGTAAGTTACAACCACCACTTCAGAGAAACTAAGCTAAGATAGCCTCGTCCCCAGGTGCCCCAATCTTTCGGGGCTCCTGGGGACGAGACTAAAGCTAAGGTAGACTGATAACAAAGATCCTTACTTTTGTCTTCTCCCTCTTTTAATGGCAGGAGTATCGCTGCTCTGACGCTGATCACCCTCTCCACCCTGCTTGGCCTCCCCAATCCCCTCAACGCCATGCAGATACTCTGGATCAATATCATCATGGACGGACCGCCAGCACAGAGGTAACTAATTTCAGTCACTTAGTGTCTTCAGTGTTGTAGCCAGCTCGTATTTTAAAGGGGGTGGTGGTTAAAAGATCAAAGCATAAAAACCACATCAAACAAAATTGAGGAGGGTGGCCGCCCTCCATTTTACCCTCTGGCTACAACACTGGTCTTCTAGGATTTTGATTTTTTTTGTAGAAATTATAAATTATTAATTTTAATAATGTGTGTATAGTCTGATTAATTAATTAACCGTACAGCTTGGGGGTGGAGCCTGTGGATCATGATGTAATGAAGCGTCCACCCCGCAAGGCCAATGAGGGAATGATCAACTGCCAGCTGCTGACTCAGGTGTTCTCCTCTGCCCTCATGATTGTCATGGGAACACTGTTTGTCTTCTGGAGAGAGGTTAGAGGTCAAAGGAGTAATGCTGTGTTTTTTTGACTCCTAAAATCTTTCTTCCTTTCAGATGGAGGATGGTATGATCACTCCTAGAGACACAACGATGACCTTCACCTGTTTCGTTCTCTTTGACATGTTCAATGCGTTGAGCTGTCGCTCTCAGGTGAGCTGTGACTAGCAATAGACTCAATAGTGTATATACCTGCTCCCTGCCCCCGCCGACCCCCTGACATAACTAATGTTTGCATGATTCCTGTGTATCTGTGTATGTATAAGCAAGTTCCCATAGATTAGGATTGATGGGGAAATATTGATTTATATACCCCCCCCCCCCCCCCACACACACACACACACACACCTCTACAGACCAAATCGATACTTCAAATTGGTCTCTTTTCGAATCGTGTGTTCCTCTACGCCATTGGCGGGTCCCTCTTCGGTCAGCTGCTTGTCATCTACTTCCCGCCGCTCCAGGCCGTGTTCCAGACCGAGGCCCTCGGGGTGTGGGACCTTCTCTTCCTCGTCGCCATAAGCAGCTCGGTACTCGTCTTGGACGAAGTTAGAAAATGGTGGAGGTCCGGGTGTCAGTTCTTCTTCAGACAGCGATGCAAGAGGAGAAGTAAGCTTGACGATATCCGATCAGTGTGAGCCCAAACTATTAGAGAAACTCAAACTATTAGAGAAACTCACTGTTAGGTTGATCTTTCAATTATTTCAATTTTTTAATCATGAAGTTAATAATTATTATAGTTTCTCATATCACCCATAATAATTATCATCACTACTTATTTTTGTGTCAATATTCCTGATATTATTCATTGCATTTTCAAACATGGACAAACCATGGAAAAAATAATGTTTTGACATGAAAGTTACGAAAACAACTTACATGACAATTGGCTATTAAAAAAAAACATGACTATATTATGTATATACACGTTAAAAGCACACGATAAAACTGTACATGTGTACAATTTCTGAAATGTTGCGACACAGGTGTCACTACAATGTCCATAAAAATCAATAACATTATGGATAAAATAGACTTACAGCTTCGGTACTGCCCAAGCACACGTATGCTTCTCAATGTCGAGAGCATTGGTCCCCCTTTCCAGTTTAAACCACCCCACCTCCCCCCAGGCCGTCCCGAAGGAATTCCGTCCAATCCAGTACTTTGTCCCGTCACTCTTGTCGACACCCCAGCCCGTCACGGCGACCACGTGAGTCGTGTAGTTGTACTGCACAGGGTCGCGAATCACACCTTCACCGGTGTAGTTCTCAAAAGCCGGACTGTGGGCGTATATGGAGCACGCAATCGGCCCGCGGGCAAATATCTCTGCCTTCATCTCGTCCTCTCCGGTCACAGTCCCATACTCGGAAATGGTGTAGACCGGTCCCTGGATGAATTGGCATTGTCCGTAAATGTCACATGTGCGACACATGGTCTCGTTACAAGGTCTCCCCTCGGCCCAGTAGAAATAGTCGACCCCCATGTACGGAGAGCACGTGACGTCGGTGATGCCGTTTCGGGCTATGAACTTGTAGGCCCCGAGGGCACTACCCCCTTTGCAGCTGCCCAGATCAGGGTCTTCGCAGTCCAGCAGCACCTGCGGGGAGAGAGGGACGAAGCTTCGCAGAGCCTTCGTCGCGATGATCATGCGATCTGTTAGCGCGCCAACGGCGGCGTGCGCCCAGCAGCAGCCACATGGGGAGGGAAGGAACTGGTTGGTGGGAGCGGAGACAAAGTTGGTGTTGTTGACAAGCCTCCAGTCAAAGCTCTCTGGAATATCGGCCGGGTTGAGGTAGAGATGCGGCGGTTTGGTGAGAATTTGACTCGGAAGCGGCTCCTTCAGCTCACGATAGCAGCCCATCGGGGGCGCTGACCATGTCGACGTCGACGAGAGAAGAACCAACGAACAGAGAAGAAGCAACGAAGACCCCATCATACTCTAAAACGATCCTCTTGCTGACTGAGCAAAAAAAAAAAAAAACCTCACGCGCGTGATGCAGCCCCACCCCCTTTTGTTACGTGCGTGGGTGCGTACGTACTCCCGCGCGCGTATTTAGGGGGCGTATCTGGTTTGCGCGTTGATCGGAGAAACGTAGAAATGGCTGACCCAGTGTCAGGCTTACCACTGCTAGGCTTCAAGACGAAGCCTGCTGTGACGCGGAAACATTTGAAACGCGATCAGGCAGCTGCACGCAAAGCCAGGGGTGCTGCAAATGTCGGAGACTCACTAAAAGACAGACAGGTACTGTTGCAAGAAAGAAGTATATAGCTAGAATTAGGTGGATTGATGATTTGGTAACTTTTCTGTCTACAGCAAAAGCTAAAGGAAGAGAAGGAGGCCAAGAGGGCCACATTGGATTCCCGTCACCAGTTTCTTTTCAGTACGGTAGCCACCAAACTTAGAATTCCAGAGAGTGAGGTGGAAGATTTCATCCTTGAAGGAACACAGGTAGCTAGCTAGCTATAGCTATACTAAGATAAAATGAAAGCCAGTTCAAAAATTATTTCTTTTCTACAGTTGGAGCTGGCAGACAATTTCTTTGCACAAAATGGCTCCAAGTGCCTCCTTTTCTACTATGAAGAAACACCGCTCGAAGGTAAGACAATAAAATAACCACACATGATGATCGTCATAAAACATGCCATATAATCCTATTTAATGTAATATACTATTAGGTAAGAAAGTCTCGAAGCATCTCTACTTAACCGATGGAACAAGGGAAGCGTTCCCTGGCCTTGGCCTCTTCTTCATTCGCAACACACCCAAACAGCTGACCACAGCTAATATCGCCACGGAAACCTTCTTTGGTGTTCTTGAAGGCAATGGTGGCGGCCTACTGGAGGCGATTGAAATTTTACTTTCGAGTGTGTTTGTGCCCGCCCTCCACCAGCAGTCGAACTGGGGGACACTTTCATCGGATGCAAATGGACACATCCTCAAGGAAGCATTTCTTAGCAAGCTCTCCTCCTTCGTAGCGGTCATAGCCAATGCTCGAGCTAGCATTGCCAACGCTGTGAAGCTGTCACCCTGCAAGAACGAGACTCTGGCTGCTCTCTCTTCTCCTTCGGACATCCTGGCAGCTGCAGGGAACCCAGAGCTGGTGGAGGCCGCAGAGGCTTGTGTGCAACAGTGGTATCGTGAAATCGAACAGACACTGACAGAGTCGGAGCAGATGAGGAAGGAGTCGGACGACGTCGGACCGAGGGCGGAGCTAGAGCACTGGAAGAAGAGAATGGCCAAGTTTGACTCCCTCACCACCTGTGTCAAGAGTCCTCTGTGTAGGGCAGTCATCAATGTACTCGTCGCTGCAAAATCTAAACTACTCAAGGTAAGAATTATCAGATGAGATATACTCCTGGTTTAAGGTGGATGGCATTGCATATATACTTATTTCTTTTCTTTCAGTCTTGGAAGGATCAGGACATGACTATCACTGACTTCACCAATGAGGCAAAAGATAATGTCAAGTTTCTCTACACTCTGGAGAAATACTGTGAACCTCTCTACAACTGCAACCCAGTAAGTGTGATTGCCTTTAGACAGCAAGCTAGCTTTATTGATGAGTGGAAATGTTGTTCAGGTGACGATGTTGGATTCCATTCCGGGACTGATCAATGCCATTCGAATGATCAACAGCTACTCTCGATACTACAACACCTCGGAGAGGATGACAGCTCTCTTTGTCAAGGTGACCAATCAGATGATAACAGCTTGCAGATCGTACATCACGGAGAGCGGCTACTATAAGATCTGGGACCAGGAGAGAGGCGTTGTACTCAAGAAGCTGGAGGACTGCCAGAGACTCAACCAGGAGTACCAGCGCTGCTTCCAGAAGACAAAGGAGATCCTCACCCACCATCCTGATGAGAGACCCTTTGACTTCTCGGAGATGTACATCTTTGGAAAGTTCAACAATTTCTGTCGAAGGTGAGCTCAAAATTGAATAGAAACTACAGTACTATTGTATATTATTTGAGTATTTGTAATGTATTACATATATGGCACATCTGGGTCATCCCTACTTATAGAGTATACTGGATATGATATGATAAATGCCGGATTGGGTAATTGCCTCCAGGATGGATCAAAACTAGACCATAGCAAAGTTAATTATGCACAATGTTACTATTTTTCTGCCTCTAAAATTCATACATATCCATTACAAGTGAGCTTTAGCCTTCATCTACATAGTTAAACCCACGCTTAGGAAGTACAGACCATGTGGGCGCCGTGGTAGCAACTAAATTCATCCTGTGAACAACAAAGACTAGTAATTATATTCACTGCATGTGCACTTGTCCACATCCCATCTCTGCAGACTGGATAACATCAGTGAATTTCTTCAGACGGTGGGAGTGTACGAGACCCTGGGGCTCTCTCGAATCGAGGGCATCGATACGTTCAACTCCAGGTGCACTCTTCTCATCACCAACCTGAAGAAGAAGGGATATGATCCTCTGGAGCATCGCAAGCACGATTTTGACATTGACTATGATGACTTCAAATCTCAGCTCAAGGATTTGGAGGTATGTTTAATGATAGAGTAGTATTAATAGGTACCGTATAGCGGGAAACTTTCGAGGGAGAAAACTTTCACGAATTTTGCGATTTTTTAGCCAACCGCGAAAGTTTTCTCCACGAAATTCTAGGCATGCCACACCCATTATGCGACCAGTTTTAACATTCCGCGAAAGTTTTCACCGCGAAATGCTCCTATCCTACCGATCCGCAAAAGTTTTCTCCCTCGAAAATTTCCCGCTATACGGTACCTCTTAAAAATGTATCGTGTGTCATTCTTTGTTGCCATGGTGATGCAGGTCCAGCTGCAGATGCACATGGAGCAGTTCTTTGAGAATGCCAAGAGTGTTCAGAGAGCTATTGACTTCACCCAAAGATTTGAGAGGTCAGTCTTAATGATATTATTTATAGCAAAAAAAAGCACTTTTTATGCATTTCTGCATGCATAATAATAATAATATATTATATCTATGGTTATCAAAGTATGTCCCTTGTAGGCTGAAACTTCCATGTCTGGACACAATGAGCAAGTGGAAATATGCTGTCAGCCTCTTCATGAAGGACCTTCAATTTGTCCAGACAGAGTACACAGAGAACAAGGAGAATCCTCCGCTGGCACGCAACCTCCCTCCGGTCTCCGGGAAGATTGCCTGGTCCCGTCAGCTCTACCGAAGGATCGCTGGACCAGTGGAGGTCTTTCAAACCAACGAGCAGCTCATGCAGCTGCCGGAGACAAAGAAGGCCATTAAGAAGTTCAACCGACTGGCCCGCGTCTTGGTGGAGTATGAGCTTGTCTTCCTGCAGATCTGGACAAAACAGATCGATGCTGCTAGAGTTAGCCTCAACGCCACCGTCCTGGTCCGCCACCCAGACACCAAAGAGCTCTACGTGAACTTTGACCACAAAATCTCCGAGCTTGCTCGAGAGGTTGACGTGCTTCGGAAGATGGGTGAGGTTGAGATTCCTCACCAGGCAAAAGCATTTACTGGAATTGGAGGGGAGATGAAGACTAAGTATGAGCTACTCACTGTAAGTCAAAAAATTATATAGGCAAAATTTAATGTAATATCCATTAGAAGCTTCAATTCACAATAATGATGTACCATAGATCGCAAAATTTTTGCCGTTAAAAATTTTTCGTCGATGATCTTTTCCGACAAAATTACATACGCGAAATATTTTATGTAACGTACGTTGACCTATACCTATTTTGGTTGCTACAGTCTGGCGACAAAATTTAGACTATGCAAAAAATTTATAAGCGAAATATTATACCGGTGAAAATATCCCGATCTACGGTATAGTATATTATTGTAGTAATAGTTACAAATCTTACTAATTTTGCAGCTGATGTTGAATGAGAATAATCGCATCCGTGGCAAGATACCCGAGCTGTTTGAGCCTCTGATGGAGCCACACCTCGAGAGAATCGACGAAATGCTGAGCCCTGGTCTTAGCATCCTGCGCTGGACCTCCCTCAACATCAGAGCATTCACCGAATCCGTGCACGAGTCACTGAAGAAGCTGGAGCTGCTCATCGACAGAGCTACGGACGTCCTGGAGGTGTGGATCGAGGAAGAGCTGAGAGTGATACAGAGCTCCAAACTGTGCGAGCTGCCAGATAACGAACCTTGGACCGTTGAAGAATTCTTGCAAAAAACAGAGGTCAGTTCAGTCACATGTACCATTAGATTCGATATCGGTCGATTTTTGCCAATAATTATACCAGTATCTCTAGCTTTATACTTTATCATTAAATTTTTATGACGGTTATATCACTTATTTCTCTCAGGCTGTTTGCAAGAAAAAAGCCCCCCAGCTCAACACAAGCTGTGAGAAGATAGAAAAGGCAACCTACGAGCTTCTCAGCATCCTCCTTCCTGGTGGAGCTGATGATCTTGAGCACGTCTTTGCCCTCGACCTCGTTGAGCCGATATCTATCAAAGCTCTTAGAAGGCAGTCGATTGCCGTCTCCCTCGCCCCGGTAGATGAAGTAGAGGAGGAGCTTCGTCCCGGGGAGATAGCCCACCAGCGAGAACAGCAGAAGAAGCGAGAGCTCTACCAAGAAGCCAACGACTTGCTGCATCATTTCAATCGAAGCGTGCTCGATGCACTCATTCGATGCACTCGCACCACACTGGAGAGTATCAAGAGACGAGTTTCCTCCCCGTCGACTCTGAACTATGGAGAATCGGACGAGAAGAGAAAAATGGATCACCGGCCAGCATTCAAGGTGAAGTTGGCTCTGGCTGTCCCCCAAGTCTCGCTAAAACCAGGTCTAGATGAAATCCAGGCAGCTTTAAATAGTGCAGTGCAGCAGGTGGTATCAGTGCACAAGAGTGTGTACCAGTGGAGGCAGGGAGGGAAAAATAAAGACCAGGAACATCTGGCAGCTGCTTCTGGTGTGCTTGGAGCTCAGAGTCGAGTCTTAGCTGCAAAGAGTGGAGTGCTCGAAGCTCCTAGTGGTGTGCTAGCCTCAAAGTCTGGCAATCTTGCTTCGGTCTCAGTCGTGGCCAAACCGCCTTCAAAGAGAAATTTCTTCAGATCTGTCTCTGAGCACAAGGAGGTGTCCAAGTTGATATCCATGCTCATGTCAACAGTTAGCTCTGCCAAGGCACTGGTGACTCAATCACTGGACTACTTCAAGAAGTACGAGGAGCTGTGGAATGTGGAGAGGGAGGAGCACATGACAAAGTTCATGGAGACAAATCCAGATCTGTCTGACTTCGAGGGAAGGATGAAGTCCTACGTGAGTATCGAAGAGACTGTCGTGGAAGAAGTGGAACAGATGGATGTTGGAGCACTAGCTCTACTCACAGGTAAGTAAGAAAAAAGTAATATTTTCTGTCAATTCTAAAATTAGATTACTATTCTTATAAGATCAAATTGGCGAAAATTTTTCTCCTGGCAAAAATTTCTGCATATACGATACTATTCTTGTTTGTTATAGATGACTTGAAGATCACAATAGCCGCCGAGGCCAAGGGCTGGAGAGTGACATACGGACGCCACATGAACACAAAGTACCTGACCTTGATGGAGAAGATCATGGAGCAGATTGAAGACCTACACAAGCGTCTCTCTCGCCCGATCAAAGACCTCGATGATGTCCGACAGGCGATGGCTGCTCTCAAGGAGCTCAGGGAGAATGAGATTGAAATTGACTCAGCTCTCAACCCAGTAGAGGTAGGAGGAATAGATTTTTTTTCGACTAAAAATTTTGCATCTTTGATTATAAGCAACTAAAAGGAACTCGGTAGTTACTGTTTTGTAGGGTGCATGCTAGTAGCTATTAGCTTTCAGGCTATATATTCATGTCATCCTTTGTACATGTGTACAAGAAGTGTTATAGAGAAATTATTCTACAGGAATCATACTCACTTTTGGCCAAGTATCAGATCAGTGTGGCCAGGGAAGAAGCTGATAAAGTGGACACGTTCAGATTTGCCTGGCAGAAGCTCAACACCCTAGCAGTAAGTTCATGCATATATTATGTACTCAGGCCCATTCCGATACATGGAATAGGAATGGATCTGGTACAAAACTGTTATAATGATATTCTAGCACTAAAATTACATTATTTTTGTATTAGGCTGAAGTTCAGAATCACCTGATTAAGATCCAGTCCAGCTTCCGAGGAGACCTTCTCAGTAAAGTGGAGGTGTTTCAGCAAGATACTCAGGAGTTCTACACTGACTATGCTACGGTACATAGAGATGAAATAACCAGCTAAACAATAATTATTCCAACAAAAATCGATTCATTAGCACCAATACTAATAATATTATTATGCGTATTTTTGATACAGGAGGGTCCCATGGTGGAGGGAGTACCTCCGAAGGAGGCCAGCAACCGACTCAGCATATTTCAGACTCGGTTCGACGAGCTCTGGAGAAAGTATCAGATCTACACGGATGGTGAGGAGCTTTTTGGCTTGCCCGTCACTCAATACGAGGACCTGGTCCGCATCAAGAAAGAATTCAACCTTCTTCAGAAGCTCTATGGTCTCTACAACACTGTCATGGACAGCATCGATGGCTACTTTGACATTCTCTGGACGGAGGTGGACATTGAGAAGATTAACAATGAGCTGCTCGACTTCCAAAACAAGTAAGCCACTGATTGGCTGTATGAGAGCCATGTAGCTGCCATATGACAGAATGGGGAATGGGATTTAGAATTCCTAAATGGAATGCATTCTGCAAAGACAAAAATTAGCATGCTAACATTAATTTTTACACTTCAGGTGCCGAAAGCTTCCGAAGGCTTTGAAAGAGTGGGAAGCCTTCAACGATCTAAAGAAGAAGATCGAGGACTTCAATGAGACCTGCCCCCTTCTGGAGATGATGACCAACAAGGCAATGCTGGAGAGGCACTGGAAGAGGATGGAGGAGCTGACCGGACACACCTTTGATGTGGAGGCAGAGTCTTTCCAACTGAGGAACATCATGGAGGCACCTCTGCTCCAGTACAGGGAAGACATTGAGGTGACTTGAAAAATCAATTGGGGGGGGGGGGGGGGGGGAGGGGGGGGAGTGAAATAAACATTTCATGTTTGCCTCAATTCATCACAAATGAGCCTCTTTCAAGATTTTAACAAAGTATATCTTCATTTTTTGCGTATGTAGGATATTTGCATCAGTGCTGTGAAGGAAAAGGACATTGAGAGTAAGCTGAAACAGGTGAAGGCAGACTGGGCCGTGCAGAACCTCAGCTTCTCTGGCTTCAAGACTCGAGGTGAACTGCTGCTCAGAGGAGAGGACACCTCTGAAATTGTCTCACTCATGGAGGACTCTCTCATGGTGCTGGGCTCACTCATGTCTAACAGGTAGCTACACTTTATCATAGCTATCGATCTAAGTCAAAAATCCTTAAATTGGCAAAAAATTTAAATCCATCCAACTTTATATCATTTTTCTTCTCTGTATCACTGATTCATAGTAAATGATATTTTTGGGCTCCAAATACACTTAATTTTCTCTTAACAATCATGAAGATAAATCTTACTTGCATTATAGGTACAATGCTCCCTTCAAGAAGGAAATCCAACTGTGGGTGCAGAAACTCTCCAATTCCACTGAGATCATCGAAAAGTGGTTGATTGTGCAGAACCTCTGGGTCTACCTGGAGGCTGTGTTCGTTGGAGGAGACATTGCAAAGCAGCTGCCAAAGGTGAGACTCAAAAATACTTAATGGCACAAAATTCTCCAGGCTGTAGCTAAGGGTTCTGAGCAGACTCTGGGATGGTACCTCCCATAATATAATCAATTGGAAAAGCCTTCAGAACATTACAATTAATTTCTTTTCAACCACCATCCAAATACAGGAAGCCAAGAGGTTCCAGAATATTGACAAGTCCTGGGTGAAGATTATGACCAAAGCTCATGAGAATCCAAACGTTGTGACCTGTTGTGTTGGCGACGAGACACTCGGCCAGCTTCTCCCTCACCTGCTGGAGCAGCTGGAGCTCTGTCAGAAATCTCTCACTGGCTACCTCGAGAAGAAGAGGCTGGTCTTCCCAAGATTCTTCTTTGTCTCTGATCCTGCCCTCCTGGAGATTCTGGGGCAGGCTTCAGACTCCCACACCATTCAAGCTCATCTCCTCAGCGTCTTTGACAATACAAAGACCGTGACGTTTCACGAGAAGGAATATGATCGTATCACGCACATTCACTCCAGAGAGCCTGAGACTATTGAGGTAGGTAGGGGAAAATTAACTCCCTAGCAACCATAAGTGATGGAATTCACCAAATAAGCGGAAATTCATAATAATTATTAGAACTCTGCAAATTTCAGTTATCACCTCCTACAGTATATACACCATGCACTTTTTCAATCCTCTATCACTTTCATGGGCAGTTTAATATTAAAAATTTATTTACTTCTCTCTCTCATTATCCCCCACAGTTGGATAAGCCGGTGATGGCCTCAGGCAACGTTGAGAACTGGCTGGGTTCTCTACTCAAGGAGACTCTTCACTCCGTGCACATGGTCATCAAGAACGCTTGGACCACCATCGAGGATCCCAACTTTCAGCTCATTGAATTTCTCAACACCTATCCAGCTCAGGCAAGTACAGCTTTAGCTGCTGCAATTTTGATGTATGTCTCTAGCTGCTTGAAATCAGCCTGTCATTAACTGTATGGTCCTTAATTTTCCAAGAAGTAGGCACACTAGATAAAGCAATAATGGATAGTTACCCTCTATAATTATTGCTTTAATATGCACACAGGTTGGGATCCTTGGTATTCAGTTCATTTGGACCAGAGACGCTGAGATCGCCCTTGCAAACGCTCGCTCGGATAAGAAAATTATGGGCTCCACTGATCAGGTCTTCCTTGACATTCTCAATGCTCTCATCGACATGACAACACAGAACCTCACCAAGATCGAGAGGCGGAAGTTTGAGACACTCATCACTATCCATCTCCACCAGAGAGACATCTTCCATGACTTGGTATTATATTATAATAAAAAGATACCTTCTGGTCAGCATCATAATTAGATATTTTTGAATCAGTAGATTCCATACATGTATCTGTATGTGCAGTAGACTATTACTATAGTTCAGTGGGCATATTTGAAGACTTACATCAACCTATAAGTATTTCGTCCTTATATAATTTTTTCAGGTGGTGCTAAAAGTGAAGAGTGTTGCTGATTTTGAGTGGCTGAAGCAGAGCAGATTTTACTTCAAGGAGGAGACCAATCAGACTATCATCTCCATCACCGACGTCGACTTTATCTACCAGAATGAATTTCTTGGTTGCACGGAACGTCTAGTCATCACTCCACTAACGGATCGCTGCTATATCACGCTGGCACAGGCCCTCGGCTTTTCAATGGGCGGGGCTCCGGCTGGACCAGCTGGGACGGGGAAGACTGAGACAACCAAAGACATGGGGAGAGCTCTGGGCAAGTACGTGGTCGTCTTCAACTGCTCTGATCAGATGGACTTCCGAGGTCTGGGAAGAATCTACAAAGGCCTGGCTCAGTCGGGAAGCTGGGGCTGCTTTGATGAGTTTAACCGCATTGAGCTACCTGTGCTATCAGTGGCCGCTCAGCAAATTGCTGTCGTGCTTATGTGTAAGAAAGAGAGAAAACCCGAGTTCATCTTCACCGATGGAGATATAGTAGCCATGAATCCAGAGTTTGGTCTCTTCCTCACAATGGTCAGTTGCTAGCGATCGCCATAGTGATAAACTGCTCTCATACCATCTCTCTATGCTCTCACAGAACCCAGGTTATGCTGGCAGGCAGGAATTACCTGAAAATCTCAAGATGAATTTTAGACCTATTGCCATGATGGTCCCTGACAGAAAGGTAGGCTATTTCTCATAATGATTTTTATAACTATTGAAGATTTTGAAGTATTAGTGATAGACTGTTAATGATTTTCACCTTGCTGTAGATTATCATTCGAGTGAAGCTGGCCAGCTGTGGTTTCCTTCAAAACATCGTCCTCTCTGAGAAGTTCTACACCCTCTACAAGCTGTGTGAGGACCAGCTCTCCAAGCAGGTCCACTACGACTTTGGTCTCCGCAACATTCTCTCTGTCCTTCGAACGCTGGGAGCGGCCAAGAGAGCCAACCCAGATGATGGAGAGACCACCATCGTGATGAGAGGTCTCAGAGACATGAACCTCTCCAAGCTGGTTGATGAAGATGAACCTCTCTTCATGTCTCTCATCAACGATCTCTTCCCAGGAGTTGTGCTGGAGAAGGCAGGTTATCCAGACCTCGAGGCTGCCATCGATAAGCATGTGAAAGAAGCTGGGCTTATCAATCATCCTTCTTGGACGCTTAAGTTGATTCAACTGTTTGAAACAGATCGAGTGAGACATGGCTTCATGGTGCTAGGCCCAACTGGCACGGGGAAGACAAAGTGCATCCACGTTCTACTAAAAGCCATGACAGAAGTTGGAACCCCTCACCGAGAGTGGAGGATGAATCCAAAAGCCATCACTGCCTCTGAGATGTTTGGTCGACTCGACGTAGCCACCAACGACTGGACTGATGGAATTTTCTCAACTCTGTGGAGGAGAACGCACAAGGTGAAGAAAGGAGAGCACATTTGGCTGGTGATGGACGGCCCAGTGGACACACTCTGGATCGAGAATCTCAACTCTGTTCTCGACGACAACAAGACCCTCACTCTGGCCAACGGAGACAGAATCCCCATGTACCCAGACAGCAAGATCGTCTTTGAGCCAGACAACGTCGACAATGCCTCACCAGCCACCGTCTCTCGCAATGGCATGGTCTACATGAGCTCCTCGGGCCTCGACTGGAAGCCAATCATGCAAGGGTGGATCCTCTACATGATCGCAGAGAAGAAACTCACTCAGCAGGAAGCCACCATCCTTGAGACACTCTTCGAAGGATCATTTCTCAAGGTCTATCAATTTGCACTCATCAATCTCGAAGCTAAGATGAAGCTTCTGGAGTGTAACTACATCGCTCAGGCTTGTAATGTACTTGAGGGCCTTATCCCTACAAAAGAGCCAACAGTTTCTCTCCCAAAGGAGCATCTTGAAAGGCTTTACATCTTCTCCTTGATGTGGAGCATTGGTGCTCTACGTGAGCTGGACGAGAGAGCTAAAATGGAGGCGTGGATGAGAGAGAACACGGACCTCGATATGCCAAAGATCGAGGAAGGTTCGAAAGACACGATCTTTGAGTTCAAAGTCGACGAGAGCGGTAACTGGGAGCACTGGTCGAAACATGTGGAGGAGTACGTCTATCCAAAGGACAGCACTCCAATCTACGCCAGCATCTTGGTCCCAAATGTTGACAATGTTCGCACAGACTTTCTCATCCACACCATCGCCAAGCAGAGCAAGGGAGTGCTGCTGATTGGAGAGCAGGGGACGGCAAAGACGGTCATCATCAAGGGCTACATGTCCAAGTACAATATCGAGGAGCACATCGGGAAGAACCTCACCTTCTCCTCCGCCACTACCCCAGGCCACTTCCAGAGAGCCATCGAGAGCTACATCGACAAACGTGTCGGGACAACGTATGGTCCCCCAGCTGGAAAGAAGTGCACAGTGTTCATCGATGATGTCAACATGCCCCTGATTAATGAATGGGGTGATCAGATCACTAATGAGATTGTCCGACAGCTGATGGAAATGAAGGGTTTCTACAGCCTCGAGAAACCGGGAGATTTTACTCACATTCAAGATCTCCAAATTGTGTCGGCTATGATTCACCCGGGAGGAGGGAGAAATGACATCCCTTCTCGACTAAAGCGACACTTCACCGTTCTCAACTGCACCCTGCCCTCCAACGCATCCATCGATAAGATCTTCGGCATAATCGGTCTTGGCCACTTTTGCAAAGAGAGAGGCTTCAAAGCAGAAGTCATCGAGATGGTGGAGAAGCTGGTGATGTGCACTCGAGTTCTTTGGCAGCACACAAAGGTGAAGATGCTTCCCACTCCTGCCAAATTCCACTACGTCTTCAACTTGCGTGATCTTTCTCGTATCTGGGAAGGAATGCTTCACATAACGAGCGACATCATCAACGAGATACCACTGCTGCTTGGTCTCTGGAAGCACGAGTGTGTGAGAGTGATAGCCGATCGGTTCACAAACCAAGAAGACAAGGATTGGTTCGATAAGTGCACGTTCCGTGTGATCGAGGAAGAGATCAGTTCCGAAATGAGGGCTAAAGTTCCTGAGGAGCCATACTTTGTTGATTTCCTCAGGTATGTAGCTGCATGATATAAGGATATTCATTGGATCGTCACAAAAATGATACTACTGAATCTCCTACTTACACTTAGTACATACCTAGGCTAATGTACTATCATATTATTATCCCTATATGTAGAGACCCACCAGAGCCAACTGGAGATGAACCAGAAGATTTTGAATTTGAAGCTCCGAAGATTTATGAACCGGTAGGTAGCCAAATTACTGTCATAAACTCTAATAACTAGTATGAGTTATAATGACATTATAGCAAGAATCACATATTGTTACAACTGTCCATTTCTCTCCATACCACAGATTCCAACCTACCCAGAACTGCAGGAGCGACTGGGAAACTTTTTGATGCAGTACAATGAGACAGTTCGCGGAGCTGGTATGGATCTGGTGTTCTTCAAAGACGCCATGGTCCACCTCATCAAGATATCTCGCATCATCCGAACAGACAGAGGGGCAGCTCTCCTGGTTGGAGTGGGTGGCTCGGGCAAGCAGAGTCTCACTCGACTAGCCTCCTACATCGCTGGCTACAAGACGTTCCAGATCCAGCTCTCTCGCTCCTACAACGCCAACAACCTTCTTGACGATCTGAAGGTGCTCTACCGAACAGCCGGAGAGCAGGGCAAGGGAATCACCTTCCTCTTCACTGATAATGAGATCAAAGATGAGGGCTTCCTCGAGTATATCAACAATGTCCTCTCCTCGGGAGAAGTCTCCAACTTGTTTGCTCGAGACGAGATCGACGAAATCAACTCCAATCTTATACCAGTCATGAAGAAAGAGTTTCCACGGCGACCGCCTACTCCAGATAATCTCTATGACTACTTCTTAACTAGAGCAAGACAAAATCTTCACGTTGTCCTCTGCTTCTCTCCTGTAAGTAATCTATGATTAGAACAATCATTAAAATTTTGATTGATCTATAATTTTTTTCATAGATTGGTGAGAAATTCCGCAGCAGAGCTCTTAAGTTTCCAGGCTTGTTCAGTGGTTGCACTATGGACTGGTTCAGTCGCTGGCCAAAGGACGCCCTCATCGCTGTTGCCCAGCACTTTGTTGGCAACTACGAGGGAATTGTCTGCTCACCAGAGACGAAGCAGGAGGTCGTGCAGACCATGGGAGTCATCCAGGACTTTGTGGCAGAGTCATGCATCAACTACTTTGAGAGGTTCAGGAGGGCAACTCACGTGACACCAAAGTCCTACCTCTCCTTCATCAACGGCTACAAGGCCATCTACACCGAACAGAAGAAGAACCTCGACCAGCTAGCCAACAGAATGAACACTGGTCTAGAGAAGCTCTACGAAGCCAGCGAGAGTGTCGCTCAACTCTCAAAGGAGCTGGTGCAGAAAGAGAAGGACCTTGTGGTGGCCAACGCAGAAGCTGAGAAGGTGCTGAAGGAAGTGACGGTCAAGGCCCAGGCGGCAGAGAAGGTCAAGGCCTCCGTTCAGAAGGTCAAGGACAGGGCTCAGGGTGTGGCTGATGTCATTTCTGCTGACAAAGCAGTGGCAGAGGGGAAGCTAGAAGCAGCAAGACCAGCTCTAGAGGAAGCAGAGGCAGCACTGCAAACGATCAAGGCTGCAGACATTGCCACAGTTAGAAAGCTGGGGAAACCCCCTCACCTCATCATGAGGATCATGGACTGTGTGCTGCTACTCTTTCAGAAGAAGTTGACAACTTTAGCGCTGGATCCCGAGCGCCCAGGACCTGCACCATCCTGGGGAGAGTCACTCAAAATGATGAGTCAGACTGGATTCCTACAGAGTCTTCAGAACTTCCCCAAAGACTCCATCAATGATGAAACAGTGGAGTTGATGCAGCCGTACTTCCAAATGGAGGACTACACATTTGAAACGGCAAAGAAAGTGTGTGGAAATGTGGCTGGACTGTGCTCCTGGACAAAGGCCATGGCTTCCTTCTTCTCAGTCAACAAGGAGGTTCTCCCTCTCAAAGCTAATCTTGTCATCCAGGAGAAGAAATTTGAGAAGGCATCAGCGGAACTGGCAGTGGCCAATGCTCAGCTGGAGGAGAAAGAGAGAGAGGTGGCTGCGGTGAGGGCCATGTACGAAGAAGCCATGAGAAAGAAACAGATGCTTCAAGATGACGCGGACACTTGCAAGAGAAAGATGAATGCGGCTTCTGCCCTGATTGAAGGTCTGAGTGGAGAGAAGATAAGATGGACTGAAGCAAGCAAGGAGTTCCAGGCTCAGATTCAAAGGTAAGATTTCACTAAAAATTTTCTGAATTTTGGATAAAAATCAGTCCCTGTGAACTAGAATACTAATTTTTTTTTCTTATTCTGAAGGTTGGTTGGAAATGTTCTACTTGCCTCTGGATTTCTCTCCTACTGCGGACCATTCAACCAAGAATATCGAGGCCTTCTCATTGAAGCATGGAAGAAAGAGCTCACCACGAGAAGCATCCCTTTCAGCAAAGATCTCGTTCTGACAGACATGTTGTCAGACTCCGTGACGATTGGAGAGTGGAATCTTCAAGGACTGCCAAACGACGAGCTCTCCATTCAGAACGGTATCATTGTTACCAAGGCAACGAGGTTCCCTCTGCTCATCGATCCACAGGGACAGGGCAAGACCTGGGTCAAGAACAAAGAGGCCGATCGCAAGATGCAAGTGACCACCCTCAACCACAAGTACTTCCGGGCCCACCTGGAGGACAGCCTGTCGCTAGGCAACCCTCTGTTGATTGAGGATGTGGAGGAGGACTTGGACCCATGCCTCGATAATGTACTTGAGAAAAACTTCATCAAAGCTGGATCCACATACAAAGTAAGAAATCTGCCTTCCTGATGATTATAATTATTATTATGAGTATTATACAAGCAAAAAATTTAATATTATAATTACTTTTCTGTTTTCATAGGTTAAAGTTGGTGATAAAGAAGTTGATGTGATGAAAGGGTTTGTCCTCTACATAACAACAAAGCTACCAAATCCTAAGTACACTCCAGAGGTACATGCACTGCTTATATATTTTGTGTAGCAAGCTATGTATTATATATCATCAATGGATGTTTTCACGTGCAGGTATATGCTCGTACTTCAATTGTGGACTTCACGGTGACTGTGAGAGGTCTTGAGGACCAGCTTCTAGGACGGGTTATCCTGACAGAGAAGCAAGAACTGGAGGCAGAGAGAGTGAAACTGATGGAGGAGGTCACCGCCAACAAGAAGAAGATGAAGGAGCTGGAGGACAACCTCCTCTACCGACTCACCTCCACCAAGGGCTCCCTGGTTGACGATGAGTCACTCATCGAGGTGCTCAGAGTGACAAAGAAGACGGCAGAGGAGGTGACCCAGAACCTGATCGTGGCTGCAGAGACAGAGTTGAAGATCAACACGGCCAGAGAGGAATACCGACCAGTGGCCGCCAGAGGCTCTGTGCTCTACTTTCTCATCATGGAGATGTCCATGGTCAACGTCATGTACCAGACCTCCCTACAGCAGTTCCTTGGAATCTTTGACATCTCCATGGCCCGTTCAGCCAAGTCTCCCGTCACCACAAAGAGAATCGGAAACATCATCGACTACCTCACGTTCGCTGCCTTCAGCTACTGCCTGAGGGGTCTCTACGAAGAACACAAGTTTCTCTTCACTCTCCTGCTGGCACTGAAGATTGACATGCAGAAGGGAACTGTGAAGCATCATGAGTTTCAGACACTCATCAAGGGGGGAGCTGCTCTGGATCTGAATGCATGCCCCCCAAAGGCTGCCAAGTGGATAACGAATATGACATGGCTCAATCTTGTGGAGCTCAGCAAACTTCCTCAATTTTCTGAAATTCTCACTCAGGTGTGTTACTAATAATATGATATTCAAAATATTTCAACTATTATTGTTTTTATACTGTCACATGCATATCATGTGACCTGTAGGTTAATCGTAGTGACAAGACTTGGAAGGCTTGGTTCGATACGGATGCTCCTGAGGAGAATCCTATTCCTGATGGGTACAACAACCTCGATACATTCAGAAAACTGCTCTTGATCAGGTACAAGAAAAAAATCTGAAATAGTTTGTTGTCACTTGCATTATTATTATATTTCTCTTTTCCATAAATTTAGATCGTGGTGTCCTGATCGAGTTTTGCCTCAGGCACTGAAGTACATCTCAGAGTCCATGGGAGTGAAGTATGCTGAAGGAGTGATCCTCAACATCGAGGAGATGTGGAGGGAGTCAAAGGTTCGAGTACCTATGGTCTGCTTCCTCTCCATGGGCTCTGATCCAACCAACGATATCGACCAGCTCTCTAGAAAACACAACCTCAGTAAGAAAATAACTATTTCAAATTTCTTATTCATATGTTGTTATCTTTTACTTTGACTATTAAGCAATATCTCAATATTGTATTAATTTTTAGCATTTGGAGCTGTATCAATGGGCCAAGGGCAGGAGGTCCATGCCAGGAGGTTAGTGACCCAGTGCCAGACACAGGGAGGCTGGGCTCTGCTACAAAACACTCATCTAGCCTTGGACTTCCTCACGGAGCTACTGGCTACTGTTCTCGAGACAGAGAAAGTCCATGACGACTTCCGACTCTGGCTAACAACAGAGGTTCACCCCAAATACCCCATCAATCTTCTCCAGTCGTCGATAAAGTTCACTTACGAGCCACCTCAAGGAGTGAAGGCCGGTCTGAAGAAGACATTCACCAACACCTCCCAGGAGAACCTGGACTACTCCAACCTGCCTCAGTGGAAGCCAATGCTCTACACGGTTGCCTTCCTCCACACCACGGTGCAGGAAAGAAGAAAGTTTGGCCCTCTCGGATGGAACATCCCCTACGAATACAACCAGGGAGACTACAACGCCAGCGTACAGTATGTCATGAACATGCTCGATGATCTGGACTTAAAATTGGTGAGCTACTCCAGAATTAAAAATTTAGCATTGTTTTTTTACTTTTACTTCCATTAGGGTGTTTCATGGGGAGCTGTCCAGTATATGATTGGTGAGATTCAGTATGGAGGTCGAGTCACTGATGACTTTGACAAAAGACTATTGAATACTTATGCCAAGGTAAGCCATAACTGCATATCATCAAATTTCACCAATAATTTTGTCCGTGCCATGTATCTTTCTTGAATATAAGAAGAAAAATTTCTTTCACTGCAGCTTTGGTTCAATGAAGGGATGTTCAAGCCTTCCTTCATCTTTTACAAGGGCTATGGCATCGTCAACTTCAAGACTATCAAAGAGTATCTCTCATACATTGAGTCACTTCCGCTTGCTGACACTCCAGAGATATTTGGACTGCATCCTAATGCAGATATAACGTAAGAAAGTATTCTTGTTATAGCTTATAAGCAAAGAAAGTAAGCAGCTTTCAGCAAAAAACATAATATTCCAAAATAATTAAAAGAACAATTTTGTTCTAGAAGATTTTTGAAGGCTATGTAACTATCTTCTCTCTTCCTCTATACATGCAGCTACCAGAGCAACACAGCCAACACAAGTCTGGACACGATCCTGTCGATCCAGCCGAAGGACAGCTCCAGTGGAGGAGGGGAGACCAGGGAGAGTGTGGTCTACAGGCAGGCAGCAGAGATGTTGGAGAAACTGCCAGCCAACTACATCCCCCACGAAGTCAAGGCCAGGCTCCAAAAGATGGGCGCCATTGCTCCCATGAATATCTTCCTCAGGCAGGAGATTGACCGCATGCAGAGGGTCATTACTATCGTACGCAACACTCTGAAGGACCTACGACTGGCCATCGAGGGAACCATCATCATGAGCGAGGTGAGATATTTACTGAACTTCGGTCTCTCCTTGAAACTGTGACTTTTCAAAATTTGTATATTATAGAACCTCCGAGATGCTCTGGACTGTATCTATGATGCTAAAGTACCAAAAGTTTGGAGAAAAGTATGAAGAAATTGTAGTCAAAAATTGGTGATTGTTCAATATCATATGTGACTGCATTTATTGATGTGTAGGTGTCTTGGGACTCTGCCACGATTGGTTTTTGGTACACTGAGCTGCTGGAGAGAGACGCTCAGTTCCGTAGCTGGGTGTTTGAGGGTAGACCCAACTGCTTCTGGATGACCGGCTTCTTCAACCCTCAAGGCTTCATCACGGCCATGAGGCAGGAGGTGACCAGAGCTCATAAGGGCTGGGCCCTCGACAGCGTCGTTGTCCACAACGAAATGACTAAAATGATGAAGGAAGATGTAACAGCACCACCAGCTGAAGGTAAAATTAGCACGCATTCAAAGAAATAATTGATATTCTTGGCCTTGTCTTATCTTCCTGACAGGTGTGTATGTGTATGGTCTGTATCTGGACGGAGCTGGATGGGACAAGAAGAACGCTCGCCTAACAGAGCCCACTCCAAAAGTGCTGTTTGTTCCCATCCCCATCATCCACATATTTGCAGTCAACCTGAAGGAGTATGTCAGAGACCCAAAGCTCTATCTGTGTCCAGTCTACAAGAAGCCACGTCGCACCGACCTCACCTATATCACGGCCGTTAGCTTGAAGAGCAACCACCAGCCACCAGAACACTGGATACTCAGGGGAGTGGCTCTCCTCTGCGACACTAAGTAACTTATTGTATATCCAACCCCAGTACAGGCATAATATTTAACTATGTCATGCAAAATATTTTTATTGCACTAAGTCATGCTAATTTTATTGTAGTAACTATTAGATGTAGCTAGTACTTACCTGTAATTTACTTTTTAAAATATTGTGAATATAATATTATTTTTATATATTTAACTCACAAAGTATAGCCTCATGTAGAGCCCTACAGCCATGCATGGTGTGCCAGCTGTCTTCATTTATATATTTGTGTGAATCTTCCCGGCAGGACTCTCTCCTTTCTCAAACTCTGCACTGTCACTGAGCTGACACACAGAAGCAACGAGCTGCTAATAGGTTGGAGCTGTAGCTACGTAGCTAGCCCTGAGACTGAGTGCATCCGGTCCGTCTTATAATCAAAATTCAAGTTTGGCGCGTTTATTAGTTTCCCCGCCTTCACTGCAATACTAATGCGCATGCGTACTTTATCTATATCCATGACAACCAATGTTTTTTTGTGGGCGCTAAATAGAAATAAGGAGCGATGCCTGTTGGCAAGTTGAGTGAACACCTAAGGTATTTGATCTCTGAAGCTAAGAAGGCTACAGACGCAGGACGCCGTAGCTACCACAGCTGTCTCGAGGGGAATCCGTCTTTGAATGACCTTTCTGGAGAGGTTTTTGCCGCTTCCTCAGCAAAGGGGCGTGGTCCACGTCTCTCGTCCAAGCAACTCTTCTCCCTCCAGCTGCTAAAGAAGATTATTTTGACACGATTTGAGCTTCTCTGCGTGTCCGCCGAGCTCCAAGATGACGTAGAATACGCGTTTGGCGAGTGTAGGTGTCTGTGTGAGCACATCGTACAGTTCAATGCTGAAATGGAATCCCAAAGTCAAAAATCAAGCCACCACTCAAAATACCTACAATTTGCAGATTTTACCGACGTGGCGATATCCACACAGACTCGATTACTCTTGAAATCAATCACCAGCCATCCTTCCGTCAAAACGATCATATCCTTGGCAAAATTTGAACACCACTTCATCACTGCTCTCGCGGCAATATTTGCCACTTATACATCACTCTTTCTACCATCTATCGGCTCACAGAAGCTAAAGACAGTCTATGTCTCTGAAGAGATGTTCTCGATGGCCCAAAATCCCTCCTCCACCTCCACCCTGTCTTGGCTGGACTGCCTTATCCCTGGAGCGCAGTCTGAAGTCTTGCGGCTGACAGTGAGGGAGATGCTGGCCAGGCTATGGGGGAGGGTGGCGCTGCACCTAGTGGCTGCCCTTCAACCGCTGACTGTTGATCGTGGTCGTGGTGGTGAGGGCTCAGAGACTGTGGTGACTCTACTCAGGGATGCTCTGAAACATCCAGGTTGGTTGGTACAATGTACAATGTATTATAATAATACTGTACTATGCATGTAATATCATTGTAGTATCTATGATTGATATATTGAAGTACGAAATTTCATAGTTCATATGTCCTGGATTATATTTCTCCCTGCAGATTTAGATCACCACACTGCTGTCAAGAAATGTCTCTGGTACACCCTCTCTTCCATCGAACATCAGCAAGGCCTCTCCAAGTGGGATCAAGGTAACAATAATAATTATACACATCATTTTTATGGTCAATAGAAATCTGTATGCGGGGGTGGACATGATAATTATTCACACATGTGATGATATCTGTGTAGGTTTTCAAGCTGTACTCGTGATGTGCCCCCAAGACACTCGAAAGAACTTCAAGCCATCGAAATCCTCCTCTTCCTCCACCAACTCCTCTGCAGGAACACACTGCACTCCATCGATGCAGCGGTTCATTGCTCGAGTTCTCTCTCCCCTGCTAGAGACACACAGCGCTGCGGCCGATAAACCTCTCCCTGAGTCGACGACTAAAGCCATGTTGTTGTCGTCTGAAGCGATCTCCTACCACGTTGATGAGCTCAGACTGTCACTGGTACACACCGCAGCTGTTCAGAGATCTGCAGAGCACATTGCCAGGTAGGACCATAAAAATCCTGCCCTCTGATCTGCTCACAATTCCATAATTTTCAGCCTTCAAACTCTTAAATACGCAATAATCATTAGTATCTCACTAAAATGGCTGAATATGCTCTTACTATAGGTACCTGATTCAAGGTCTCAGAAAGTCGCTAGCCAGTGAGAACACGAGATCAATAGGACAGCTACTAATGGTAGACGGCTGCTCCATTGTCTCATCGTTATCATCATGTCTCCTCCGGCTAGCCCAGAGCTCCAGTCCTCGCTACCTCCTCCCTCCCTGCTCGAGGCTCCACCTCACTGAGTGCCTCGCTAGGGCAGCTTATGCACTGGCCTATCACAACTATACAAAACTAAAGGTATAAAAAAATTAATGTCATTTTGGCACCTAGTTTATGATACTACTTTAAGGACACTTTTGTTTGCGAGTACTAAATTTAGCGAAATTAGCGATTTGCCTAATTTTCGCTAAAATTGTACTTAAATTGTTCAACATTTTGAATAAATAGAATATTAATTTTAAAAAAAATCGTTAAAATGAGTACCCGCTAAATGCGCTATTTGCGAAATTCGCTAAAATTTGTACCCGCAAATAATCGTAGCCCTAAGGTATACTAAAAGGTACTGAAAATTACCAAATACCATACTGTATATACATGTATGCGTGTATGTGTGTGTGTGATATTGTTTGATCATTGATGCAGGATTCTCTCGAGCAGATGTGTGTTGCCTTCCACGACCGGTGGCAGGGGAGGTGTGGTCAGCTGCTCCAAGCCTCCTTTCCCACGACCAAGTTCTGGAAATCACTCAATAAAAGTACACACAAATTTAATCTATACTGCTGTTACACCAAATACATGACATTGTACTAGACTACCATGCAGTAATTGTATCGTAATTCGCGAAAATTTCGTTGTTAAAAAAATTTGTTTTGCATGAAGTGACGAAAATATTTTACGCGAAAATAGTCTAACTTATACACTGAATATATGGCGCGTGCTTGAAGTATTGTTACATGAATGTTTCTAACACAATTCTGCAAACGAAATTAATGCGAATTACGGTAGTCCAGCCGTTTAATATGCACTATGAATTATAATAATATTATGCCTTTCTTTGTTGACAGGTCGTAGTCCTTCCCAGGAGCCAGGCAGCTACTGCAACCTGCTGATAGAAGAGCTTCTCCTGCCAGCCATGGAGGCAGGGAGGGGGATAGCAGACCAGAAGGCACAGCTAGCATTCCTACTCCTCACCATCAATGTCTTCCTCAATGGACTCAGGAAGACCATCACAGCCAATAGACACACATACAGGTAATTTTGCAAAGAAAAATTTCGAGAGAGAAGAGAGAAAGGAGGAGGGTTTGAAAGTGCTAAATATTCAATCTGTATCACAACTGTATGAAGTATCAAGTATAGACTATGAATCAATTAAGAAAAAGTGGTAAATTCTGTGTCACGACTATAAATACACAACAATAATAATTATTATTAAGCATAGAAACATTTTTTTTGTTATTTTTTGCAGTCCGTCATGTGGTAGACAGCTTCTTGTTGACTTTCGTCACGTTCGCCGGTGGCTCCTCTCCCCTGACCTCTCCCTCCCTCAGCCGACCACCGAGCTTCTCTCCAACCTCCCAGCTCTTGGAGAGATGGAGAGAGGACTGCTAGAGGTGTGTGGAACGGCTGACAAGATGGAGGCTGATCAGAAGATGGCTTCCCCTCCTCCTCCTCCAGACTGGGGGCAGCTCTGGAGTGGGCTGCCTTATGCCAGTCAGCTCTGTGTTTGCTGGGAATATGCCTGGGCTAAAGAATCTGATTGGACGAACTGTGCTTTGTAATAAAAGATGATTTTTTGTTGTTTTTATTAATATTTTTGTACCAATCAAAATTAAATTGCAAAAAAATATACAATCATTGAAGCTCCATACTGAAGCATAGTGTTGCTATTATTATTGAATGCTAATTAATTTTTCATTGAGTACAAATAATAATAATTATTATACTATCTGAGGATTAAAAAAAAATAGTTGTAAAAACAGCTGTTACTTAGTGTCACAGAGGAGAGCCACTCCCCTGAGTATCCAGTGTTCTGGTGGCTGGTGGTTGCTCTTCAAGCTGACGGCCGTGATATAGGTGAGGTCAGTGCGACGTGGCTTCTTGTAGACTGGACACAGATAGAGCTTTGGGTCTCTGACATACTCCTTCAGGTTGACTGCAAATATGTGGATGATGGGGATGGGAACAAACAGCACTTTTGGAGTGGGCTCTGTTAGGCGAGCGTTCTTCTTGTCCCATCCAGCTCCGTCCAGATACAGGCCATACACATACACACCTGTCAGGAAGATAAGACAAGGCCAAGAATATCTTTTATTTATTGAATGTGTGCTAATTTTACCTTCAGCTGGTGGCGCTGTTACATCTTCCTTCATCATTTTAGTCATTTCGTTGTGAACGACAACGCTGTCGAGGGCCCAGCCCTTGTGAGCTCTGGTCACCTCCTGCCTCATGGCCGTGATGAAGCCTTGAGGGTTGAAGAAGCCGGTCATCCAGAAGCAGTTGGGTCGACCCTCAAACACCCAGCTACGGAACTGAGCGTCTCTCTCCAGCAGCTCAGTGTACCAAAAACCAATCGTGGCAGAGTCCCAAGACACCTGCATTATTAATACAATCAGATTATTATTTTAAAATTCTGTCCTCAGCTAATTAAAATTATGATATTTTTATACTTTTCCCCAAATCTTTGGCACTTTAGCATCATAGATACAGTCCAGAGCATCTCGAAGGTTCTATAAAAATCATGGTACAAAATTATTTTGAAAATCACATATTCAAGGAGAGACCGAAGTTCAGTAAATATCTCACCTCGCTCATGATGATGGTTCCCTCAATGGCCAACCGTAGATCCTTTAGAGTGTTGCGTACGATAGTAATGACCCTCTGCATGCGGTCAATCTCCTGCCTGAGGAAGATATTCATGGGAGCAATGGCACCCATCTTCTGGAGCCTGGCCTTGACTTCGTGAGGGATGTAGTTGGCTGGCAGTTTCTCCAGCATCTCTGCTGCCTGCCTGTAGACCACACTCTCCCTGGTCTCCCCTCCTCCACTGGAGCTGTCCTTCGGCTGGATCGATAGGATCGTGTCCAGACTCGTGTTGGCTGTGTTGCTCTGGTAGCTGTATGGAGTGGAGAGAGAAGATAGTTACATAGCCTTCAAAAATCTTCATTGCTCTTCTGATTATTTTGGAATAATACGTTGTTTTTTTTGCTGAAAGTTGCTTACTTATAAGCTATAGCAAAAAATATCCATGAATTCTTTCTTACGTTATATCTGCATTAGGGTGTAGTCCGAATATCTCAGGTGTATCAGCGAGAGGAAGTGATTCAATGTAATCAATGTATTCCCTCACTGTCTTGAAGACAACGATGTTGTACCCTTTGTAGAATGAAAAGGACGACTTGAACATGTTCTCGTTGAACCACAGCTACAAGCAGGAGGGATTGAGAAAGAGAGAGAGAGAGAAAGAGAGAGAGAGAGAGAGAGAGAGAGAGAGAGAAGAGAGAGGAGATGAATTAGTGTCGATTTAACAAAATAATAATATTATGTGACTTACCTTGGCGTAGGTGTTCAATAGCCTCTTGTCAAAATCATCCGTGACTCGGCCTCCATACTGAATCTCTCCAATCATATACTGGACAGCTCCCCACGAAACACCCTGATGGAATAATGCAAAAATATACTAGCTACTGAAATTTCAGACATAACTGACCAAAGCTTATAACCTCCAGCTATCTAATAGCCTGGCTAGCTATTACGTATCTTAAGTTCTTACCCTTTTCAAGTCCAAATCATCCAATAGATTCATGACATACTGTACGCTGGCGTTGTAGTCTCCCTGGTTGTATTCATAGGGGATGTTCCATCCGAGAGGGCCAAACTTTCGTCTCTCCTGCACTGTGGTGTGGAGGAAGGCAACCGTGTAGAGCATTGGCTTCCACTGAGGCAGGTTGGAGTAGTCCAGATTCTCCTGAGAGGTGTTGGTGAATGTCTTCTTCAGACCGGCCTTCACTCCTTGAGGTGGCTCGTAAGTGAACTTTATCGACGACTGGAGAAGATTGATTGGGTATTTATCATGGACTTCTGTCGTTAGCCAGAGTCGGAAGTCGTCATGGACTTTCTCTGTCTCGAGAACAGTAGCCAGTAGCTCCGTGAGGAAGTCCAAGGCTAGATGAGTGTTTTGTAGCAGAGCCCAGCCTCCCTGTGTCTGGCACTGGGTCAATAATCTCCTGGCATGGACCTCCTGCCCTTGGCCCATTGAAACAGCTCCAAACGCTAAAATACAATAATACAATATTGAGATATTGCTTAATAATTTGAAGCTTCACCAGTACTAGTTAAAGCAAAGCACGCATACACCATATGCATAAAAAATTGAAACATTTTACTTACTGAGGTTGTGTTTCCTAGAGAGCTGGTCGATATCGTTGGTTGGGTCAGAGCCCATGGAGAGGAAGCAGACCATAGGTACTCGAACCTTTGACTCCCTCCACATCTCCTCGATGTTGAGGATCACTCCTTCGGCATACTTCACTCCCATGGACTCTGAGATATACTTCAATGCCTGAGGCAAAACTCGATCAGGGCACCACGATCTGAAGAGAGAGAGAGATAACGAATTTATAAGTCATGTTTGCAAAGCAGCATGCACGGATATTCCATTGTCTTCACCTGATCAGAAGAAGTTTTCTGAAAGTGTCCAGTGAAGTGCTGTAGCCGTCTGGGATGGGTGATTCCTCCGGAGCATCAGTATCGAACCACGCCTTCCATGTCTTGTCATTACGACCAATCTGCATGCAAAAATTTTTTAGCTAATAAATTTCAATTTGCACATTTTTTCTTATGTACTCAGAGTATGGAGAAAGTTGTCATTATAATACAACCATGCTTTTAGATGGTTCTATGTAGCCTGGTGAATAATCAGTAAGGTGTTGATACTAACACAGGCTGAAAGGAAATGTGGAAGGGGCTGGTGGCCGTGGGTGGTCGTAGCTCAGTGGTTAGAGCACTGGCGGCTCAGGCCAGCGACCTGGGTTCGATTCCCGGCAGCTTCCCGATTCTTTTCCACATTCCTTTTTCAGCCTGCGTTAGTATCAACACCTTACTAATACAATCATCATGGTTATACTCACTTGATTCAGAATTTCAGAAAATTGAGGTAGATTGCTCAATTCAACAAGGTTTAACCATGTCATATCAGTGATCCACTTTGCAGCCTTCGGAGGGCAAGCTTTCAAATCGAGAGCAGCTCCCCCCTTTATGAGTGTCTGAAACTCATGATGCTTCACATGGCCCTTCTGCATATCAATCTTCAGTGCCAGCAGTAGACTCAATAGAAACTTGTGCCTCTCGTAGAGACCCCTGAGGCAGTACTTGAATGCAGCAAACGTGAGGTAGTCGATGATGTTTCCGATTCTCTTTGTGGTGACAGGAGACTTGGCTGAACGGACCATGGAGATGTCAAAGATGCCAAGGAACTGCTGTAGGGAGGTCTGGTACATGACGTTGACCATGGACATCTCCATGATGAGAAAGTAGAGCACAGAGCCTCTGGCGGCCACTGGTCTGTATTCCTCTCTGGCCGTGTTGATCTTGAGCTCTGTCTCGGCAGCCACGATCAGGTTCTGAGTCACCTCCTCTGCCGTCTTCTTTGTCACTCTGAGCACCTCGATGAGTGACTCATCGTCGACCAGGGAGCCTTTGGTGGAGGTGAGTCGATAGAGGAGGTTGTCCTCCAGCTCCTTCATCTTCTTCTTGTTGGCGGTGACCTCCTCCATCAGTTTCACTCTCTCTGCCTCCAGTTCTTGCTTCTCTGTCAGGATAACTCGTCCTAGGAGCTGGTCCTCAAGACCTCTCATGGTCACCGTGAAATCTATTATAGCTGTTCTGGCATACACCTGCAAAGTTAATAAGAATACTATGTCAGTTGAAAGTCAAAACAGGTCATTTTTAATCCCTAGCGGAAATATCTCTGCATGTAATATTATATCTATGCAAAATTAATTCGTTCTTGCTTACTTCAGGAGTGTACTTTGGATTTGGCAGCTTGGTAGTGATGTAGAGCATGAATCCCTTCATCACGTCCACTTCTTTGTCTCCAACCTTCACCTTCAGCATGGAGCCAGCTTTGATGAAGTTTTTCTCGAGTACATTATCGAGGCACGGGTCCAAGTCCTCCTCCACATCCTCAATCAACAGAGGGTTGCCTAGCGACAGGCTGTCCTCCAGGTGGGCCCGGAAGTACTTGTGGTTGAGGGTGGTCACTTGCATCTTGCGATCGGCCTCTTTGTTCTTGACCCAGGTCTTGCCCTGTCCCTGTGGATCGATGAGCAGAGGGAACCTCGTTGCCTTGGTAACAATGATACCGTTCTGAATGGAGAGCTCGTCGTTTGGTAGTCCTTGAAGATTCCACTCTCCAATCGTCACAGAGTCTGACAACATATCTGTCAGAACGAGATCTTTGCTGAAAGGGATACTTCTCGTGGTGAGTTCCTTCTTCCATGCTTCAATGAGAATAGCGCGAAACTCTTGGTTGAATGGTCCGCAGTAGGAGAGAAATCCAGAGGCAAGTAGAACGTTTCCAACCAACCTTTGAGACAAGAATACATGCAGCAATAAATTTCAATGTTTGAAATTCACATTGTAAAAATATATAGCCAGGCTGACTGTCAGTATAAGCACAAAAAATTGTACAATCTATATACTACCTTTGAATCTGAGCCTGGAATTCCTTGCTTGCTTCAGTCCATCTTATCTTCTCTCCACTCAGACCTTCAATCAGGGCAGAAGCTGCATTCATCTTTCTCTTGCAAGTGTCCGCGTCATCTTGAAGCATCTGCTTCTTTCTCATGGCTTCTTCGTACATGGCCCTCACCGCAGCCACCTCTCTCTCTTTCTCCTCCAGCTGAGCATTGGCCACTGCCAGTTCCGCTGATGCCTTCTCAAATTTCTTCTCCTGGATGACAAGATTAGCTTTGAGAGGGAGAACCTCCTTGTTGACTGAGAAGAAGGAAGCCATGGCCTTTGTCCAGGAGCACAGTCCAGCCACATTTCCACACACTTTCTTTGCCGTTTCAAATGTGTAGTCCTCCATTTGGAAGTACGGCTGCATCAACTCCACTGTTTCATCATTGATGGAGTCTTTGGGGAAGTTCTGAAGACTCTGTAGGAATCCAGTCTGACTCATCATTTTGAGTGACTCTCCCCAGGATGGTGCAGGTCCTGGGCGCTCGGGATCCAGTGCTAAAGTTGTCAGCTTCTTCTGAAAGAGTAGCAGCACGCAGTCCATGATCCTCATGATGAGGTGAGGGGGTTTCCCCAGCTTTCTAACTGTGGCAATGTCTGCAGCCTTGATCGTTTGCAGTGCTGCCTCTGCTTCCTCTAGAGCTGGTCTTGCTGCTTCTAGCTTCCCTTCTGCCACTGCTTTGTCAGCAGAAATGACGTCAGCCACACCCTGAGCCCTGTCCTTGACCTTCTGAACGGAGGCCTTGACCTTCTCTGCCGCCTGGGCCTTGACCGTCACTTCCTTCAGCACCTTCTCTGCCTCTGCGTTGGCCACCACGAGGTCCTTCTCTTTCTGCACCAGCTCCTTTGAGAGTTGAGCGACACTCTCGCTGGCTTCATAGAGTTTCTCTAGACCAGTGTTCATTCTGTTGGCTAGCTGGTCGAGGTTCTTCTTCTGTTCGGTGTAGATGGACTTGTAGCCATTGATGAAGGAGAGGTAGGACTTTGGTGTCACATGAGTCGCTCTCCTGAACCTCTCAAAGTAGTTGATGCATGACTCTGCCACAAAGTCCTGGATGACTCCCATGGTCTGCACGACCTCCTGCTTCGTCTCTGGTGAGCAGACAATTCCCTCGTAGTTACCAACAAAGTGCTGGGCAACAGCGATGAGGGCGTCCTTTGGCCAGCGACTGAACCAGTCCATAGTGCAACCACTGAATAAGCCTGGAAACTTCAGAGCTCTGCTACGGAATTTCTCACCAATCTGCAAAAAAAAAAAAAAAAATTATAGATCAATAAATAATTATATTCTAATAATAGACTACTTACAGGTGAGAAGCAGAGGACAACGTGAAGATTTTGTCTTGCTCTAGTTAAGAAGTAGTCATATAGATTCTCAGGAGTAGGTGGTCGCCGTGGAAACTCTTTCTTCATGACTGGTATAAGATTGGAGTTGATTTCATCAATCTCGTCTCGAGCAAACAAGTTGGAGACTTCTCCTGAGGAGAGGACATTGTTGATGTACTCGAGGAAGCCCTCATCTTTGATCTCATTGTCGGTGAAGAGGAAGGTGATTCCCTTGCCCTGCTCCCCGGCTGTTCGGTAGAGCACCTTCAGATCATCAAGAAGGTTGTTGGCATTGTAGGAGCGAGAGAGCTGGATCTGGAAGGTCTTATAGCCAGCGATATAGGAGGCCAGTCGAGTGAGACTCTGCTTGCCCGAGCCACCCACTCCAACCAGGAGAGCTGCCCCTCTGTCTGTTCGGATGATGCGAGATATCTTGATGAGGTGGACCATGGCGTCTTTGAAGAACACCAGATCCATGCCAGCTCCGCGAACTGTCTCATTGTACTGCTGTAGATAGTTGATGAGGCGCTCTTGCAACTCTGGGTAGGCTGGGATCTGGAAGTCAATGAATAATTCTTCAATAAATTGCAGAAATATAGCTACTAAACTTCAGATTTATCATGTATGCTTAGCTATGATTTATATATTCATTGGTTGCATCTGCTTACCGGTTCATAAATCTTTGGAGCTTCAAATTCAAAATCTTCTGGCTCATCTCCAGTTGGCTCTGGTGGGTCTCTGTATGTTATATAGAGGCAATGAATTATAGTTTTATCTTAGCAAAGTACTGTTTTCAGAATATTAATATTACCTCAAAAAATCGACAAAGTAAGGTTCATCAGCTATCAAATCTCTCATCCTATCATCAAACTCCTCCTCGATGACACGAGGGATGCAGCGTTGAAACCAGTCCTTATCCTCCTGGTTCGTGAACCGATCGGAAATCACTCTCGTACACTCATGCTTCCAGAGAGCCAGCATCACCTCCTCGTCACTCACAGTATCAACCTCCACCTTCAGCATTCCTTCCCAGATACGAGACAAATCACGAAGGTTGAAGACGTAATGAAACTTGGCGGGAGTGGGAAGCATTCTCACTTTGGTTAGCTGCCAGAGACGACGTGTAGAAACCACGAGCGCCGGAATCATGGCGATGACCTCCTTGATGAAGCCACGTTCCTTGCAGAAGTAGCCTTGCCCAATCACACCGAAGATCTTATCGATGGATGCGTTGGAGGGCAAGGTGCAGTTGAGAACGGTGAAGTGTCGCTTGAGTCGAGAAGGGATGTCATTTCTTCCTCCTCCCGGGTGAATCATGGCTGACACAATTTGGAGATCTTGAATGTGAGTGAAATCTCCCGGCTTCTCAAGACTGTAGAAACCCTTCATCTCCATCAGCTGTCGGACAATCTCATTGGTCACTTGGTCCCCCCACTCGTTTATGATCGGCATATTGATATCATCGATGAACACTGTGCATTTCTTTCCAGCTGGGGGACCATACGTTGTCCCGACACGTTTGTCGATGTAGCTCTCGATGGCTCTCTGGAAGTGGCCTGGGGTAGTGGCGGAGGAGAAGGTGAGGTTCTTTCCGAGGTGCTCCTCGATGTTGTACTTGGACATATAGCCCTTGACAATGACCGTCTTTGCCGTCCCCTGCTCTCCAATCAGCAGCACTCCCTTGCTCTGCTTGGCGATGGTGTGGATGAGGAAGTCTGTGCGAACATTGTCAACGTTGGGGACCAGGATGCTGGCATAGATTGGAGTGCTGTCCTTTGGATAGATGTACTCCTCCACATGTTTCGACCAGTGCTCCCAGTTACCACTCTCATCGACTTTGAACTCAAAGATGGTGTCTTTTGAGCCTTCCTCGATCTCTGGCATATCGAGGTCCGTATTCTCTCTCATCCACGCCTCCATTTTAGCTCTCTCGTCCAGTTCACGCAGAGCACCAATGCTCCACATTAAGGAGAAGATATAAAGCCTTTCAAGATGCTCTTTTGGAAGAGAAACTGTCGGCTCTTTTGTAGGGATAAGGCCTTCAAGGATGTTGCAAGCTTGAGCAATGTAGATACACTCCAAAAGCTTCATCTTAGCTTCGAGATTGATGAGAGCAAACCGATAAAGATCAAGAAATGATCCTTCGAAGAGTGTCTCGAGGATGGTGGCTTCCTGCTGAGTGAGCTTCTTCTCTGCGATCATGTAGAGGATCCATCCTTGCATGATTGGCTTCCAGTCGAGGCCAGAGGAGCTCATGTAGACCATGCCATTGCGAGAGACGGTGGCTGGTGAGGCATTGTCGACGTTGTCTGGCTCAAAGACGATCTTGCTGTCCGGGTACATGGGGATTCTGTCTCCGTTGGCCAGAGTGAGGGTCTTGTTATCGTCGAGAACAGAGTTGAGATTCTCGATCCAAAGTGTGTCCACTGGGCCGTCCATCACCAGCCAAATGTGCTCTCCTTTCTTCACCTTGTGCGATCTCCTCCACAGAGTTGAGAAGATTCCATCAGTCCAGTCATTGGTGGCTACGTCGAGTCGACCAAACATCTCAGAGGCAGTGATGGCTTTTGGATTCATCCTCCACTCTCGGTGAGGAATATTGATGTCTGTCATGGCTTTCATGAGAATTTGGATGCACTTCGTCTTCCCTGTGCCGGTTGGGCCTAGTACCATGAAACCGTGGCGAACACTCTGTGTCTCAAAGAGTTGAATCAGCTTCAGAGTCCAGGATGGATAGTTGATTAGACCTACCATGCAAGAAAAATTCATATAATTTTTTAAATCCATGATAAAAAATTTTAGGGAAACTCTTGATTGTAGCTACACCCACAGAAATGATTTTCTGACCTACCTTGTATTAGCATGCAAAATTTGGAAAGTACACATCCCATTGATAGCAAAAAGATATAACTAACCTGCAGCCTTCACTTCTTGGTCTATAGCTTCCTCCAGGTTGGCGTAAGTTGCCTTCTCAATATTTATCCCTGGGAAGAGATCGTTGATGAGAGACATGAAGAGAGGTTCATCTTCATCGACCAGCTTGGAGAGGTTCATGTCTCTGAGACCTCTCATCACGATGGTGGTCTCTCCATCATCTGGGTTGGCTCTCTTGGCCGCTCCCAGCGTTCGAAGGACAGAGAGAATGTTACGGAGACCAAAGTCGTAGTGGACCTGTTTGGAGAGCTGGTCCTCACACAGCTTGTAGAGGGTGTAGAACTTCTCAGAGAGGACGATGTTTTGAAGGAAACCACAGCTGGCCAGCTTCACTCGAATGATAATCTGCGGCAACGTGAAAATCATTAACAGTCTATCACTGCATTTTTAATACTTTTATATTCAAAATCTTCAATAGTTATAACAATCATTACGAGAAATAGCCTACCTTTCTGTCAGGGACCATCATGGCAATAGGTCTAAAATTCATCTTGAGATTTTCAGGTAATTCCTGCCTGCCAGCATAACCTGGGTTCTGTGAGAGCATAGAGAGATGATATGAGAACTGTTTATCACTATGGCGATCACTAGCAACTGACCATTGTGAGGAAGAGACCAAACTCTGGATTCATGGTTACTATATCTCCATCGGTGAAGATGAACTCGGGCTTTCTCTCTTTCTTACACATAAGCACGACAGCAATTTGCTGAGCAGCCACTGACAACACAGGCAGCTCAATGCGGTTAAACTCATCAAAGCAGCCCCAGCTCCCCGATTGAGCCAGGCCTTTGTAGATTCTTCCCAGACCTCGGAAGTCCATCTGATCGGAGCAGTTGAAGACGACCACATACTTCCCGAGAGCTCTCCCCATGTCCTTGGTCGTCTCAGTCTTTCCTGTCCCAGCCGGTCCAGCCGGAGCCCCGCCCATTGAAAAGCCGAGGGCCTGTGCCAGTGTGATGTAGCAGCGATCCGTTAGTGGAGTGATGACCAGACGCTCCGTGCAACCAAGAAACTCATTCTGGTAGGTGAAATCAACATCGGTGATAGATATGACGATCTTATCTGTGTCTTCATTGTAGTAGAATCGAGTCTGTTTCAGCCACTCAAAGTCAGTAGGAGTCTTCACTCGAAGCTCAACCTAAAGATGAGAAGATGAGATTAATCAGCCTTCAATATAAAGGCTAGCATGCAACCTTTATACTAGACTCAGGTAAGCCAAAAGCACATTAATATTCACAATGTGACGTTAATTCTAAGCCATGTACTGATTCATTTAAAATTATGGTAGCTAAGACCGATTCTCTCTGCATATACTTTGTATCATAATCTTATTTTTACCAAAGCGTGGAAGATGTCCCTCTGATGAAGATGGATTGTAATGAGAGTCTCAAACTTGGTGCGTTCGATCTTTGTCAGCTCCTTCGTCGTCACGTCGATCAACATATCAAGGATCTCCTGAAAGTGGTTGTCGACCGCTTGCATGATCTTCTTGTCGCTGCGAGCATTCTTGAGAGCGTCTGTGGCGCCTGTTGTCCATATCACTTGAAGGCCCAGTAACCCTATCTGTATAATAATGCATAACAGGAGTTAGTTTAATGGAAGTAAGCATGTATAGTAGTCTTGCGAAAAAGGGCCCATGGGCTGTGCACCTCAAACTGAGGGATGGGCAGAAAATCCATAGTGGGCTCTTTCGTGAGACATTAATAATTATTGATACACACACTTTATTACTACAGACCTGAGCTGGATAGGAGTTGAGGAACTCCAGAAGCTGAAAGTTTGGATCTCTGATGGCCACCATGGCATTGCGGATGACAGCATGCACTGATCGCAGGGACATGTTCAGGAGCTTCCCAAGCCACACCTCTACATTGCCCTGGGCCATTACCGCCTTCTCAAGCTGCAGAGAACAAAAGATAACACTATGACGTGTTCTGCCATGATATTTATATTATCAATAATTTGCTGCAAGCTATCTACTAAAATATCGAAAATCTTGCTTACCTCAATTGTCTCTGGTTCTTTGGAGTTGATATGTGTGATTCTGTCGTAATCCTTCTCATGAAAATTGACAGTCTTGATATTATCAAAGACGCTGAGGAGATGCGCTTGGATGGTATGGGAGTTTGATGCCTGCCCCAGAATCTCCAGGAGGGCAGGATCAGAGACAAAGAAGAACCTTGGGAAGACCAGCCTCTTCTTCTCGAGGTAGCCAGTGAGAGATTTCTGACAGAGCTCCAGCTGCTCCAGTAGGTGAGGGAGAAGCTGGCCGAGTGTCTCGTCGCCAACACAACAAATGACTACATTGGATGTTTCATGAGCTTTGGTCATGATCTTCACCCAGGACTTGTCAATGTTCTGGAACCTCTTGGCTTCCTGTATTTTGATGGTGAGCGAAGAGAAAAAGTAAGTTCTGCATGAAGGCTTCTTCCAACTGTTTTTAAATCTAGCAGAATCTGTTCATGCAGATCCCCTGGGCTATAGTCAGCTAAGCCTAGAGGATTTTGTGCAAATTAATTAGCTCTGAGTCTCACCTTAGGCAGCTGCTTTGCAATGTCTCCGCCAACAAACACAGCCTCCAGGTAGACCCAGAGGTTCTGCACCACCAGCCAGTTCTCAAGAATCTCTGTCGTATTGGTCAAGTTTTTCACCCACTTTTGAATGTCTGGCTTGAAAGGAGCATTGTACCTGCGGAGAAAGATGCACGAATTTAGCTACATGTATAGCCATGTACAGTATAGCATACTAGACCATGGCAGCTGCTGTGACAGAGTGTAGCTACCTGTTAGACATGAGTGAGCCCAGCACCATGAGAGAGTCCTCCATGAGTGAGATGATTTCAGAGGTGTCCTCTCCTCTGAGCAGCAATTCACCTCGAGCCTTGAAGCCAGAGAAGCTGAGGTTCTGCACGGCCCAGTCTGCCTTCACCTGCTTCAGCTTACTCTCAATGTCCTTCTCCTTCACAGCACTGATGCAAATATCCTACACACAAGAAAAATTAATCATGGCTGATTTCTGCATATATTAATATAATATCATAGTTGACTGATTGTGAGCATACTTCAATGTCTTCCAAATTTTGCAGTAGAGGTGCCTCCATGACATGCCTCAGGAGAAAGCCCTCCGATTCAACATCGAACTTCCACCCAGTCACCTCCTCGATCCTCTTCCAGTGTCTCTCCATCATCGACTTGTCCAACATTCTCTCCAGAAGGGGGCAGGTCTCATTGAAGTCATCGATCTTCTTCTTTAGATCGTTGAAGGCTTGCCATTCCTTCAAAGCCTTCGGAAGCTTTCGGCATCTGAAAATTTATATCGATATTAATTTTAGTACTTTATGGTGATGTGTGCAGCATAGATATATTCAATGTCAAATTCAGTGAACATAAGCTTCAGCTAGTTCGTCTCTTACTTGTTTTGGAAGTCAAGCAGCTCATTGTTGATCTTCTCAATGTCCACCTCAGTCCAGAGAATGTCAAAGTAGCCATCAATGCTGTCCATGACAGTGTTGTAGAGACCATAGAGCTTTTGAAGAAGGTTCAGCTCCTTCTTGATGCGAGCAACGTCCTCATACTCTGTGACTGGCATTCCAAATAGCTCCTCCCCTCCGCTGTAGGTCTGGTACTTACGCCACAGCTCATCAAAACGAGTCTACATAGAGTGAAGAAAGTAAAGATAATCTATGTGCTAACACATGCACAAACAAAGCATAATATTATTCATTGCTGTATGGAGATTGCACAGTTTTTTGTGGCAGGCCTGGTCTGAGATGTTAAAAGTTTACCTGAAAGATGACGAGTCTGTCGCTGGCTTCTCTTGGAGGTACTCCAACAACCATTGGCCCAGACTGCAAGATAGCAATGCAATGCAAACATAAAATTGATGCATTCACTATATCTACTGTGTGCTTGTGGATGCAATTTTTTTCCAATTGTGTCTATCAAAATCCAAGTCATGGGAATAAAAACATTGTTAATGTCATTCAAAGCTATACTATAATAATATGAATAACTATCCACCACCTGTTTCTCATCCCATATCTTTCCAACAAAAATCATCGTGATGCCATTCAACATTTATTGCAGCGACATTGCTCTAGTATGGTTGGTCAACTTACTGTAGTGTACTCATCTGTGAAAGAGCTGACTTCTTTCTGATATGCCTCCACCTTGTCCACAAGGTCTTCCTTGAACTGGGGCTGTATCTTCAAGAGGACGGTCTGAATGGCTGCCACCTGTTCATGAAGCTTCTGCCACATGTATCTCAGAGTGTCCACCCTCTCAATGTCCTCCTGGGACACCTGGATGCCATGCTTCTGGAGAAGATTGTAGCTCTCCTGCGGGGGAAAGAAAACACATACATGTAACCACTCACTTAAAGCAATACAGAAGATTTTCACAGTAATAGTTATTGACCAACTCCCGAGGTTTGTATGCAGTATAGAAGCACAAATCCGAGGGCAAAGCCCGAGGGATGAGTGCTTCTATACTGCATACAAAGCGAGGGATTGGTCAATACCTATTTTCTAGCCCATTCTTTCCATGGATACAATAAACATGTTTTTAGCCCCCAAGAACTGTATGAATGTTTGCCCTGGCCCTCAGGAACTGTATAATAGTAAACATATGGACATGAGCCCTACAAGGAGGGACTGTATCACATATACAGTACCTTGTATACCTTAGTAACCACATAGCAACGGGCTAGAAATAATTATATAACTCAATTGATAGAATATTCTATAATGCATTAAATTTGTAGCTACGTCTCTTAGTTACCTCAATTGGGTCCAGCTGCATATCAGTCTGTATCTCATTCTCCCTTATCTCCTTCAGCGTTGCCATGACGCTGCGGATGTCGTCAAGGTCGTTCAAAGGTCGGCTGAGTCTCTTTGTCCAATCGTCAATCGACTTGAAGACCTCCTCCATCACTGTTTGGTATTTGGTCCTCATTGTGCGGCCGTAGCAAACTCGCCATGACTTTGCCTCTGTGCACAGAGCTAGCTTGAGCTGATCTGATGATAGAGCTATACACCCGGCAGGGATGATGTCAGGCTCATGCATGATAACTTCCTCGAGCTGAGCAAACTGTTGCATCTCCATTTTGAAATCGTTGACTCTTGGATCTTCCTCGAGAAATTCTGTCATCTTCTCTCCCTGTTCGATGGTCCAGAGGTGAGAATATTTGTTGAACTGCTCCAGACCCTTCACTATCAGCGATTTAGTGGAGTTTATCGCGGTTGAAAGTGCACTCACAAGCTTCAAGACTTCCTTATTCTCCGACACAGCTTTGTAATAGTTCTTCAATGCTGATCTATCTGTGGTGACTTGTCGAATAACCCTTGATCGCGATCTTATATCAGACCGGCTGTGAAGAGGCTTTGCTCCCTCGGGGGGCGACGGGATCCTTCTCTCTTGCCCCCACTGGAACACCTGATTGGCGACGAGAGTTATCATGGTGGCCGCTTGATTCAACGCTTGCTGTATCTCGTCCAGGCTCGGTTTCATCACGATATTCGGCATCGCTAGGATAATGTCAGACTCAAAAAGAGGACGGTCTGTCTTTGGCTTTCTCTTTGCCTCGGCTGCACTGGTGCTGTAGCTGCCATAGCCGATGGTGTGGATGGCAAGCCTCCTCCGAAGGGACTCCAGGGCTGATCGGAGCAGGTGGACCTGTGCACATGTGTGGTGAGTGTAGTGCATCAATTACCATATAGCCGGAAATATTGGCGGGGAATTAAATTTGGCGGTTTGGCGGTCTACATCACAACCGCCAAAATTAAAATCGGCCAAAATTTTCTACTCGCATATATATGTATGGCGATCCTGTACCGAACTGCCAAATTTAAAGTTCTTGCAATAGCAATTTTGGGCTCAACCTCCAAATTTAATTCCCGCCAATATTTCCGGCTATACCGTATTACAAATCACATGCTCAGCTGAAGAATTTCCCACTACACTAGACAATTTTATTGATCCAGGCAACTAATACAGAATCAATCATTTTTTACCTGTGTAGTGATATTTTCTTCCTCGTAGTAAGCTAGGAGATTATCGGCCTCAGACTGTAGCTTGGTCCGCTGCTCGGCAATCCTCATCGCTGCAATTGCCCCAGGGGCTGTCTCGTCTTGTACCTGCTCCAGTACGACCTCAGGCCCGAGCAATAGACGGAGAAGTTCTTGCACAGCCGTCTCTGCCACCTGACTCTTTGTGTCAATCACCTTGCTTGCTTTGGTGCAAAGGGCTGTCGTGGATGATATGAAATCTTTGATACTGATCGTATCCGTCTCTGGAAATTCGCAGAGTGGAATTTTAAGCATGTCCTTGAAGACAGCTTTGATTCTGTTCTCGTGGATTCCGGTGACTCGATCGATGAGCAGGTCCAGCTCCCTCAGGGCGGAGTAGACGGAATCGATGAACAATCCGAGGTTGAGGGAGCTCCAGCTGAGAACGGTGAGGCCAGGGCTGAGAGCCTCGTCGACCTTCTCGAGGTGTGGACCCATGAGAGGGGCAAAGAGCTCGGATACTTTATCACGGACACGATTATTCTCAGTCACCATCAGCTGGGGAGGAAAGCATATCATATGATCGCAAGCTAGCTAGTAGATGAATTGGATTTAGTAGAATAGACGCCTTCATCCCCAGCTAGGTTTCTATAACTATCACACGCAGAAAAAAATTAATGACATAATAATATAACATACCGTAATTCGCGTTAATTTCGTTTGCAAAATTTTTGTATTAGAAATATTCGTGTAACAATATTTTCGTCAACTTCAAGCATGCGCCATATGTTTACTGTATAAGTTAGTACAGGAAACTATTTTCACGAAAAAAACTTTTGTCACTACTTCGCGCAAATGAAAAATTTTTGACAACGAAATTTTCGCGAATTACGGTAAAAACTATAACTGCATCTAACAACTGCATTACCCTGATTGCATCATATCTCTCAAGAATTGCATTCTTCTGCCCATAGACCAGCAGTCCTTGTGTAGGCATTTCTATTCCCATTCCCTGCAGCACCTGGATATCCCTCAACAGCTCTAGGACCTTCTTATCAAAGTTCACGTAGAGCTCTTTGGTGTCTGGGTGACGGACCAGGACGGTGGCGTTGAGGCTAACTCTAGCAGCATCGATCTGTTTCGTCCAGATCTGCAGGAAGACAAGCTCATACTCCACCAAGACGCGGGCCAGTCGGTTGAACTTCTTAATGGCCTTCTTTGTCTCTGGCAGCTGCATGAGCTGCTCGTTGGTTTGAAAGACCTCCACTGGTCCAGCGATCCTTCGGTAGAGCTGACGGGACCAGGCAATCTTCCCGGAGACCGGAGGGAGGTTGCGTGCCAGCGGAGGATTCTCCTTGTTCTCTGTGTACTCTGTCTGGACAAATTGAAGGTCAGAGGTGAATTTTGTGATAACTGCTCTGTATTTCTCCTCTGTCTGCAGACCAGGTAGCTTCAGCCTATGAGAGGAATAATTGATTATTAATTTTATTACTTTAGCTACAGCTGCATCTATTCATGTAAAATATAGTATTATAGCACTCATAAATTTACCTCTCAAATCGGTGGATCAAGTCCAATGCCAGTTCGGTGGTTGGCATAGCAGCAAATCTCTCGTTGAGAAGTCCCTGTGTTTGATCCTAAAAAAAATTTAGCAATATGTAAATCTGCTGGACTTTATAATGGAATGCAAGCCGTTCAAAACTAATGATATTGAGCAGATTTGCACCTATAATAATGATTGTATCACTTACTCGGATATCAAGAGCAGATCTTTTGAATTCCTCAAAATCCACATCAAAATCGGTCTTTCTCTGGTCAAGAATGTCGTACGGTTTCTTCTTCATTCCCGATACTATGAGCTGGAATCGACTGTGCATCGTTTCAATGCCCTCGATGTGCGAGAGACCAAGAGAGGAGTACACATCAATTGTACATAGCATCTCCGTAATCTTATCAAGCCTATTAACAAAACAATAAAAATATCAGCCGCACTGATACAGTGGAGTGGATTGTACCTTCGACAAAAATTGTTGAATTTTCCGAACATGTACATCTCCGAGAAGTCGAAAGGTCTCTCATCAGGATGGTGGGTGAGAATCTCCTTTGTCTTCTGGAAGCAGCGTTGGTACTCCTGGTTGAGTCTCTGGCAGTCCTCCAGCTTCTTGAGTACAACGCCTCTCTCCTGGTCCCAGATCTTATAGTAGCCGCTCTCCGTGATGTACGATCGGCAAGCTGTTATCATCTGATTGGTCACCTTGACAAAGAGAGCCGTCATCCTCTCCGAGGTGTTGTAGTATCGAGAGTAGCTGTTGATCATTCGAATGGCATTGATCAGTCCCGGAATGGAATCCAACATTGTCACCTGAACAATATTTCCAGTCATCAATAAAGCTAGCTTGCTGTCTAAAGGTGATCACACTTACTGGGTTGCAGTTGTAGAGAGGTTCACAGTATTTCTCCAGAGTGTAGAGAAACTTGACATTATCTTTTGCCTCATTGGTGAAGTCAGTGATGGTCATGTCCTGCTCCTTCCAAGACTGAAAGAAAGAAATTAAGTATCCAATGCCATCCACCTTGAAGCTCATCTAATGATTCTTACCTTGAGTAGTTTAGATTTTGCAGCGACGAGTACATTGATGACTGCCCTGCACAGAGGACTCTTGACACAGGTGGTGAGGGAGTCAAATTTGGCCATTCTCTTCTTCCAGTGCTCTAGCTCCGCCCTCGGTCCTACGTCGTCCGACTCCTTCCTCATCTGCTCCGACTCTGTCAGTGTCTGTTCGATTTCACGATACCACTGTTGCACACAAGCCTCTGCGGCCTCCACCAGCTCTGGGTTCCCTGCAGCTGCCAGGATGTCCGAAGGAGAAGAGAGAGCAGCCAGAGTCTCGTTCTTGCAGGGAGACAGCTTCACAGTGTTGGCAATGCTAGCTCGAGCGTTAGCTAACACAGCAACAAAACCGGACAGCTTTCCAAGGAAGGCGTTCTTTACAACTTGTCCTTCGGGGCCAGTGAGGTTGCCCCATTTTGTGCAGCTGCTTAGAGCCGGGATGAAGACACTACCTAGCAACTTCTCCACTGCACCAAGTAGACCGTCGCCATTTGACTCCAGAGATCCGAAAAAGATCTCTTGATGAATATTCATCATGGTGATGGCTTTGTTAGGATTAAGCCTGACAAAGAACAGACAGCTCCCAGTGTACTGGTCAGTGGTGCCGTCTGTGATCCATAGTTTCCGCCCGTGGGCGTTGTAAGGAGTGGATTTTGGAGTTGCCTGAGACTCGGCAGAATCTGGAGGCATGGATGGAGGCTGGTAGAAGAAGATCAGTGATGGCCGACCTTCTTGTTTGAAGAAGGAATCAAACTCTCTCAGCTATGCAGAGAAATAGACAAAGAACAGTAATTACAAGGATCGGCTGTATAAATATCGTAGAATTTTCCAATAATAATTTACTAGCTATACATTGTGAATATTATATTTGCATGCATGGCATCTAGAAACATGGGATTTCATCTCTTGAACTTTATGAATACCATAACCTTCAAGCACGTTAATAACTAAAATTAATATTAACTAACTACAAGAAGTTACATGATCTCCATCGAGCATGAACTCTTCAGCATCATCAACGGTCATCCCGAGGCGATCAGCTACGGTGGTCAGGAGGTACTCGTGACGACCATCCATCGTGGCACGCTTTGCTTCTCGCTCCTCACGAATCCTCATCTATTGGCAACATAATAATAAGTTACAGGACACTGCCACACCCACTTCTGTGACAATTACATTAATTTTATTAGCAAGGCTTTGGTTTTTAGCACCAGGCCATGTGTTACATACTGTAGGCGGGAATTCTTTGCTAATCACGACCTTTATAATTGACTACGTACCTGGCTAAAATTGAGCCCCGGGGCTTCACAATTTATCATACAAAAGGCATACAAATATTGTGTTACCAGTGGCTAGAATTTGATACCTGTTGCTCCCTGAGGCTATCTGATGCGCTGGCTGAAGATCGCGCCTTCTTAGCGAGGTCCTTCCGCGCATGCTTCCTCACCGCGGAAGGCACACGGGGACGAAAGGTATTGCTGAGTTGCGTTCCAGACATTGTCCGTGAGCTAAAACCACAAAGTATAAGCTGTAATTAGAGCTCACAAGCCGCGGCTCTTTGCAATTGGCTTACTGATTTTGAATTGCTGATTATGCGTTTGCCCGCCAAGGGCCGTGCTTCTCTGATCGCGAGGATTCTTTTCTTATTAGCTCCAGCACAAAAAGCCCAACCCTCTTTGTTTACAGCTTCAAGTTGCGAAGTGGGCAGTATGAATTTATTACGCATGCGCACTCGACGAACCTTGAACCTCATCACGTGGGCAACCAGAGTGTACACATTTTCCATACCACTTCCACAAACCGCATCAATATCACTAGAAATCAAAGACGCTGTAACTAGGGCTATGAAGCTTCTTCAGTACATTCGCGTGTTTCTGGGCCGATCGGCCGTCCGGACGCCGTGGAGAGCACCCGTACGCCATAATGGAAGCACGGGGTCCCTGTGGAGGCGACTAGCCGGCTCTAAATTGTCGGGGCAAGGTGCTAAGTTCCTCTTCAAGGTAAATTCTAGATTCATTAGCTGTCTAGTCCACGGAAGTCTAGCTAGCTAGCGCCCTCCCACCGGAAATGAATAAGTTTTTGCGCGCCATTGCATTGTAATTGTGCGATAATGGGATGGCATGGTATAGTAGTACAACATGTAGTACTATAGTTTACATAATTCACATGTGGCGCGTGCATGTGGCATGCTGTGCTATAAATACAATCTTGCGGAAAGGCTAAGGAGAGAGCATGTGCAACACGTTCACAGTACTAGATAACGACCAAAAGAAACAAAAGAGCCTGTTTAGCTTATAAAGTGTAGCGAGCGAAGAAGAGTCCATTATGAGTAGCGTTGATATCATGACTACACAGACCGTTGGTACGGGAGCAGCATTGTTCGCGGCTCTGAGCTGCCCTACTATGGCCGCCGCGGCAGCTGCCTCCACGAGTAGGAGCGTAGAGGAGGACGAACAGACGAACAAGATCATCGGCCAGGCCGACCAACTCTACGACTCGAACCAGTGGAAGGAGGCGCTAGCGTACCTGGAACAGTACGCCGAGTCAACCAACGTTGAAGTTCTATGGAGACTGGCGAGACTATGTTACAAAGTAAGTGATGAGATTTAAAATATAAATTTTTATCAAGGTGCCAGGCAGAGTGCGAAATACGAGTAGATATTGTTTATTTTCGTGATGATGGGGGAATTAATGCGATTATTTCGTCAACGAGGTCATTATTGAAAGGTGTAAATTATAAAATGGTCGTATTTTCACCCAGTTTATAAATAACTAGAGATAATCCGTAAATTATATTCATAGCTTGGTTTATTGTTTGCAACATGATGAAATATGGGTGGGAGTGTTGCATGCATGTGATCTACCCTCTGGCTATTTATTGATTTTTCCGCTTTTCTGCTAGGTCGGTAAATATCACAGCTCTGGCGCTGACCAATCACGGAAGCTGTCAGTAAGGGGGATGGAGTACGCAGAGAGAGCACTAGCGACAGATGCACACAACTTTGCCGCTCAAAAGTGGGCGGGGATTCTGATCAGTTGGTCTTCAGAGTTCCAAGGGTACAAGAGGAAGATCGAGAGATCGTACGAGATAAAGACACATTTTTTGGTGAGGGATGTGTGGATGTGGGGGGAGGGGAGGAGTACTGTCGTATATCCACGAAATGCTCCCTTCCTACCAATCCACGAAAGTTTTCTCCCTTGAAACTTTCACGGAATATTAAACTGATAGTATAATGGGTGTGGCATGCGTAAAATTTCATGGAGAAAACTTTCGCGGGTGGCTGTAAAATCGCGAAATTCATAAAGATTTTATCCCTCGAAAATTTCCCGCTATACGGTATAGGTGGGTGGATGTGAGGTGTGTGTGTGTATGAAGGGAGAGAGAGAGAGAGAGAGAGAGAGAGAGAGAGAGAGAGAGAGAGAGAGAGAGAGAGAGAGAGAGAGAGAGAGAGAGAGAGAGAGAGAGAGAGAGAGAGAGAGAGAGAGAGAGAGAGAGAGAGAGAGAGAGAGAGAGAGAGAGAGAGAGAGAGAGAGAGAGAGAGAGAGAGAGAGAGAGAGGCAGGCAGATGTGTGTACATGTGTCTGCCTCTGTTTACCCATAATATTCCTGTCCCAGCTACCTGCCAGCGTCCATTGTTGGTGTTGTCTAGAATTTCAGTGTTGCCTATAATGATGATTATGATGACGACACAGACAGCTGTCAATTTGAGGAAGATTGGCCTAAATATTTGCCAGACAGCTTGTCTTCCTCCTAGTTTTATCTTCATCCAATTTCAGTCTTGTGGGCACGGGTATAATACAGTTCACTCAAAAATGTGCTTATTGAAATTGTGTGCAATAATGTAAATAGGACCCCCCCCCCTCCCTCCCAAAAAAAAAAAAAAACGCAAAAAAGGGAGGGACACTATGCATAGTCCCATGGAGCCAAAACAGTGATAGAGGGCACCATCTTTAGTCCAGAGCACACATGCTCAGGGGGTTGGGAGTGTCCATGTATGTACCTAGATGATGGTGTTGTAGCCAAGTTTGCAGATGTACATACATGTACATACATGTAGACTGATTCCTAGTATGGTTGTAGGAATGTGCTTGAGGCTGCAGACTGGCGACTGGTATACAACAATGTACATGTATCATGAGATGCTTACTCCTTGTTGAATAATCACTCCATCACTGACTCACTGAAGCAGGGAGACAGCGCTATTATATATCTAGCGCAGTAGCATACTTTTGGTTTCTGTGAAGACTTGTTTGTTTGTACAATAAGAAGCTTTGTTCTTCAGATTAGTAGTAGTGATAGCAGTGGTTGGCTGGAGCTGTGAGTTTGAGCTGCATCATAGAGTCGTGGGGTGATCACATGTCCTTGAAGTAAGAATTTGGTCAATATAGATTTATTATTATGGTGCGGATATGTGATCAATTAGAGACATTAATGGACCATTTTTGCGCTACCATTTGGCAGCATAGTTTCAGTCAGCAGATCACAATGACCTTGAGAGGTGACACTGAATCAGTAATGATTAATTGTACACCTTGGTAATCCTTGGCAATATGGCGGCCTTTACTTTATTTGATCATCCATAGGCGGCGGAACCGGGGGGGCAGGGGGGGCACTTGCCCCCCCACTTTCAGAGAAGGGGGGGCATTGCCCCCCCAAAATCCAGGGCCTAATGACGTCACAAATCAGCCAGACTTATCTCTTTTCATGATAGATACACCAAGATACAGTCCAAAGCTGCCTAGAATAGCCTCAAAAGTCGATCATTGTGCCAATTTTCCATCGTTTCTTTGCTCTAGACAGCAATAGCACCATCACAATCCACGAGTGACCTTTAAACTTAAATTAAGTGGGCGTGGTCCAAATTTTTCGCGCGCGCTTCGCGCGCAATGAATGATTATCTGCCCCCCCAAATAGAACTTCCTTCCGCCGCCTATGTCATCTACCATCTATTTCTACTTGAGCATTCCAATAGCAGCTTGCCATTGTCCCTATAGGTGGGGGGGGGGGGGGGGGTGGTTTGGCAATGGTATGAGAAAGTAATCCAGTTTTGACCAGTTATGGCTGCAGCCTCCTCTGTCTAGTCGGCCAGCAATTCCTCTCTCTCTGTGAGAAAGTTCAGCCCAAAGTGGATCAATAATGACTGGGGAGGGTAGAGTCTTTGTCAGTGGGAGTACTAAGTGCATGCATTGGTCACCCCTAGCCTCAGATGTGGTTACCTCATTTGCTCTTGGGGTGGAGAAGCACTTTGTATGTACTGTCTCTGTCATTGATGTCCTTTTGAATGCATAGAAGCATCTCCAAGTATCTAGGGTGTGTACTTGGCCGTTGGTGTTGTAAGCCACTGCACATGCTAGACATGTGTTATGTAGCTTGAGAGAGTACATTGTGGTATGGTACTATTACCAGCGATTATGTAACTGGAGAGTACATTAGTTCTGGCTAGTTGACCGCAAGCTATGTGAATTGGGAGGGATGTAATTGTGCTACAAGTGTCCCCTTTGATCGACACTAATGATTCTTTTGTGTGTGTGTGTGTGTTTCTGCAGAAGGCTATTGAACTGAACCCCAGAGACCCAACGTGCAGACATCTACTGGGACAATGGTAAGACACTCTAGCTAGCTATTGCCATTAGGATGATTATTCTTTGTGATAATTTATGCACAAATATGCAAGGGACACATAAAATAGTGCCAAAACACTAGTTACGATGTATGTATCCATGAAAGTATGATAGTAATTATTATAGTGACGTGAATGACATACAAATGAATTAAAATAATATTAGCCAGATTTATACGACTGAGCACAATATTGTTATACGCTGGAAGTACTGAAATAATTTGGGAGTGGTATCAGTACATTGTATCATTATAACTTCCTTCTAGCACCTTGCAAGAGTACCCTGATTAAATGATGCGTTTTTAGATTGACAGTTGATGTTCGACGTTGTGACTTGTGTTCAGAAATGCCTTCACCCCCTCCTCCCCCTCCTTCCCCCAAAACACATCACAGGTGCTACAGTGTGGCTGGAGTGCCTTGGTATCAGAAGAAAGTTGCTCAAGTGATATTCACCGTACCACCGAACTCGACATTTGAAGAGGCACTATCTCACTTTCAAGAAGCTGAAAAGAGTAAGTCCACCATCTTCTCCCTAACCTAATTATTATTGTTACTCCTGTACTTTGAACTGTCCTGAGAGCAATGGGGGGGGGGGGGGGGGGGGGGGGGCACTAGGCCCACAAAGGGAAGCAGACTTCCAGTGCAGAGGTGTTGGTGTATACCCCAGGATCTGAATACTTATCCTTTGGTGTTCTGATATCAATAATGCCTTTGTCATAATAATTAAGTTTTTTTTTTTATTCTCTCTTTCATGCAGTTGAGCCCGGCTTCTACCCAACGAACTGGCTGTTCATTGGCAAGTGTCATCTTCAGCTGGGGAAGGTGGAAGAGGGAAGCAAATGGCTCATAAAGATAGCCACTCATCAAAGCAGTGTCAGCGACGATATTGAGGTGAGGAGAGAGAGAGAGAGAGAGAGAGAGAGAGAGAGAGGGAGGGAGGGAGAGATGTTTTAAGGGAGGGTACTAGGATTATACACGTGGTTTCTGTGAAATTCAAACACAGCTTTCATCGTGTAGGAAGTTAGTAATAGTGTTATTATTGTTTCACTTCCTAAAAAAACAATTATTCCTTTGTTCTATTGTTAGTAGTAGGGATTACATAATAGAATACTATTTTTACTTATATACATGTGCAGGCAAAGGAGGAGGCTGTTGCTTTGCTAAGAAAGTTAAACATTCAATTCTAACAAGCATCCAATCAGCTGTTGGCAATTAATTTATTTATCTATATCACACAGTGTGCAGAGTCATAATAATAATATATATACTGTATTGTCACTTAACCCAATAATTTTTATTGAAGTCAGTTATCGTTGCTTTGTTTTGTTGTTAAATCAGTCGATTGTCAAAAAACTGCAAACAAAAGTTGAATGTATTGTCAAGATTATTTCTACCTGCACAGAGTATTAAAAAGCTGCACAATATAATTCTACTTGATTTCATGTCCAATGTATAAAGGGAGTGCATGCATGCATGTATGCTCGTGAGACTAGAATTGTTAGATCTTAAAATTAAAAGGTTAAGGATGCCCTAACCATTAAATGCTCATGCAGCTGGTACTGTATTATATTTTCTAGAATCTGACATCAATTTAGTAAGTTTAATTACAGATTCATAAGGATACACAGATGCACAGATACTTTGAACAAATTGATAATAATAATTAATAATTGCTATGTTGTTGTTTGTACACTGCTGTCCACAACCCGCTGCCGAGTTAGGGTGGTGGGTTCAGAGTTCACGGACTTGTATCCTCTCTCCAGTATCTCTACGACGTTGTAGTGTTTTTTGTCGCTGAGCGGCTTGCAGCCTTTGATCACAACCCAGTCTCCCTCACAACACTCCTCATACTCATCATGAGCAAAGAAATTCTTACGCTTTCTAATGTACTGAAATTCAGAGGAAGAAATATTAAAAATTAGAACCAGTAGTTGAAACATGTCAATATCCCCCGTCTAGAATATTAATTGCGCACCTTCAGCACGTGAGGGTGCAGAAATAGCCTAGTGACCTCCACCTTGGCAGTCTTCTGCATCTTCGTCCCGATAACCTTACCAATGAACAGAGACATCGCTTCACACGCGTGTCTGCAACTGCTGCTCCAATTAGAGCCCACCAACTTTGAGTTCCAAATAAAGAGCACCATACTATAGACTATAGTTGGCGAAGCCACTCCCATGCACGGCCTAAGTGCTAGTATTCGCTGATAGCAGATCGATCGATCGGCTCCTACTGATTCAAACTTTCGAGGATGGCTACCCCGTATCCAGTCGGCCCGTCAGCTATGCCAGGGCCGCCCGGAGGCCCGCCAGGAAGCTCCGCTACTCCGTCTTCTCGCGTGGAACTGCGCATCTCCTGCGCCAATCTGCAGGACAAAGACGTCTTCTCGAAGTCCGACCCGATCGTCGCCATATATCAGCAGCCTCGAGGGACAAGCGGCTGGACAGAAGTAAGTAGACTACTAAGAGCCATCTGCACGTATTATAGCTAAAAAAAATTTAGCGTTAACATTTTACAAGCCTACCTTGTAAAGGATTGCAGCTACGCCTCCATGGTATGGAACTTGTCCCCCACGCATTTTTTCTTTCAAATTTTGGTTGCAGCTGGCTAGGACGGAGTGGATCCAGAATTCCCTAAATCCTGAGTTCAGCAAGGTGATAGAGGTTGACTATCGCTTCGAGGAGATACAGAAGCTCAAGTTCATGGTCTATGACATTGACAACGCCACCAGCAGCCTGGATGACGATGACTTCCTTGGATGCCTGTACTGCACCCTGGGGGAGGTCAGTATATACATGTACATGCATGCCCCTTGTGCAATGAAGTGTGAAGTGTGGTTGGTGGGTGCTAGCTCTAAGTGTCCAAGGTTGTGAGTAGATATAAAAATGCGAAGTAAGTTTCGGAATCACTCTCCAGTTGCGTTTCAGCAGGTATTGAGCATACATAGTTATGCATAACTTCCACATGGAACATTATAGAACTACACTTAATTGTGTATTTGTTGAAGTTCAGTGAAAATGTTATTGCTGCATGAGATTCTCAGTATCATCAGGGCCTCATTATAATAATAATACTATTCCATATTGAAAGTATTAGTTTTGTCACACTGACCAGATCTGATGGCTGTAGTGAAACACTAACAATGGCATCGAGAGTTTTGGGAGACACTCATGCATGCACCTACATCCTGTGTTAAAGTTGAGAAATCTAGTCAGGTTTCAATATTACACTATTATGCTACATGCTGTGTGGTAGCAGATGACGTGACTAACAGTATTCATGACAGGAGGTTAGCCAGTTGAGTGGGTGGAAGATTGACAATGAGTCCTCTAGACCTGACCTGCTCTACTGTTAGTACTTCCTGTTTGAGTTCACGGTACACTGAATGTTATATAGCACATCATTCAGCATCAGTCCGTTTAAGCTAATTAAACATAATATTTTTATAGCTCGGATGATTTGCTAGCAAGTTTATTTTCTAGCGTAATGTATACAGTGATGATAATTCCCCTACCTCCCTCAAAGCATCGTCCGTAATAATTATATTATTATTATTATTGTACGCATTTCTGATTTATAATTAGCTAATGGATTTAAAGTACTAAGTACATGAATTGTAACGAGCGTCCATTTCCTCTAAGTGCTCTGGACAGCTGAGACTCATAGATCTCTCTCTCTCTCTCCCCCCCCCCCCCTCTCCAGATTGTGAGTGCTGTGACGTACACTAAGCCACTAGAGAAAGACGGAGGGAAGTCAGGAAAGAAAAGCAGCGGCAAGCTGGGAACCATCACTGTAAGGGGGAGGGAGAGGCTATCACCATGGTGTTTGTGAATTAATCATTTGTTATTGTCCCCAGGTGAGAGCTGAAGAGGTGTCCCAGAACCAGTCGATTCTGGACCTACAGTTTACAGCAGCTGGACTCGACAAGAAGGTATGTTTAGCTTATCATCTCATTGTATCTGTGTGATCATATTTCCATTCCCCATTCTCCATTCTCCAGGACTTCCTTGGTAAGAGTGATCCATATCTAGAGTTCCAGAAACAGAATCCTGATGGCTCCTTCTCTGTTGTACACAGAACGATGGTATGTGACTTTTCATTTTAGCGACCATTACCTTCCAGCGCACGGCCGAAATTGGTAAAGATCGTCGTTTATACTAGTGCCGCTTGCCTGTATACAGGTGATAAAGAACACTCTGAACCCAGTATGGCCAACCTTCCAGATCTCTACTCAAACACTGTGCAGCAACGATCCAGACAGAGCCATCAAGGTGAGAAATAAAAAAAAATTAAAATTTTTACAGAATGGTAGTATAATGTCAAATAATAATATTATTGTAATTATTATTAACATTAAATTTTGTGGTACTCCAGGTTATCTGTTACGACTGGGACTCTGATGGTAGCCACGATACTATCGGAGAGTTCATGACCTCTCTGGCGGAGCTGACGGCCGCCCACAGCTCCAGGAAGAAGCTGGAATGGGAGTGCATTAACAACGAAAAGAAGAAGAAGAAGAAAAAGTACAAGAACTCGGGAACCGTCCATGCAGAAGTCAAGGTGAGCAGGATATTAGAAGAAATTGCATATGTTTTTTTTTTCACACAAATACCGAATGATAATATCATTGTCTTGAGTATACCGTATAGCCGGAAATATTGGCGGGAATTAAATTTGGCGGTTGAGTCCAAAATCGCTATTGCAAGAATATTAGTGGATTTAAATTTGGCGGTTCGGTACGGGATCGCCATACGTAATTATGCGAGTAGGAAATTTTGGCAGATTTTAATTTGGCGATTGTAACATAGACCGCCAAACTGCCAAATTTAATTTCCCGCCAAATTTTCTGAGTCTATGTTTGATAAGAAGGTCAAGTTTTGTGGGGGGAAAACACCTTTTTACTTTTCATCTGGATGCCAATTTGAAATAATAACGTTTATGTATATTCAAAATTTGTCCCTTGTGTACCTCACAATCTACTGTGCGCTGTGTGATGAAGAAGAAACCTATTTTTGTGAATAGCTAATTGTCTTATAGAATTCTTAGGGTTCATGATTTTATGATAGGGGTATAATAATAAATTATTAAATTTTTAGCGTTTTCAAAAATAACTATCACCTCCTCCAGTCGCTAACGAAGACGTACTCGTTCCTTGAGTACATCATGGGTGGCTGCCAGATCAACTTCACGGTGGGCGTGGACTTCACCGCTAGCAACGGAGACCCCAGTAAACCGACCTCCCTTCACTATATCGACCCCTACAAGCCAAACCAGTACACCGAGGCTCTGGTTGCCGTCGGACAGGTGTGCCAAGACTACGACTCGTGAGTGGCTGCGTGAGTGAGAGAGAGAGAGAGAGAGAGAGAGAGAGAGGGAGGGAGAAATTGCGGAATATTATCCTTTCTCTCCCTCCCCTTCACAGGGACAAGCTGTTTCCAGCTCTCGGTTTTGGTGGTAAAATCGGAGATCAAGTGTCTCACGAGTTCTTCCTGAACGGTCACCCGTCCAACCCGTACTGCAATGGCGTCCAGGGAGTTGTGGAGGCCTACCACACTGCCCTCAGGGCTGTGCAGCTGTGGGGACCGACCAACTTTGCCCCTATAATCAAGCACGTCGCTAGGTTCGCCGCCGAGGCAAAGCAGAACCCTCAAACGTTGGTGAGAGTGATGAATGAGATGTACAAATAATTACTTCTATAATTTCTGTTGTGGTCAATGTTTGAATTGGAGTGTAATTATGACTGATGAAAGCTCGTGGCATTTTAGACCAGTTTTACATCACAGAGCAGCTACACTATAATGCAAGTTGTGTAGATTATGCATAATTTTGTGTTTCATCGTAATTAATTTTGAGACCAGTTTTACATCATAGAGCAGCTATATACACTATAATACAAATTGTGTAGATTTTACCATAATATTTTTATTTTCAATTTTGAGAATTTTTATTATTTTTTCCGTCAGCAATACTTCATCCTGCTGATGTTGACTGATGGTGCAATCTCTGACATGAACAACACCAAGTTGGCTGTCATTGAAGCATCACGGCTGCCAATGTCCATCATCATAGTCGGAGTGGGCAATGCTAACTTTGACGCAATGAATGAGCTGGATGCTGACGACAGCAGGTGAGGGAGGGAGGGAGGGAGAGAAAGAGAGAGATTCATAATAATAATGTATTTGTTACAACTATAACGGTAATATAGGTATTATAGGTATTGTAAGGTATTGTAAGGTATGGTAAGGGTAAAGTAGGCCAGGAATCTGATTGGTCAGTTGGAGGTCCACTATTTCACTTCGCTTGCAACAGCCTCAGACCTCTGAGTGACCAATCGGATCACAGTATTTGTTACAATCATAATGGTAATGTAGGTATTGTAGGTATTGTAAAGTATTGTAGGGTAAAGTAGACAAGGAATCTGATTGGTCAGTTGGAGGTCCACTATTTCTGTAATTAATTTTTTAAACCATAATTAGACGCACTCAGAGAACTAACTTTTGTGTATAATATTATTACAAGCGAAGTGAAATAGTGGACCTCCAAACTGACCAATCAGATTCCTGACCTACTTTACCCTACAATACCTTACAATACCTACATTACCATAAAGTTGTAACAAATACTGTGATCTGATTGGTCACTCAGAGGCCTGAGACTGTGACAAGCGAAGTGAAATAGTGGACCTCCAACTGACCAATCAGATTTCTGACCTACTTTACCCTACAATACCTCATAATACCTTACAATACCTACAATACCAACATTACCATTATAGTTGTAACAAATACTGTGATCCGATTGGTCACTCAGAGGTCCGAGACTGTTATTTTATCACCCCCCCCCCCCCCCCCCCCCCCAGGCTCCGAGTTGGATCAGCTGTTGCTGACAGAGATATAGTACAGTTTGTACCCTTCAGAAATTACCTCCATGTAAGTTAGAAGACTAAATTTAATAATTTTATCATGAAGACTTATATATGATCTTCTTATCCTCCGGTTCCTCCCTCCCCTTGTTCGATCAGTCGTCACCTGAAGTGCTGGCTAGCGCAGTGCTGGCAGAGATACCTCAGCAACTGGTCGAGTACATGACAAAGAACAGGCTCACACCACCAAACCCTGCCCACCACTAATTAGATTAAATAGAACAGAATTTATTGTATACTGTGATTGTCTTGATTGGGTGTACCTTTTTAAAACTTTCCAGGATGTGACTATAGTTATAATAATGTGATAATTATACTATATACAACGAAAAATATTTTTCAGACGATCATAAATTTTTTCTGTAACCCAAACCCAACACCATGATCCTGTGACATTATTAAAACATACTTGGAAAAATAATATTTCTAGAAATGGCATAATTTATTATAATAATTAAAACGAAAAAAAATAACCCCATCCTCCCGAGCTCTAGGCTGGAACGTTGGTCAGGGTACACTGCAGATTACTGCAGCCAGTTAGGCTTCTGTGTCACAGCCACAGGGGACCGAAGTCAGCCTATGGTGGATTACCAGGCTTTGTCCAGGATGGGGGGTATTCGAGGGAGGAACCTGGGCGACCCCTAAGCCATATATGCCCAGGACCATGTGCAGTTTTCAGCTGCGGATGCCAGAGGGGGTACCCCTGACACCGTCTAGCCCCGTTATCGATAGTCCCTCCCGGAAATCGTTATTTATTGAGCTGGGACAGGGAGTAGCAAAACGCGTATGGGTTTCCGTTGGAATGTATATACCGTCACGTGATGTAATTAATATCTATGAATATCATTAACTATACCGCATAACGTATCTCGGTAACGGAAAGAGCTATGGAGCTGGAACAAAAAACAAAATGTAACTCTTGAGCAGATGAAAGCAACTATCATGGTCCTAAACATGTTAGACTATGCTATATACATACCAAGTTTCTTCAAAGACGCTTACATGTCGTAGTATAGCAAAAGCAACAGTAATAGTTATGGAACTAGAATGAAGACCAAAATGTAGCTCATAATCAATGATAAATATTGTTTCAGACAATCAGTGTCCTTACCTGGGGGGGGGGGGGGGGGGGGGGGGGGGGACATTACTGTGAATAACTATTGTATATTTGTAACATGGGATAATTAAAGTCTTATTTCATTGTGATGCATAACAAATCTTCACTCAAACAGTTGGTGAGTGTGTGGTGTGTGTGGGGGGGGGGGTGTTGGAAAGTGTGACTCTTGTACTGTTAATTGTAATTAATGTTCTTATGTGTGATGGTGGTTGTCTGTGAACAGTTCATGTGAGATGTTAGGTCATTGCAGAATGTTCTAGAAGTCTGTTAGGTTTTCTATTCTATCTATGTTTGAGTTGACTATTCTATTTCTATGCTGAATACGTAATAGTCATTGACCAACGCCCTCAGGAACTGTATAATAGTAAACATATGGACATGAGCCCTACAAGGAGGGACTGTATCACATATACAGTACCTTGTATACCTTAGTAACCACATAGCAACGGGCTAGAATGAATGAAATAACAGGGAGGGAGGGGGGGAATCTATTATTCTTATCGTATACATGTACCTTCTTCAATAGGTAGACCACGCATGCACAGCAATATAGCAATTTACTCGGCAAATATTTAATTATAAAGATAAATTGTATAAATAAAGAGGAGGTTCTTGGAGAATAAGAACCGTTGTTAATAATAATAATTATTATTAATGACTGTTATTAATGATGATGGGGGCAGCACTGGTAATTAAAACTTACCAACACAAAAATCAACAAATTGAGGACAAAATTATAAAATTTTGCAATAATTATTATTTCCCATCTCAAGATTAAATAAAATGGATCCTGCTTCAATTTCTGTTAATAATGCTAAATAATTTAATAATAAGCCATTTGTGTTGCACACACACACACACGCACACACAAACATTTGAAAAACGACGAAAAATCGGTTAAAATAGAGTGAGAGATGAAAGTCAAACCAAATATATATCATAAAATAGTGCAATAGACGGACCTTAGTCTCGTACTGTTGCTAGTTCTAACCTGCTGGGTCACAGGTGACGTACATGTGGCAGGCGTTGTCTCGTGAGGACTTGTGGTTACTACCGTGGGAATACTCGGCTGCTGGGCTCCGCCCACTTGATTTCCCGTTCCCATCGTCGGCGTTGATGATGTCATTGTTGTGTCGTGAAGGGCAGGGGTGGAGTCAGTCTCCATCGACTGCTCCAAGCTGACGCCACCTTCTTCATCGCTCAGCTCAAACTTGGAGACGAGGGAGTTGGCCAGTTCGGCCATGTCCTTCTCACCTCCGCCACTCCTTCCTAAAGCAAGGGAGAAGAAGAAGCTAAAAAGCTTAGAAGCTTTAACCAATCTCTCTCTCTCTCCCTCCCTCCCTCCTAAAGTCAGCAAGAAGAAGCTAAAAAAGCTTTAACCAATCTCTCCCTCCCTCTCTCCTAAAGCCAGGGAGAAGCTAAAAAGCTTAGAAGCTTTAACCAATCTCTCTCCTTCTCTCCCTCTCCTCAAAAGCCATAGCTACACTAATTCCCCATACATACCTCCATCACTCTGTGAGCTGTTGCTTCGACAGGAGCCACTCCTGTGTCTCCTGATGTTATCGAGCAGCTCGGTCAGACTGTCAGAGTTCAGATTCTCGGAAGTGGCGGGCAAACTGCTGTACTGCCTCAGGCGCAGGAGCCTGTCCCTCTTGTGCTGTGGACGTCGTATCACATCTTTCGTGCTAATCACCGAAGACGAGCCGTCGTCCGAACTAATACTCTCCATGCGAACCAGCTTGCCGGAGATGCGTTTTCTGAACGGGAGCCGTTTACTTCGCAGTTTTCTGTTTGATTCGAAGACGTTTCCGACCTCGTCGTCCGAGCTCCCCGTGAGGTAGAGCGTGGGGGATCTCCTGCTGGTTAGGAGGGGCGAGCTGGTTGGTGAGATCCTCGGCAACGTGCTGTTCTTTCCCGGGAATCTCCCGGAGGTTGTCATGAGTTCGACGATGTCATCATCTTCTTCGTCTTCATCGTCACTCACGTCCGATTTGCTCGTCCCCTTGAAGATGTTGGGTGAGCTCCGAGCATTGAGGAGGCGCCGAGATCGCACGCGGGGCACGGGACTTCCTGTGTGGGCGGGGCTACTGGGGATGGCCGGACTTGAGCGAGGACTAATAGAAGCCTGACGACAGGAGTTGGTCTCCGATATACTCTCCGTCTCGCTCTCCTCTTCAAAGGTAGACAGTGCTCGATGTCGGTAGAGCAATGGACTGTGATCGATATTATTCATCACAACAGTAGGTGTGGCCTGATGCACGGCAGCTCCACCCACCTGGAAGGCGGGGGGTGTCTCCTGCTGACTCGGCGGTGCTGTCGTTGGTACCTCCTCATTTGCCGATGGGGCAACGTTTTCTACGCCAACAGCATTTGAAAGAGACGTGGGGGGAGGGGGAGGGGGAGCAGTGTTGGTAGTAGAAATAGGAGAGAGGGGGCTGAGGGGGGTGCTGGTAGTGGGGGGAGGCGTCATCTGGACGTTGAGGGGGAACGCAGGTTTGGGAGTCCTCGTGAGTGAAAATTGCTCGCCGGCGACCCCTGCGTGGGGGCTTCCAATGGAATAGAGGGGAGTGTGGGGGGAGAAGGGCTGATGAGAGGTGGGAGTGAAGACGGACGGCTGGGGACCGTGCTGGTGCTGGGGGGAGCCAGAGTCTCCGCTCGCTCGACGCAGATGGATGAGACCGTCGGTGAGTTCCCCCGGTTCTCCAGCGGCAGTCGGGGAAGTCTGAGTGAGCGGTCGAAAGGCGGGGCTTCCCCCTGTTGTAGCCACACCCCTTCTCGGTACAAGGACACCTTTCTCTGCCGAACCTGGAGAGTTACGGAGTGCAACGAAGGGACTGGAGGAGGGAAGAAATAACAAAAAATATTATTGTTAGTCCAGCACAAAACATGCACGGTGCTATAAAGGATGTTGTTGCCTACGGGGATGTGATTAGTTATTGTCCCAGCCATATCTCCCAAAGAGTCAACTAACTCGGTCAGTCTCCCAAATGATGTGAACTGCTCAGCTACACGTAACTCGCAAACAACACAAATCAAATACAAAGCAGCTCATCGCCAAGTTATTACACTTAACTGATATTTCACAATAACTCTTTGGGAGACAGGGGAACAATAAACTCATCACATCCCAATGGTGAACAACATCCTCCATAGTGTCATAAACTCTAAAATCAACAGCCAACACCAGTAGCCTTAGAGAACCAGCAGAATAGTACCATGTTTATGCTAATAAAACGCATGATCTAACTAGCGCAAGGAAATTCGCATTCTAGGATTTTTCATAGTGTATCTTAATGGAGCGCGTGACGACCTTTATCACAAAATTTAAAATCGTAATTATTTTTTTAGCTTGCGTTCTATTAGCATAAACACGGTAGATGCGTACACATGCCCACCAGGCTTACCCTAGAGGTCCATTTGGGCGTGTCATGGCGGCCGGCATGGAGATCTTTCGGCTACGAGTGGGCGTGGACATTGCCGTCAAATGATGGACCCTGTTGAACTTTCGGTGTCGCTCGGCCTCGGCGAGGAGAAAGAAGGTGGCGGCTGTGCTACCGTACGGCTTCTCCTGGATCATCCTAGACAAAGTGATGTGTGCGTGTGCGTGAGAGTGTATGGAAGTGGGTGTCTTGAGCATGTACAAAGGACTTGTGATCTCAATTAGAGAGAGAGAGAGAGAGAGGAAGGGATGGATATGGAAGTGATAAAAGACTTGTGATCAAAATTATCCTATAACAACTATTGCCCATCTCAAAGGATTGATAGAGAAGAGAGAGAGAGAGAGAGTCGGATCAAAATTCTTATCAGAGACAGAAAGGAGTGAAAGGAAGATCAACGCCTTCTGGTTTCCTGCGTCTCTCATAGACTACACACCACACTACATGCACCTAAACCAACATCGGCCGTCCTCACATCCTTTGACCAACCAGCAACCATTCCTCGCTTCCTTTGATGCAACAGCGTTCTAGCCACACCGTATCCTGTTTAGGGCAAATTCCCATTAGTTTCTTGCTAGCTAGCTAACTAAAAGGATGCCAACGCTAAAGAGGACACTGCTCCAGTTCACGTAGGTGGTGAGATTATCACTGACCTCTGCTTCCTCTACTTAGCTTCCAAGGTTGGCTGGCGGGGTGGGAGCCAACCACCTCTAATTAATACAAAATTAATTATTGAAAAGACTTTATGACACAATACTGTTAACCCACCTCCCCCCCCTTCCCCCCACAAAAATCCTACAATACTATACACACTGTGTACCTTGAAATTACTATTTTCCTATTGTAATTAGAAATAGACGAACACATGTACCAGGTCAAACCACCGACTGACCTCACTTATGCACTATATGCACTATACTATTCCCCTTCTTTTGTAGATGTGTTTAGTCGTTGTAGTGAGTACGCTGTGTAGCTAGTTTCACTTCATCAAGCTCAACAACAACGAAATTACCCCCCTCCCTCCCTCCCTCCCTCTCCCCTCGCTATTCATAAAAATAAAATAACATTACGGGCTATAGTTACAGTCATCCCAGTGGCAATATTTACAGGGGGAGAACCAAGTTTGCTTTGATCAGATGCCCATCCCAAGAATGACTGAAATTCATGAACCAAGAAAATAATTCATGCACATAGCCCGTTTATACCCTCTTTCCAGTACTATGACTAACATAATATTATATGACTGGTACAAGTGTTTATTTTATGACTTGGGAGGAGGGGTGGTCTGATATGGAATGGATATAGTTACATAATATTATTATTATGAGGGGAAGTATCGAGATTCGCGAGATATAAACATTTGTTTAAGAATTTGTACAAGATGCCGTCTTATGAACACAGATACTGCAGTTTGACCAATCGGATCACTGTATTTGTTACGAGTAGGATCTTTAGCTGTCTAGTCGCTTGCAAGTGAACTCTATTACATCCCATGGCGAGCTATCCACTAGGTCAGCAGTTGCTATGATATAGGAAGCTGCCATGATATACCGGTAGGCAGTTGCTATGATATTATAGGCAGCCGCCACTCTAGAGCTGCTGCATCCAACAAGCACAGCTTCATAACTTCCACACAACTACACACTTCACCATTCATAGCTAATAGCTACCTACATGTACGTTAATTTCGTCATAATTATGGCAGGCAGTCTGAAGGTTGTCAAGTGCTGGTGGTTTACAGTCCTCCCCTCCAGGAAGCCCCTAGCCTAGGTCCTCTGATGAGATAAGGCAGGCAAGGACACTAATATAGTGGATGCACAGGCTGATCCAGTCTACTCATCCCATGACTGGCTACCTCACGGGTTAATAATGAGATATCGTCTGAACTTGAGAACCCTGATGCAAGCACAATGTCATGTACTTCATCTCTCTCTCTCTCTCTCTCTCTCTCTCTCTCTCTCTCTCTCTCTCTCTCTCTCTCTCTCTCTCTCTCTCTCTCTCTCTCTCTCTCTCTCTCTCTCTCTCTCTCTCTCTCCCCGTACTCTCTTACCTTATAATATCTTCCTCGCTGCCATAACCCCCCTGTACCATTCTTCCCAGTATCAGTTCCACTTCATCATCTGGCAGTTCCTTGACGTCAGCAACGGCGGCAACTGGCTCAGGGTCTTCCTCGTTCCCCACCTCCAGCCATTGGTGGGCGGACACCTGCTCCAGTGAGGCTCTCCTCTGAGGGTCAACCACAAGCATCGTGTTGATCAACCTGGGAGGGAGAGAGAGAGAGAGAGAGAGAGAAAGTGGAGAATGATGTTGAATGCCTTGCTCAAATCTAAGGTAATAAAATATAATTTTTCCGAAAATTGATATCGGAACTGTTGAGAAATGTTCGTAGGATGAGCGGACGGGCATTTCACGGCTGAGGGAGGAGTGAAACAATGTGTACACAGAATTCCTGCCAATTAACGGACCATAAACAGTCAAAAAAATTTGATCAGTTTCAACTCTCCCTAGTACACAGCATCGGTCGGAGTAGCCACATTCAGAATACACAGCAAACTGTACTAGAGCACTCAATCATCATTTATCCCGATAGATTCTCTCAAGCTTTTACTTTCTACATTTAAAAACACACTCACTCATAATTATAACGATTTTACTATCACTATCGCCCACTCACACTCTCTCTCTCTATCATGCACTGGTAGGCTAGGACACCTCACCCCATAATATGGACCCATCCACTAAATCATTATAATATCCATGCATGTATGTATATATGCTAGTGCAGCCAGCTGGTATATTACGCGATACACACACATATATGACTGATGATAAGCGATGCCATCTCTCTCTCCCTGGACTGGACTGTAATCCACCCACTGTATTGGTGCCAAAAGTCTTCCATAACACAGGCAGCATCTCACACACACACATAGTGACATACATGTACACACACACATACGCTACACAGAATATCCCATGGGTCATTAGTCTCGGATAAATTATCCATGAATCGTGCTCATACTCAAAAGGAGAGATCATAACATAGGCTTTACCTACGCACACAGCCATGGACACTTGATGCCCCGGCTGCTATGGCCAAGCCCAAGGCAGTATTGAGTTTCAAAGCACTGCACGGCTTACAATTATAACGTGTGCCATACATGCAATAGAGTACATAAGAGAGGCAGGTAGAGGGTCATTATTTTTGAAATTGTATGACAATGCGTGGGTCTCTGTTATCCAAAACTCTCATTCCTACCATACCTAAGCGCTCTCGCTCTCTCTCTCTCTCTCTCTCTCTCTCTCTCTCTCTCTCATCTACAGAGATAGCGAAGGTAAGTTGATCAGTCTATGCAGGCCAATGCAATGGCACAGCAGTTACCGGTATTTCCTGAATGGGGGGAGGGGGCTGAAGGTAAGGCTACACCAAAACACTTCTTACAATGACTAGAGCTCAAGAGGGCATCTTTTGTACAGTACAAATTACACAAAACTACCTCAGCCACGAGTATATAAGACTACATGTATGTATGTACTCTTGCCTCAACTTAGTGGCTTATTATGTGTATATTATGTTCATGGGGTGACAGTAAGTGAGGGTGGATGGATGTGTAATGATGAGTGGGTACATATGTTTGTGTGTCTCTAGTTCATCAACGACAGATCTGCTGATAGGAGTCATGTGAGAGAGTGAGAGAGCTAGAGAGAGAGAGAGAGAGAGGGAGAGAGTGTCTACGGCTAAGAGCCTGGTCACATGTCCACTGCGTGTGTGTGTCTAACAGCGAGTCTACACACCAGCTACAGTGTAGGCTGCGACGATGAAACAAACATTGACCCATAAACAATACTTCATTGAAACTCTTTAGAGAGATATGGAGCTTAGTACTGTGATGATGAGACAAACATTTACCCATGAACAATACTTCATTGAAACTCTTCAGATAGATATGGAGCTTAGTACTGTGATGATGAGACAAACATTTACCCATGAACAATACTTCATTGAAACTCTTCAGATAGATATGGAGCATAGTACCTACGCTAGGTTAAATAGCAGGCACTGAGATAGAGATAGTGCTCCCCCTAGCCTAGGTTTGAAAATCGATCGAGTGGAAATAATACCTTAAGGACACTTTTGTTTGTGGGTACTAAATTTAACCAAATTAGCTAATTGCCAGATTTTCGCCAATATTTGTACCCATGAATATTATAATTTTCGATGTTAATTTTGAAAAATCGCTAAAAAGAGTATCCGCTAAATGCACTATTTCCAAAATCCGCTAAGATTTGTACCCGCAAATAATCATAGCCCTAAGGTATACCAAAATCAGTAGTACAATTAAAAAAAAAATTTTTTTGAGGCTCTTACTGTTTGCAGAGGTCTGATACGTGGGTGGGGACCTGGTACTTGCCGTCCATGATCCGAGTGAGTGTCTCCCCGGCACCTCCGTAGGCAAAGGGGGAGTGGCCTGCTATCAACATGAACAAGATCACTCCAAGACTCCAAACATCTGAGGGACGGAGAGGGAGAGAGAGAGAGGGAGAGAGAGAGAGAGAGAGAGAGAGAGAGAGAGAGAGAGAGAGGGAGAGGGAGAGGTGAGAGTGAGATAATCGTATTATTATTACAATATACAAAGCAAATCTGCGCATACATGAAAGGTGTGTGAAAGAAATAGATAAAGAGAGATCAACTATTATTCATAGCCTTGCATGCCTCTAGATTCATGCTTCTCTGATCTCATGATTCAGCACCTGAATTCAATTACATAAGACCAGTTGTCTCCAATCGAAAGACACTGGGGCTCCTGGCAGCCATTTCCCCCCCAAACCCTCTCCACCATCATAAACACTACTGACACTACCAATAGTTCCCCCTATGGCCCAGTGGTCAGGTTCACAGTATAACCGGTATTCAGTTACCAGCCATGAAAGTTGATCTACCCAGGGTAAGTGAATTCACTGTGTACACTGCGGCCATACTTGATTCCCCTTGCCAATACAACTGCCAGCATCACTCGAGCACTCAGCTATGCACAGGCAGGAACAGTTATATGAGAATGCCTCAGCTAAAGACACTCTTGGGACAGCCAAACGGTTAAGGTTGAATGAAAAATGATCATAATCGATTGTCGATTGAGCCATATTTGGAGGGGGGAAGCATTCTTTGAGCTGGATGGTTACTACAACTGACTATGGATAATTATATACATCACTTGAGACTAATGCACATGATAGAATGTGGTACTAGACTAACGTACATGTATGTTTGTGTTGTCGAGCGGCTTGAAAAAAAAAAACGTGCATAAAGTTATTTTTTATACGTCACTACAAGTTGTACCTTGAGAAAATAAGCAAATACATACCATTGGTGCATACACTCACGTACACTCACCCACATGTATACTGTACTGACATACATGACACTTTATAGGGAAGACAATGAAAGGTATTTTTCTCACTGAAAGAGGCTCTATTTAGTCTGAAGCCGCCATTTGCTTGCTGTTCCCTCACAAATAAACAGAGTAGATTCCAGCCATACCACCGATAATGGTGCAACAACACACACACACACAATAACACACTTATACACTGTACGCACTACTCAGTGGAGTTGGCTCTTTGGTTGAAAAGATGTAGATAATCTTATATTGACAAGTGTACCAAGCATCTTGACTATAGCTTGAATAGCATGATACGCTACTATGCTTTCTCTCTCCCTCTCTCCCACTACCTTAGTATGCTTTCTCTTTCTCTCCCCCTCCCCCCATAACACTTGATTGTACGTGGTTTCAGCTCGAGTGCTTGTCTGTAGATTGAACAGTAAACAAGTGGCTGAGAAATGCTGGCATCTCCACTCCACTCACGGAAGTGCTTCTCTCCCAGAGCCTCAAATAAGTGGCAATATGCGTGAAATGCACTGTCACACGCTAAATGCACTTAAGTGCTGTTACAGTATGTGACATGAACATCTGGCCAGACTCATGCTCTCAACATGTAGGTGGCATGATTTACACCTCTCACATGGTGGGCAGAGAAGGAGAGAGAGAGAGAGAGAGGGAGAGAGAGAGGGGGGGGGGGGAGGGTGTGTGTTTTTACTTCATAAAGGATACAACTCTAGTTCATTAGCTTCATCTTCTACAACCACTCCCAGCCTTATGGAGGAAACTCAGCCTGCCCTTAGTGGGGAAAATCATATTATCCCTAATACATGTAATAATAAAAGGAGAACACCCTCCCTTGATCTAGATAGTGGTCCCACTACACAACCTGTGGAGTACTGTACAAAAACCACCCCTGAAATAAGGACACCTCCTCTAATCTGGACATCCACAATGAATACACCGTCCCAGCTTAGCTGTACTGTACAGAAAACTAATAATATGCACATGCGGAAATAAACCCACTTCCTTTATCAATTTCTATGCACTACAAGCTGTCTCGATCATGTCAAGCTGAAACTTGAATACAATACAACCACTAATTACTATACAGACCACAAGCACAATACACTGGCATATGTGTCTCTAGAATAGTTGTCCATAATATTCCTGTTACATTGTACATGCGCGCCCATATTTGGGTCATTGGTTACATTGGGAAGCTCAAGATATGCAAACAGTTTTGACAGAAGTGTTGTCGGAAAGGGGGTACGTTGACGGTTGCCGGGCGATGGAGCGTCAACAAAACCAGCTAGCAGATCAGAGCTAGTGGTGGCTTCTCCGGACAGGACAGGACGAGCGTGGGCGAGTGTTATTGTCACGAGTATACACACAGACACATGCAGCAACAAACACCAAAGATGTGATAACAGAAAGAGAGACAGAGAGAGACAGAGAGAGAGAGAGAGGGAAAGGAGTGAGAGTGAGAATGAGAGACCTAATAGGCGCCAAATATGGTCAAAGGTCGTAGGTTGATCAATGGTACGTCAAACCACTTCAAACAATGCCAGTTTAAACTGGTCACCCCACCATGAGCACGAGGAGGGAGAGAGAGAGAGAGAGAGAGAGAGAGAGGGGAGAGATGGTACTGTTGGGAGCCTCTCTATAGTTGAACAATCAAAGGAGCTATCCTCGTTTCAGGATCATTTTTTGCCAGTTTCCGCGCACACACTCTCACAAACACGTAACCACTGGCAATTACCTCCACACCAAACATTGACCAAACTTCAAAGAAACATACAAACCATGTTACAGTATCGCTGCCCCACTTCTATGGGCTCTGCTTGTGCTGTGATATCATACAGCCGTGTGTACACCAGTATGCTGTTCGGTACCGATCTACGTATATAGAACCAAGCCAAAATGTCAGCGCTGACGCAAAGCAAAGCAGAGGAATGTACATGTAGGAACAAAAAATAATGGCAAGCAGACATGACTGGTACCCAAGGGGGCATGTTAGGATGGATGAGGTCAGAGATGAGTAATCTGGCTACAAACTATATCACAACATCCTACTACCTGCATTATTCACTTTCAAGTTCATCCCTCTCCCCCCTCCCCTCCTCTCCTCCCTCCTATTGTATGCCTCTGGTACACATATTATATTATCACGCACACACACACACACATAGACACAAACAGCACAGGGGAAGGGAGGAGAGAGAGAGAGAGAGCCACTCACCAATCTTGGGTGGATCGTATGAATCTCCTAGCAGAATCTCAGGTGCAGAATACTCGAGCGAACCGCACGATGACTCGATCAATTCTCCCGGCAAGAAAGTTCTTGAGAGGCCAAAATCGGTCAATTTCACCCTCGGCCCAGATCCGATTGGCTCTCCAGATGCCACTCCAGTACAAAACACCAAGTTCTCTGGCTTCAAATCTCTGTGAACGACATGTAGTTTGTGGCAATAGCGTATAGCCGACACAGTCTGACGGAAAATACGCCTAGCCAGGTTCTCTTGGACGCCGTTCGGATGCTTCATGATGTAGTCGTAAAGGTCACCGCCATCTCCCAGCTCTTGGATGAGATAGAGCTTCGTTTGCGTATCGATAACTTCGTAGAGACGGATGATACTCGGGTGCGTGACTAGCTTCATACAGCGGACCTCCTGGTACAAGTGAGTACGCGAGACTTCGTCTAGTTTGTTCTTGTCGATGACTTTGATGGCGACACGGAGCCCCGTGAAGACGTGGCGGGCGCTCTTGACCACGGCGAAGTGGCCGGAGCCGAGCGTGGCTTCCATGTCGTAAAGACCGGCTACTTGCGACGACATGACTGTCGCTCCGTTATCTTCTTGATAAACTGCTTGGCTGTAGTAGCTTTGATTTCTAGCTGCTGCCTTTCTGGTTTGCGTTCGCAATATTATTAAAATCTGCAACACCTCTCCTCTCTAATTATCGGGAAAATGTCAACAAGAAAATTTGAATTCCGTGGGCGGGGCAAAGAGCAAAGTGGGCGGGGTCATAGTCTAGTCACATAAAAAGGTCAGGAGTTCATGCATACAAGATGTCTTCTGGACGGGCGATACATCTGTTGCGAGCTAGTCGATCGCTGCTACGCCTGCGCGTTCCTCCAGCAGCTGCTACTAGCGCAGGTACTATGATAATTTCCAGAGAGAGTTAAGATTTTTATCAGATCATGCTTTTCGTGCAGTTAGAAAGAATTTGATACCACCTCCTTCAATCCAGTTCAGTACCGTTCGTTTCTGTGCTCCTTTTTCCACTTCATCGCTGAGATATTCAGATGAAAAAGCAGCAACAAGTATGCAGTTCAGTATGATGATAATATGGATCTATACCTGCAGATACACACATGAAGCTCGAGGCTGAATTATTACATTTCAGGGCTGCTATAATATAAATAAATCCTAAGGAATATAACCCAAATCCTGAGATAATTATGGAAAATACTGTACCTTATGGGAGTAGAAGGCTAAAAAGAAAATCCTAATATCCCTAATTTGCATATGCTAATGAAGCAAAATTGATATTCAAAAATCCTAATATAGGATAAAATCCTAATCTTTGGCAGCACTGATTTTTTTCCATGTGTGCTGATACTTTTAAAAAAATCTTAATATCCACACTCGTACACTCACACACTGTGATAGATCCCATCACAGAAGACCCCCCTCTTCCTGATCCAACCTCAGACGCCCAAGATCACCAAAGCAGCCCCGACAACGATGGCAGTCACTACGAACAACATGAAACTGACAACCACCGCAGCCTAATCCTTGAAGAAGCTCTTAAGCTTGTTCCAGAGCACGGCTGGACTGGTTATGTATTATCTGAAGGGGCCAGAGCTCTCGGGATGAGCAGCACAGTGGGGGAGGGGGAGGAGGAGGAGGAGGGAGGGGAGATGTTCCCACGAGGACCGGCAGAATTGGTTGACTATTTTGAGCAAAAGTGTAATCAGAGTTTGAACGGGTACATGGAGATTTTGGCGAACGAGGATCAGTTGGAGGGGTCAAAATTGATCAAGGCTGCTGTGAAGTATCGGCTGGAAATGCTAGTTCCATACATTGACAAGTGGCCCCAGGTATGATTTTTTTTTTTTTTTATCGTAGTGGTCCTTACGTCATGATTCCCTCCCCCCAGGCCATGGCAGTGAAGGCTCTTCCTCCAAACATTCCCTCGGCCCTCGAGACTCTGGCGCTGATGGTGGACGATATCTGGTACATGGCGGGGGACAAGTCAGTCGACATTAACTGGTACACTAAGAGAGCACTGCTGGCGTCGCTCTACACAAGCACAGGTAACAATCAAGAGGAGAGGAGGGGGAGAGAGGCGGGGGGGGGGGGGGTGATACTGTAAAGCGACATTTTTCTGCGCAAGTTTTATTTATGCGAGTCAAACAGCGGTCGCATAGATTTGTATCGCATAAATAATATTATCGCGCCATATGTTTGTAATACATGCAACGTTTAAATGCATAAATAAAAATCGCATAAATTTTTCAAGAGGCCCGTTTTGACCGATTTGCATGATTTTTTCACTCTCAGAAAATGTACCTTTACGGTAGTCACATAATTTTATTGGCAGTGTGTTGTGAAAAATTAGCAAATTTCGGCATCTTTTTTGGATTTTCAATCAAGTTCAGTATATATACACAATAATTTTGTTGGCTGTGTTGTATTTCAGAGCTATACATGGTGCAGGACAAGTCACATGACTTCGTAGATACGTGGGACTTCCTGGAGACGAGGATCAATGACGTCAAGGATCTCGGCAAAATCTATGACGATGTATGCATTAGTTCAGAGTGTATCAATAAGATCCTGATGTTAGTAATTTTTCATATTTCTCTTTCTGCCTCCATTTTGACTGGTGCAGATTGGAAAATTAGCAAAGGGTGCTCTTCAATTTGTCTGGGCTGGAGTGAGCACTGTGAGTCAGAATTAAAAATTATTGTGCACATAATTTGTGCTTTTTGTATGCATCATGGCTGTCTCTGTCTCTCTCTCAGGCTAGGAATATGTCGGGCTGGAATCAGTGGAGTGATAAGCAGCAGCAGAATAGATGAACCCCTGGTAGGCCGCAGTACTGCCACTAGATGCATACTAGTTGCACATGTAGACGATTTCAAATTCTATTTGTATGCAGTTTTTGAGTTCGTTGTAATAATAATTGGTAATGGTCGCCACTACATACGGCTAGCAGATAGATTGGTAAAGATCGCTACGCATAAATAGTCTAGGGTTCTTGTATTATTGTGCTAAAATTACAATGATACACACAAGATTATTAATATACATGTATACAGCATATTAAAGTTGTTACACAAAATAATAATTTATGCAATAAAATAGATATCTATGACCAACTCCTTTATATTTACATCTGAAGAGAGAGAGAGAGAGAGCACTATTGCGATTGTTGTATTTGTACAAATGAAAACTAAAATTAATTTAACATACTTTACAACAAGAATAATTATTGACTATTAAAGTTTGGCAAAGTGGGCGTGGTCATCCTTCCTGTCCGAAATCTCGTGTGAAGTCTTCGAATCTTTTCAAGTCGTCAGCGTTGACAGTCGGTCGAGTATTCTCTAACGATCGCAGAAAATCGCTCACCTTTACCCTCGGCTCGAGTAGCTTGTCTCCGGGGACCTGCATCCATGACATCTCCTTGCTACTCGGATCATTGGGACCACAAGGGGTCAAAAGGTCGTGCACTATCACAGCAGGATCAGTCGGTGATGGTCCACTGACTTCTTTAAAGTGCGTCGCGGTCTGGACCTTTCGAATAGGCATCATCAACGCCTCACGAACAACGATTCCAATGTCCGCTCCAGAGTAGCCATCAGTCTTGTGTGCTAACTCCTGAAAATCTAGAGCCGTTAGCTGATTTGACGTATCTCCTATGTGGATATCAAACATTCTCTTCCGAGCCATCTCTTCAGGTAGGGGGATGTAGATTCTCTTCTCGAATCGACGTCGGATGGCAGCGTCGAGGTTCCATGGGATGTTGGTGGCTCCGAGAACGAGGATCCCGTCGTTGTCCACACCCACGCCCTGCATCTGGACAAGAAACTCGGTCTTGATTCGACGAGTGGCGTCGTTTTCGGAGTCTGATCGAGCACTGCAGAGGGAGTCAACCTGGGAGGATGAATGAGAAAGAAGCTTACACATATGTAATGATAAATTGTAGTTTCTGACAGAATATTATGAAACATAGCAATATTGCCAGCTACAATGACATTGCAATGTTTGCAACAGAAGCACTAGAGTAGTGTAGTTCTACTAGCATGTAAATCACTCACATAGACCCAGTGCCACAGATTAGGATTTTATCATTATTATCATTAGGATTTTTGAGCATCAATTTTGCTTCATTAGCATATGCAAATTAGGAATATTAGGATTTTTTTTAGCCTTCTACTCCCATTAAGTACAGTGATTTCCATGATTATCTCAGGATTTAGGGTATGTTCCTTAGGATTTATTATCAAAAGATCTATGGCAGCCCTGTAGACCTAGTGAGATGCATATACCGTATTTCTTCTAAAAATTTGGCCCTTCTACTTATTCGGCACCCTTTACCGAATGATTGAAAATAGTCTCTAATTTTCGGCAAAAGGTCGTCACGCATATGCTATAAACGGGAATAGAATGCGCACGCAGGCACAGAATGTTGAATATTAACCTCTAAAAGTTCGACGAAGCTAAAGCAATATTATTATTTTCATGCCGAATTTTTAGAAGAAATACGGTATACCTCATCGATGAAGATGATGGCTGGCTTGCTGGCTCTTGCCAGCTCAAAGAGACTCTTGACCAATCGCTCGCTCTCTCCAAGCCACTTGCTGACCAGGTCTGACGAGGAGATGGAGAAGAAGGTGGAGTCAGCCTCCGTGGCAACCGCCTTTGCAAGGTAAGACTTCCCTGTACCAGGAGGCTGCATGGGGGGGGGGGGGGGGGGGGGAGAGTAGAAACATTCCATCAAACAGCCAAAGTAAACGACGAGTTTACACTACTACAGTGAGTGTCATAGGACGCACAACTTAAAGTTACTTACCCCATAGAGCAGTATCCCCCTCCACGGCTTTCTCTTGCCTGCATAGACGCAACAGATATGAAAGAGAAAAGAGAGAACAACTTTAATAAGACATCCCTAAGAATGCATCCATGGCCACATGCACATAAAACGGGAGTGGGACCAGCTATAGATTTTAGAGGTGGGGTTTGGGGAGGGGGGTGGGGGTGGGTCTGCTCTAGTTCCTACTGACCAGTAAAGAGATGAGGAAACTTGACTGGCAGTATGACGCTCTCTTTCAGCGCTTCCTTGGCCACGTGTAGACCAGCGATGTCGTCCCAGTGAACGTTGGGCTTCTCCGACACAATGGCTCCTGCGTAGGGAAAATGGGAGTCATTATTGGGTAAAACCCTTTAATTTGGCAATGAGTATGTAGATACTACCCTTTCTGTAGGCATCGATGGCAGCAAGACTTATTTGCTATTATAAAATGCACTAGCTACAGTTGAATTATACACCATCACAATACATACATTGTACACTATACTTGAAAGGTGACGTAAGGTCACAATGGTCTTCCTCCACAAGCATACAGGATACTGCTATTCATACATACAGTTACCCAAACAGAATCCAAAAACCACACCTTCCCAAAATTACATCAACTGTTGCTCCAATTTGGGTGGAGGGGGGGGCTAGTATCTCTTATAGAATTACTGACTGTATGTGTGCTGAATAGGTTAGATATTAAATTTGTGAGCATGGACAGTACCTTCAAGTTGTTTCTTTCGTCCGTCGCTCTCAGGGTCTCCATCATCACTGTCGTCATCACCTCCTCCTCCTCCACCACCTCCATTACCACCACCACCGCCACCCTTACCAGGCCTGACCAAGGGAAGGGGAGAGAGAGAGAGAGAGAGAGAGAGAGAGAGAGAGAGAGAGAGAGAGGGAGGGAGGGAGGGGGGAGAGAGAGAGAGAGAGGGAAAGAGGCTTATCATCAAAATGATTTCTAAACTAGGAACAATTCTTTTTGGTTTCATATTTCTCAATTCTTACTTTTTCTTTTCCTTGGCGGCCTGTCCTCCGGACGAGTGTGTCTTACTTTTCCCTTTGGAGAGGAATTTCTTCAACTGTTCAGCTCTCTCTAGGTACTGGGAGATCTTTGCCCTCAGGCTCTCTTTGGCACGGTCCCCGTGCTTCTGATCTGGAGATACAGGTGGAGAGAGGGGGCGAGGGATAGGTTAGTACACACAAAAAGATGAAATCAAATTGAATATAGATGTATCATCATAAAGGGGGGAGTTTTATGTATAGCCTCATTGATGCATAGCAGAGAGAGAGAGGCAGGGAGAGATAGAGGAGACAGACAGAGAGAGAGAGAGAGAGAGAGAGAGAGAGGAAAGTTGAACGTACATTTGAGTGCATGTAGAAAGTAATCGATGGCGTGTTCATACAACTGCAGTGCTTCGTCGTAGTTTTCTGCATTGTCAGCCTCCGTGGCCTTCTTGACCAGCTCAATGGCTTTCTAAAGTGGAACAGAACAGAGAGAGGATCTAATTGGTACCAGAACCTCACAGTGCCATTGTTATGGGTATAAGGAAAGTCATGTGACCAAAACACACACAATAATTTCTCACTCATACTGAGAGACTAAGAACTGCTGGGCCCCATAAATATATCATAGAATTGTGAAGCTTAAAAGTTTTAAAATATATGCACACGCATTAATTATCTATCACTAACACCAAGAATCTACGCACACATATACACACCCCCCTCACATCGCCTTGATAAATTCGTCACACTACGCGAGTTTTCTACCAGCTATTTCACACTATTCTTACGTCCATAGGGTTGGTTGACATCTTGAAACGGCTACGGTCTGGTTCTCGCTACAACTCGCAAAAGATTAGACGTCAATTTCTTTCCATCTATCGAGCAGAACTGCGTGACTCGACTTCTCGAGTCATGGGAATGCCTGAAACTGGAACTATCTAATTACACGAAACGGATAGTCACGCGTTAATAAAATTTGATACGACCTCGCCCCTTTGTGGTATTATAGGCGCGCGCCGCGCGCACCGCATCAGCTTGCAAAATTTAATGCCCCGCCCACAGCTAGCTAACTGATTGCTTGGGTGGTTTCTCGGTCATTAGAGCTAGCTGTACTGTGATAATGCTGGTGTTCCTGCTGTATCTATTGAGTGGATTTCTGCTAGTTTTACTGATCCTGTACCTACTCTCCTTGAGAACTGTCTACAGCATCGACGGAAAGCATGTACTGGTGAGCCAACAACTAAAAGTTGTGGAGAATTTGATTAGTTTTTTGATGACAGATCACGGGTGGCAGTAGCGGTATAGGGAAGGCGCTGGCCGCCGAGGCTCTCAAGAGGGGAGCGGCTGCAGTTACAATAGTTGCAAGAACAGAGGTAAAAATCTGACAAAAGACTAGGCCACACCCTGCTAGCTGCCTTCCTCCCTTCAATATCCTTTACTTTCTCTTGCGGTTGCAGGAAAAGTTGCAGCAAGCTAAGGTGCAGTTGCTCAAGTCCATCAAGAAAGATTCAACACAAGTAAAATATCAGATTTCTGTAATTTACTAAAATTTCTGAATGATATCGTCGATGGTCCATGTGGGTGATATTGATAGAATATTTTTTTTGATTGCAGAAGGTGAACACTGTTTCAGTGGATGTGGGTTCCCTCCTGGAGGCAAAGTACCGCCTCACCGAATCTGTGAAGAAGCTAGGCCACGTTGATGTGCTGGTCAACTGTGCAGGCATTACTCACACAGCCACGCTAGTAGACACTCCTGCTGAGAAATTTCAGGTACACTGCGTTGTCTAGATAATAATATTGTGTATCCTGGCATTGATTGTCCTGTAATATTATAGTAGCCTCAATAAATGGATGAATTGCATTTTAATAATAATGGGTACTGCTACAGATGTGATTGTTATGTATGTACGCTACATGTAGTTGGAAGAGGACAATGCATCATCTTGTTTAATGTGTCCAGAGGCTGTTTGCTTGTACTGTAGGCATGGTGCTGTAGGTTGCTAGGTGTGTGTGTGTGTGTGCGAGTGTGCCATATTCAGCTGCTTTATCGTACTGTTATTATTGTACATTTGAGCCGTGACCTACTGCCACCTCTGGATTGTTTATTTTGAATGAAGTTCCTCCATGTGGCATTGAATAACAGTTTGGAGTGCATCACATGTTGTGTAGTCAAAGTTGTAAACACACAAATCTGGATACTATTGAATGGCTTGCAAACTTCTGAAGTAAGGTTGTACAATTCCTTCAACATGGAATCAAGAGTGTATACATGATCACTGAATCCATGCATGTTGGAATTCTACACTGGTTCGAGAACAAGGGAATATTCTCCACATATCAGACTCACCCCTAGCCCTGGACTAGTGAATAATAAAATTCTTATGGATTTCTAGGTAAAAGCCATGAGTCCAAACATACAGACTGTCGTACCTTTTGCCGTCCCCCACATTTCTTGTCATCATTGGTACTAATTAAGGTGCTAATCAATAATATAGTTATTAATATTGTCTGATATTTCCCAATGGGAGAATACAAAGCAGTCAGCGATATCTTACCAGGAAGTGCAAATCTCCCTAAACCATTAGCTGTAGATACAATGATATTGGGAAAAAAATGTAGTAATTTGATAATAAATTGTGACAATGTGTACTGGTCCGGCTTAATTGATCTCTAAACTATAAAATTTAATAGTTTTTCATTTTTCTCGATTCTTACTTCTTCTATTCCTTGGCGGCCTGTCCTCTGCATGAACATGTGCATGTCTTACTTTTCCCTTTGGAGAGGAATTTCTTCAACTTTTCAGCTCTCTCTAGGTACTGGGAGATCTTTGCCCTCAGGCTATCTTTGGCACGCTCCCCGTGCTTCTAATCTGGAGAGTACAGGCGGAGGGAGGGGGTGAGGGATAGGTTAGTACACACAGAAAGACGAAATCGAGTCAAGTGTAGATGTATCATCATATGGGAGGGGGTAATTTGAAAAGAGAGGCGGGGAGAGAGAGAACGAGAGTTAAATGTACATTTGAGTGCATGTAGAAAAGTAATCGAGGGCATATTCGTACAACTGCAGTGCTTCTTCGTAGTTTTCTGCATTGTCAGCCTCCGTGGCCTTCTTGATCAGCTCAATGGCTTCTAAAGTGGAACAGAACAGAGAGGGGATCTAATTGGTATTAGATCCTACTTGTAACAAATACTGTGCCATTGTTTATGGAGCCAGAGGGCAAAATTTGTAGGTGACTATGAGAAGCTTGTAGGTGACTATATATGACATGTAGATCCTTGTCAATAGCTAATCAATTGCAAATTGCTGCATTTATTACAGCTATGATCTAGGACCTGCTAGGCGCCATAAATATACATCACAGAGTTGTGAAGCTCGAAAGCTTTTAATTATATGCATATGCAATAATTATCTATCACTGACGCTAAGAATCTACGCACACATATACACACCCCCCTCACATCGCCTTGATAAATTCGTCACACTACGCGAGTTTTTTTACCAGCTATTTGACACTGTTCTTACGTCCATAGGGTTGCTCGACATCTTGAAACGGCTACAGTCTGGTTCTCGCTAGCTACAACTCGCAAAAGATTCCATCTGTCGAGCAGAACTGCCACCTAGATTATTTTTTTTGGATAACTTCCTCTTTTTGGTATTGAATAACCGTTTAGAGTACATTATGTGTAGTCAAAATTGAAAACCCGCAAATCTAGATACTATTGAATGGCTTGTTTTCACTGCAAACTTTTGAAGTAAGGTTGTAAAATTCCGGCAACATGGCATCAAGAGTGTATACATGATCACTGAATCCATGCATGTTGGAATTCCACGCTGGCTCGAGAACAGGGAAATATTCAGACTCACCCTTAGCCCTGGACAAGTGAATAATAAAAGTTAATTCTTATGGATTACTAGGTAAAAGCCATGAGTCCAAACAGATTATAATACCTTTGCCCATCCTCCACATAACTTATCATCATTGGTACTAATTAGAGTGCCAATCAATAATAATTATTTTATCTGTGACACTCTACAAATTCCCAATGGGAGGATACAAATCATGTCAGTAGGTGATGTCTTACCTGGAAGTGATCAATTCGAATCTCCCTAAGCCATTAGCTGTAGATACAGTGATATTGTGCAAATAATGTCGTAATTTGAGAACAAATTGTGAATCAATTGTGACATTTTTTAACAGTTGCTATCTATAATATTAAATACAGGAGTTATTGACGGTCAATGTTCTTGGGTCCATCTTTCCCACTCAAGCCCTCCTCCCAGCGATGATCGAGCGAAGGAAAGGCAGAATAGTGTTCATCTCATCACAGGCTGGGCAGGTAAATAACCATATATCCTCTTCATTGTTTGTAATTAGCAATGGGTTGAGTATAATAATTATGATGGCCCTGTGTTCTTGAGGGTGAAATGAGATAATTATTATGATTTTTGCTCATCGTCAGCTTGGTCTCCATGGTTACACTGGCTACTCGACGACCAAATATGGGCTGCGGGGTCTCGCCGAGGTGCTGCAGATGGAGGTAAAGCCGTACAACATAGGGGTTAGTATCTCGTTCCCCCCGGACACCAACACCCCCCAGCTCCAGGCCGAGCTGGGGCACAGAGACTCCATTCAAAAAGAGCTAGCAAGTTATGGTGAGTAAGCAATAAAATTGATTACACCTTGAACTTTATTCCAAAGGGAGGAGGCAGAGCGGTCTGAATTAACAGTTCTGAGAAGGACGCTAATAATGTTATTATATATGAGTGGCTAAGAATGCCAATTATGATTACAAGTCGCGTCATCGATCCTTGCAGGTACTGTGTTTGAGGCTGATGCCATTGCTCGTGACGTCTGGACTGGTGTGGAGAGAGGAAAGTTCTTGATCCACCATGGATTCGATGGCTTCATGCTGGCTACCCTCACTAGTGGGATGAGCCCTGTACACAGCCTATGGGACGCAACCACCCAGGTATAGTAAAAAAAACAATATTATTATGGGTTTGACGACTAATGTAATTCGATCTAAGCTGGTTGACTTGGTCTGTTTTCAACAAACATGACATGGTGTACATTTCTGGTGCAGTGGTGCGTCCCATCAACTGTCAGTTATCACTAACTGTTTATTATTGGGAAGCCAATCTGTTCTAAGAAGACAAATCGGTGCGCTTAAGCTGCATGTACCACACTAATTTATTTAATCATGCGTGACATATTATATACTCTTCTAAGGGTGCTATATAGTTGTCATTATTGTGTTTTTCTCTCCCTCTCCCCCCCTAGGTGCTACTAGGCGGACTCTTTCGCTTCGTTTCCTTGTTCTACCTGGCAACGTTCTACAAGGTTGTAGAAAAGGGAATCAAAACAAACAAGAAAGCAAAGTAGACAATTTGTAGTCAGTTTAGCTTTTTAAACAAAGAATACACCTTAGCATTGTCACAACAAATTGTTAGGCACGATCATAGAAGTTGGAATATAATATTTGAGGAAGGAAGGAGAAAGGAGTGAGGGAGGAAGGGAGGGAAGATAAAGAGTATACAAGTATTAGCTGTTGGTCCATGCTGCCTGTAGTACAGCCAGCACGGGGAGAGCTGCATCACTGGACAGAAACTACACAATAAAAGGGAAAGAAAATGCAGATAAAAAGACGGTGCGGTATCGATGCTGTTTCACTCACTTTAAGGAGCCCGGCTGCATCGGCATGTAGGGCTGGAGTAGATATTCTAGTTAAGATTAAATTCTGCAACAAAACAAAGAGTAGACATCTCATTGATCAGGCTCATTATCAATAAAGCTCTCTCACTTGCTGTAAATTAGAAAAAAAAATCATGCCAATCAGTTTTTATTTACCTTGAGCTGTATGCTAGTTCCAGTGTCCACCAGTTCACTGATCATCTCCAGGAATGTCTCCTCGATCCGTCTGTCACTGCTATCGCCATCGTCACCTTTGATCTTCCTCTTGGCCGCCTCCCACATTGTCCCCACGGAGTCTCGGCTCAGTTCTACACCCACCGTAGAGAGACCGGCAGACTTCACGGCACTCGGGGGACTATAGACCAGCTCTATGTTACCATGATTACGACCTTCAGGTTCTATAATAATATAGCATGGCAATGACAGAATGAATGCTTGAGTCAGTCCTCATAAAATCACTATATTATGTCCTGATCTGACAAATTACATGTATACTGTACTTGATCTAATACAAGGCATGGAAAAAAAAATAATTTCAATTTTGAAAAACGCGTGTTTTTCTGGTAAAGGTAGTCAATTGCTCCAAATATAAACGTTGTGAGAATTTGTAAAATGCTAATTTCTTGCGTTAAATTGGATCATGCGTTGTATTAAATTAACTACAGTACCACTTTTCCGGCCAGGGTAATAGAATTATTAGTTGTTGGTTGTACCTGTGTTGGCATAGTGTCCAGCCAGCAAGAGAAGATCCTCCTGTTTTAACAGTGAGGGAGAGATGAGGCAATCAAACGATGCTCCTAGCCACTTCAAGACCGGCTCCGTCAGTCTGAGCGGACCTTGGCTCAGCAGAAGGGGCATGGAGGTGAAGCCGTCGCCGAGAGTTAATCGTGAGGGTTTTACCCGACACAGAATGAGCACTGCTTCACTGGAATCTAGAGAAAACCACATCAATCCATAGATAGAGTACTAACTTCTCTCTCCCTCCCCTCTCCCCTCTCATACACACCTTGATGAGAATTTTTCTGTTGTATGGCAATCTTGACGGCAGTGGATCCATCTAGGCCAAACCTCGGTAACTGGGTGATGCTGGCAGTGTAGCTAGCCTCCAGGGAGGGGGCGGCCAAGAGATGCCTGCTCAGCTGTTGAGAGTAGGAGCTAAGCCTGGAGGAGCTGCTCTCGAATCGCCACAGGGGAGAGACTCGATACAGCCGCCATGACTTACACATCAACACTGAAGGTACAAGATTCAATGACAAAGTAAAGCTTCTAATCTGGCAGCATGGCACTAGTATTAAAAAGCTTACACTCAATGACTTTGGCTTGGTCGGAGGTCGCAGTATGATTGGGAAGAAAGTCGGGACTGGATACTGAACGTCAGAAGCATAATAATATTATTATGAAAAAGAATCAAAGGTGGTCTCAAAAATTATTTAATTTTCTCACTCTGTTTTCTTCTTTGGTTGGTACTGTAGGGAGTGACTCTCTCTGTTCCTCTCCTTCCTCCCCTCCTGGACGATGGTGGCATTCTCGACTTCCAGTGAGTAGCAGCTGCTTCTCTCTGACTAGACCGGGAAGGTTGAACGAGTTTTAAATTTTGTTAACGTCAGCAAAAATTGACTGCGCGCGCCACTCAACAAAGGCCGGCCGGCCTGATACAATTTCCATAGCGACGACGTTGGAATTTCAATTTTGTGCTCGCATGCGCATTGAAGAAGGAAGCCACATTTGGATGCAATGGACGGTAAATTATTTAAGACCCTCTTCTGTTCCATAACCTATTCTTACAATACTTTTTAGGTAGTGGTAGTGCAGCGAGCGGGTCTGGACTCACTGATATTAACAATTTATTCACCGATGCTGAATCCCCTGTCACAACTGGCAGTGATGGTGGAATTCTTACAACAGTTACATCATTCGTTGGTGGTCTCTCAACGCCAGCTCTGGCTGGAGTTGCGGCTGGAGGGGGACTGCTCCTGATCATTATAATTGTTCTATTCATCACAGCATCCATTGTACTGGTGTAAGTGACTTAATTAATGTCAAGGACTGAGAACTAAAAATAAGAATTTTGTATAATAATATTATTACAGGAGAGATAAATGTAACAAGAATAAGGTGCGTAAGGTGAAGATAAGGCAAGTCCAGCCAGCACAAGTCTCCTGGTAGAATCACTATCACAGACCATCACCCACTGTGACCTCATAGTATCAATAGACTGTCATTCAAAATGGTTTTCTATAATTATCTCAGACTATGCGAGATTAGTTAGTTGGCTATCATGAACAAAACAATGTCATCATTATCATCTTTTCAAATACTACCCTAAAGCATAATTATGTCACCATGACAACACTGCAACGTATCAAATTTAAATTTGAAGAAATGAAGACCTTATTGCACAGGGGAGCTATACTTTTCTTAGTGCTAGTGTTGTGGCAGTCACTGAGTGAAACAGCTGAGGGTCAGATCACAACAGCACTCCCTCCCCCCACTTCAAGCAGAAGCGATGCAGCTAAAATAGCTAGCAGCACAGTACCAGCATCATTCGTGGGGCTAGCCCTTCTCATCTTATCAACAGTGTAAGTCACTAATAGAAAACACTAGCATACCTTATTACATCAATGTACTTTCAGGTTGATTCTATTCTTCTTTAAGAGGAGAAAGTGCAAAAGATTGAGGAGATACGACATCAGCCATATTTACATAAGCGAGGTGGCCCAGGAGCCAAAGGACACACCGGCAGACGATCATGGCATTCGGCTCATCAGCTACAAGAAGCTAAGCACAGATAGTGAGGGATGCACCACTGAACTTGAAGAGGAGGAAGAGAGTAACGATAAAGGGAACACTAATCAGCTGCAGCCAGAGAAGGCTTCTGCCCACCCACATGGAGTCCATAGCTATGACTTGTTAGCCTGTAATGTGTGATATGATGAGGATCAAGGCTATGGATTCAAAATTTTTTGTGAAATATGAACGCACCTTCTTTACTAATAATACGGATAATAGAATACATTAGGGAACATAGAAAATTACCAATTACAAAAAAATCAGTAGTGTCAACTTAATCTCATTTCATCGATTCAGTCAGCCAGTTACACAGTAAAGTCTTCAGTGTCATTGGCCAGCGCTGTATCTTTGTGGCCGCCAGCACTGGATGCCCCGCCCTTGCCCTTCACATGAGCTTGCTTCCCTGGTCTCCACAAATGCTGTCCACTGTAACAGCTATGTAAACATGCATGAATATAGGGTGATAAAAAAATGATCACAATGGGTGGAATATTAATGATTGTTGAGTCTGCCTTAAGGATACTTTTGTTTGCGGGTACTAAATTTAGCGAAATTAGCGATTTGCCTGATTTTTGCTAAAAATTGTACCTACGAATATTTAATTTTTTTCAATATTTTCGAATAAATAGAATGTTAATTTTGAAAAAATCGCTAAAATGAGTACCCGCTAAATGCACCATTTCCGAAATCCACTAAAATTTGTAACCGCAAATAATCGTAGGCCTAAGGTAGTCACTATGTATCTGCCTACCCAGTTCTGCTGTGAAGATCGTGTGTCGGATGTTTAGAAGCATTCCGCTTCTTACAGCAGCTCCAAGAATAGCCTTGGTTTGGTCGATCAGCCTTCACGGCAGCTGAACAAGATAAAGTTAGAGAAAACACGGCCACGATAGTACGTACACTTACCCAAGTATCCACTGTGGTACTTGCAGTCCTTGTCCTCTCGGTTGTACGGGGCAAGACAGTGCAAACAATGGCCTTCATTCAATACAGAGTTACCACCAGTTGAAGTCTTTCCTCCAGACTGCCTACGAAATGTATAGCAATTAATATAATTTTGTGAGGTGAACATTGCGCTGCTATATATAGTTGTAGCTGGTAATGAAATTTAATTTCACTGACATACTTTGATTTTGCGAGTTGTTTCTTTTCAAACTGTTCTGCCAGCTCCTCTTTTGGGTTGCCAAGGTCTCCATAGCCACCTCCCTGCATCATTCGCTTGGCCCTCCTTAGTGATTGAATCTGTGCACGCTTTTCCCTGCGCTCCTGTAATACCTTAGAGAAGGCAGTAACCTGAGAACATTGGCAGAAAGAAAGAGAGGGATGTTTGAATTACAAGCTATAAACAGTATAAAACTTACATTTTCTTGGTGTTTCTCCCTGCTCTTAGTGACAATCTCGGCTCTCTTCACCAACTCCTCCTTAAATCTCTTCACATCAGGCTTATCCTCTGGCTTGGAGCAGACAGTCACTTTAATGGCATCACCAGACAAGTGTATATACTGCTTCCCTCTCCCTCCCCTCTTTCTCCCTCCACCTTGGCTCGAGCTCTCACTAACACTCTCCTCTCCAAGATGCATCTGCACCTTGTACTGGTTGCAGAGAGGTTTGATGTGCTTGCCTCCTGCGCCGAGAAACACTCCAAGGTAGTTGGATGATAGTGGAAGCTTGAAGCACTCCGTTAAGATTACTGGCTCTGGTGGGCCAGTGCCAGTGGTGGTGTCTTTGGGCTTCTTAGGTTCGAGGTTGTGATAGTCACCTGTACGTGTTGGAGAAAGAATGAAAATCGAGCCTATGTTTTTTTTCCCCATACAATGTATAATTATAAAGAAAAAATTAGCATCATCCCCTGGCTGTATTCCCATAAGAAGTTCAGGGAGCCTAGGCAAGAATACTAGCGGATTTAAATTTGGCAGTTCGGTACAGGATCACCATACATATATATATATGCGAGTAGGAAATTTTGGTGGATTTTGATTTGGCGGTTGTAATGTAGACTGCCAAACTGCCAAATTTTCCGGCTATACGGTAACTATATTGGAAAGCCTAGGGACAAGCATAGAAATTTAATTTAATTATTTCACTGACCCTCAGTGGCTTGCTTGATGACAGCGACAGTAGCCACTAGCCCAGCCCTGTCCTCAGCGCTCAGCTGCGACTCAGAGTCAGTGGCTGATTTGAGAAACCTCTTGAGGAGAGGAGAGATAGCACTCACTGAGGACGATGATGAAGTAGAGGCGGCACACCACTCCTCCAGGTCAGATATCGAGTAGGGATGATCAATGACTCCTGCTGTATGGAACAGAACACAGGGTCTTATTGATATCAATGATCTAGTAGCAGTATTATTATCTTATTTATCTATTATTATTTGCTATTAATATATATTTTAGTGCTATTTTTTACCTCATATCTTTATTTTCATTTTTGTCACATAGGCCAAATTCTGGCCCGATGCATTTAATATTGATGCGTGACATAAAAAAACCTATCTATCTATCTATGCTATATAATATGCTGGTACTATGAAGTGACAAGATGATGGCGGCATGACGTTGCAAGTTTTAGCCTCTCACCTCCTTTGCAGGTGCATACGGTCTTTGGGAACTGTCTGATGTGCCTCGGGAGTAAGATTCTCCCTCGTAGAGCGTTGAGCAGCTGCTGGCTCGCTCCCCTCCACCGCCGAGAATGGAAGGGACACTCAGCAACCTCACGATCAGCCATCTTATAGACGACCTTTCACCTCATAATAAGGGGCCTTCGGTGGGGCTAATGCTGCAAGCCAGCTCCGCCCACTTTGTGCATAAGACGACCATTACCCAATTCTCGGCTTACCTTCCCTTGGGTGGGCGGGGCTGAATCGACGTCGTCGTGGAAACAAAGTTCTTAGAACTGTAATGGATAATCGAGTGTTGAGGGCTCTGAAGTCGGGCACCAAGAGTCTCTGCTTCGATAACAGCTCCCTAGGCGAGCTACCAGCTGCAATAGGGAGGTGCGGGTTCCTTCAGTCGCTATCAGCCAAAAACAACCACCTCCAGACATTGCCTCGGGAGATAGCACGACTCAGTGAGGTGAGAGAGAGAGAGAGAGAGAGAATCTGTGTGCATTTTGAGCTATATTTTCCCCTCGTACACATGCAGCTGAGATATCTCAACATTGGTTGCAATGAGTTGGCTGAGGTTCCCAAGAGTCTCTTGTCTCTGACTACTCTACAAACTCTTCATCTCTTCAGCAATAAAATCAACTCTCTGCCTCACAATCTAACTCGCTGTTTGCACAATCTAGTATCTCTGAATCTGAACCACAACCGTCTCTCTAGCCTTCCCAGTGATGTCCGATACCTCACCCAGCTTCAGTACCTCAGCCTCTCCTCCAATCTTCTCTCTCTCTTACCCGATGACCTGTGCTCTCTGCACCACCTCCTAGAGCTGCACTTGGACAATAACCACCTCACAGCTCTGCCAAACCAGATCGGAAAATTAACTAGACTGAGAAAGCTGAAGCTTCAGAAGAATGACCTCACCAATCTGCCATCGGTAAGAGTAATGAAAAATTTAGAGTATAGCAGAAATTATCACATTAAATTTTTATATCAGAGTCATAATGATCACGACTCCCCATGTTACAGTATTATTATACTGTTGCAACATAGATATTGTAAACTACGTAAACTAGTCTATAATATCTATGGTTGCGAGGATGCCCCTGAAGTAATTACTTTATAAATCTTATGTATAGAGCATTGGCAAGTGCAGTGGTTTACAAGTGGTGGATGTGTCTTGCAACAAGCTGGAATTGTTTCCCCGGGAGCTGGGCCAGCTCAAGCTGAAGGAGTTCTACTTTGAGAATAATCCACTTCTTCCTCACATCCCAGTGCCAGCAGAGCAGGAGTGTGAAGTACTACCACTAAGAGTGAGCTGCCACAGCCATGAACATCAAATAGTCAGTAGTTTGAGTCTCCACTTATCAATTATTTTTCTAATTTATTATAGGAGCTGGTCTCTAGAAAAATTGTGAAAGAGCTGAGAAATGAGTAAGTCATTCCATTCACAAAGGATAAGTACACCTCGCTATCTATACATCTCTCTCCCTCATTCCCTCCATGTCATCACACCATACAGTGATGGTCTTCTATCAGTCCTAGTCAGCTACTACCCCAGTGTGGGCGAGTGCTTCAGTGAGGCTGGAACCTGCTGTGTGTGTGGAGAGCCCTACGTCAACTCTTGGCTAGACTGTGTCCAGTTCAAGAAACCTAAACAAGTAAGTAAGAATAGGACCACTAATAATGATAATAGTGTGCGTGGTGGGTGGGGGGGGGGGGGGGGGGGGAAGCATGTATACCGTAAAAGTTCTAATTACAGTGCCAAAAAAATTTATAATTCAGAATCGTGCTTGGCGATCCGGCCATTAGAACGTTTAAAAATTACTTAGGGTGCCAGTTTTCATATCTCTGACTGTACTTTTATTTTCGTTCTATAATTAGAATGAAAATAATACTATCCAATGCCAAGTGGTGCTGTAATTAAAACTTTTGTGGTAGTACTATAAGGGAACTATACGCTGTACAAAAATTAATTATCCCCTCCCTCTCATATTTGCTCCAGATTCTGCCCGTTGTGAATCGGAGCAGTGGAGGTCTGCTGATTCCTCTCAAAGCCTCTCTCTGCTCCTACAGATGCTTCAATAGCGGGGAACACGAGTTCTATGGCATCGCTGCACCTATAACATGATCAGCTGTAGCATACAGTCACTTTCTCTTTCATCATCATAATGTATTCTTGTGGACTGATTACACTATAATTATATACAGCTCCAAAGATTTTCAAATCAATGTCAAATACTATGACATCGTACTGTATTATGAATACAGTTAAAATAATATTATGTCATTTATCGCTAATTGACGCCTGCAGAGCGGCCTGTAGTGCAACATCCTCATCCTGATCATAATCCTAATAATTAATTTTAGCATCAGTTAATTAACCAATAATAATAATTCCATGACATTATACTGTGAGGCTGTACCACGTATGTTGTATACTCGAAGCGATGTCTGAGATTGAGATGCTGGACAAAGTTCTGACTGATTTGGCTGGGATTGCCCCAGGGCATGCTGCAACACACTGGACAAACCTAAGGTCAAGCAAATAATAATTATCGAGAGAAGGAGGGAGGGGGAGAGAGAGAGAGAGAGAGAGAGAGAGAGAGAGAGACTCACAGCTGGAGTTCTTGAATTAGCGTGGTATGTATTGACGTGTTCGACTAGACCACTGCAGTCCAGGTTCCTCTGGGAGCAGAGCGGGCAGCTGAATGTCGACCGATTTGGACCAACACTAAGACGAAAAAGATTATTAGTTACAAATTCCATTATGTGCAACAATAGTTAAATTTTTATAATATTATACCCGACTTGCTGTGAGGTTGGTGCCACTGGCCTGAAAGTGGGTGTGGCCACATTTCTCATCGGACAGGAAGCACAGTGCTCATTGTAGTACGCCAGAGAGAGCTACACAATTATAAAACGCACGCTATTCAGTTACATCATCAATAATCTTGCAGAAAAAAAGAATGAATTTAAGCATCTTGACCATAAAGGGTACTTTCAAAGCAAAAATTATGAGAAAATTTGACCATCTTCAAAATTAATCTGAGACAATTATTACAGGGACGTACTCACTTGTTGTCTACAGCCAGTGCATGTTGTCCGAGTGTAAGTGATGAGGCTCTCATAGTCAGTGTCCCTGGAGCAGTGGTGGTGGGGGGAGAAGGAACAGCGACAGATTGGACAGACAGCATAGCCACTCTCTGGCGCCACTGGGATCTGAAACAGACACTGTTCACAGAACCTGCACACAGCAGCAATAAAATGAAAAAAAAAACAACTTCAAATTAACATAATAATATTACATCAGTGTCATTAGTACATGATACCACTGATATGATGGGGGGTGATATAATCTACGATGACACCCTTGAAAATTTTTAGCCCAGGGGTATATGAATTGTCGTTTTATGAAATACCCCCCAAATGCATCAGATATGATATAATAGTGTTACCTGTGCTGGCAGGTGTTGATAATGACCGGCCGCTTGAGCACGTCGCGACAGATCGGACACAAAAACCGAGAATCTACTTCATCCGCCATGATCATCGATACTCCCTTTGGGGGTGTGGTTTGTATCTATGGGCGGGGTTCAAGATAAACCACGCCCATTACACTGCTGCATGCAGCGCGAGCGCGAGTGAAGTACCTGGCTTCAGAATGGCAACTTTCCTTCTATCGCAGAATGAACGCGAGTACATAGTGAATGGAGTGCGCGAGGATCTACGGGCTGATGGACGGGCGTGCACGGACTATCGACACTTCAAGGTCCGCACTGGAGTCGTTTCAAACACGAGCGGATCGGCAAAGATTGAATTGGTAAATAAAATAAAGTACTGTACTATACTACACATACAATGATTTCTGACTGTCAGCATATCCACCCCTAGTCGTTTGATCATAGGTTTGACTCCGGGTTTGATGTGACCAGAGAATATGACGACCTTTACCATTTGTGACCTGCTATGGAAAAATAGACCATTTGCAAATTTTCATAAAAACTGAGTTTTTGGCATGGATTGATAGCTCTATGTGTGCTGAATCCAATGGTGTAAGTTTCATGAAAAAATATTGATCACAAGTGAAGTTATGACCAATTTTATGTAGTCATGACAGGTACATTCATTAAATTTTTTCGGAAAATACTTTTGCTCATTTATATGCTGTAACCACATAAATATTATATTATATCAATATGAAGCCAAAAATCTACATTTTCCAGAGGACTAAAAAAAAAATCAGAAAATTGAAGAATTCTCATTTTCCCCACATTTTGCCTATTATTGGACAATGAAAATTTATTGCAAATGGTCTATTAAATTTTTCTCATATTCGGTCACATTTGTGTGATGATATTTTATGCGTGTAGGGTGGCAACTGCGCAGTGATCGGTGTGAAGGCGGAGCTGGGGGCCCCAGACCCTTCCTCACCAAACACAGGGAAACTGGAGTTCTTTGTAGACTGGTAATTTATGATATTCATGATTCTGATAAAATAGAGCAAATTTTTTATTAAATTGTGTTGATGTCGTTGCATTAATAATTATTAAATAGTAATAATTATTTAATGTTTAGCTCTGCTCTTGCAAGTCCTGAGTTTGAGCATCGTCAGGGGGAGGAGCTTGGCCATCATCTTGCCCACCGGTTGGCGGAGGCTTTCAGAAATGATGTCAGTGTTGACCTCGCCTCTCTCTCAGTCATTCCAGGTAACTGTACTGAAAATGAATTCAATCTGCTAAGATTCTTATAATAATTATACTATAATAATATTATGTGACCTGCTATGAGAAAAGGGACCACTCGGGATATTTTATAAAAATTGAGTTTTTGGCGTTGATTCCTAGCTTTTTGTGTGCTGAATCCAATGGTGCAAGTTTGATGAAAAAATATTGATCATATTATGTGGAGTTATGATCATTTTTATACACTTGAGTAGGTACATTTGGTTTTTTAGAAAAGGCACATTTTTTAATTGAAAGTTGCTTTAATTATATTATTTGTATGCACCCAAGTAAATAATAGCACCCATAACTATAGTTTACATATTCCAAGTCTATGAACATAAGCCAAAAATCTAAATTTTCTAGTAGACAGAAAAGTTTCCATACATTTTAGCAATTACTCTCACTATGGTTGTACTGTTAATAGATGATCATGCATACTAGCCACATTATCCCATGATCGTGACTTTAAACATAATTCTGAAGAAAAATATTCCATAATAATTATAGCAGAGGGATACATCAATATAATATTATAATTATATTATTATTATTATAAAAAAAAAATTCTAACCCCATCCTCCCGTCGACCTTCCTAGCCAGTTAGGCTTCTGTGTCACAGCCACAGGGGACCGAAGTCAGCCTATGGTGGATTTACAGGCTTTATCCAGGATGGGGGGTATTCGAGGGAGGAACCTGGGCGACCCCTAAGCCATATATGCCCAGGAACATGTGCAGTTTTCAGCTGTGGATGCCAGAGGGGGTACCGCTGACATCGTCTAGCCCCGATAGTCCCTCCCGGAAATCGCTATTTATTGAGCTGGGACAGGGGGTAGCAAAACGCGTATGGGTTTTACGTTGGAATGTACGGACCGTGACGTAATTAATTAAAAGCTATGAATATCATTAACTACACCGCTGCGCGCACACAAGTGTATCTCGGTAACAGAAAGAGCTATGGAGCTGGAACAAAAACCAGAATATAGCTCATAACTAGCTATATATCATGGTCCTGAATATGCTACTTATATCTAGACTATGCCATAGCATATATAAAAAATTACAGCTAGACTAACTTCTTCATAGAGTCATGCTTCCTCATGCATACTTGTCAAATCCTAATGATGTCAGCAAATTAATAGGCCAAAAAATAAGTATTGGCATAATATTATTATGTAATCAAAAAATTCCAGCCTGTGGTCTTGACCTGCAAAATCTCAACTACCGTATAGCAGGAAATTTTCGAGGGAGAAAACTTTTTCAGCCATCCACGAAAGTTTTCTCCACGAAATTCTAGGCATGCCACACCCATTATGCGACCAGTTTTAGCATTCCACGAAAGTTTTCTCTGCGAAATGATCCTTTCCTATCGATCCGCAAAAATTTTCTCCCTCGAAAATTTCCCGCTCAATAAATAAAACTTCATTACTGTCTCTCTCCTATAATAATATTCTCCAGGTCAGCAGTGCTGGATATTGTACATTGATGCTTTGGTTCTTGAGTGGAGCGGTGGGATGCTCGACACCCTCTCCCTCGGAGTGAGGGCGGCTCTACTGAGCACGCTCATTCCCAAACTGACGGTGAGCGGGGAGGGGGATGAGATGGAGATTGAGATTTCTGATAATCCCCACGACTCGACGAAAGTGGAGGCGGCTAATGCTCCAATCATCGTCACCCTCACTCAGGTAGGTAGACTCTGGGAAGTTAAGAACAGGATGATAACGACCGTACTCATGTGGACATCTCAAAGTTTAATAATAAAATTAGTATAGGTAATAGTGAGGTTTTATGTTGAATTTGGGTAAAATAGCACTCTGAAATAGGTATTTGGTTCAAAAATTGTATGAGCGATAGCGAGTACAATTTGATGAACCAAATGCCAATTTCAGAGTGCTATTTATCCAAATTTAACATACAACCTCACTATCACAGGCTAATAGTATACATACACAAAGTCAGATAGGTATTTCAACTCAGAAGGGTATTTCAAACTCAGGTGCCTATTTCACTTGTAATACTTGTAATTGGTATACAAGATTTATACACATCAAAGTACAAGTATACTATTAATGCAATATTAGTCATGCTTTGGCACTTCACCTCTCAAAAATTAAGTGCAAAACATGTTTCAGATGATGAAAATTTATTTTTTTGAAAATTTCTTGGGGAACCATAATTTGGCTTTTTTTCTTGAAATTTCCCAATGCACCCCAGGAGATGGCTAGGAGATCAGCTAGAGTAACTAGACACAATAATTCAATACCACTTTATTATTTTTTTTAGGTTGGTGGTCGTTTTATCGTCGATGCTAGTCTTGAAGAGGAGGCGTGCTCCACCTCCAGGCTCTCCCTCGCAGTCAACAGGGAAGGGAATGTCGTCAGTGTCACCAAGGACGGCACTGGGGGAATCCCCTATGCAAAAATGAACGACATCATCACTGTAAGTCTAAGGCTATCCTAGACAGAATCTGATATAATTATAGGCTACGCTTAAAATTTGATATCCTCGAGAATTTGGTATTCCTATTCACTGTGTACACAAAAAATTAAATTTTCTTTGTCATAATTTGCCCCTATGACAAAGAAAAATTTGATTTTTTTTCAAATTTTTCTTTGTCATAGATGGGGCTCGACGTGGCTGCAGGTGTATTGGATTCCCTAGACAGAGCGCTGGAGGCCACGCCCCCCTCCGCCATGGACGGGGCCGACTCTCTTGGAAGAACACCTAACATGTTTGATTAATAATATTGTTACTGTCATGATATTCATTAATTTGTTGGAATAAAAATTAATCATAATAATATTATTATCATCAGTGTTAAAAATATGAGCACGTAAAAAAGTGTTCATAAAAATGTGATTCCTATCTAAAATAGTACGTCACGTATATATGCTGGGATCAATACAATAATCAAATAACATCATCGATCATCTTGTCCATCGGTGTGAAAGGGTTCTCCTGGGCTGGTAGAGAGAGCACCTCGTTTTGTCCAGCTCCCGACTCCTTTCTTCCCGTGTACTCGCAGATATCGTCCAACAGCTCCTTGGGGTTCGACTTTCCCTGCTCACTCACGTCTTGCAGCAGAGGACCGAGCTCGAGGATGGTCTTACGAAACTTATGCCATCTCTGGTAATAGCGATGGAAGGAGGCAATGTAAAACTCATTCACTACGACAAAGACTTGATCGCGCTTGTTGCAGATCTTGTTCAGGCACCCCTCTCTCAGTGCAGAGAGAGCAAGCTGTGTGAAGTTCACTGATAGTACGCAAAAAGGAACCTGGTGTGTCTCCTCCCGGCTGTATCGATATATCTCCAGCGCAAGTCCCGAAGTTTGAGGATTGTCGAGAAAATAGGTGAGTTGAGCTAGCCCTAGGAATCCCACGCCTTGAAGATCGTCCGCAGGGTCGATGCTGTTGAACCCGATGTCTTGCCAATGGCTACCGAAACGTCGACAGTTTAAGTTGCTGCCCGTTAACTTGCAGTAGATGGTCTGTAAAGTGCGAAGGTGAAGCTTGTCTTTATCGTTGAATGGACGCTTGGTTACTGCCATGACGAGCAGTCGCTCCTGGTGAAGCTTCTTAACTAGCTTAGACCGTGAAAAGAACCCTGCTCGAGGTAAGTCAGCTTTTGCCGTTGCCTTCTCTTTCTTCAGGTCGCAGTTTTGAATGTAGGAGAGTATTTCGCTGAAACTGACGGGTCTCAGCGGACGTTGGGGTACAGAGTCCTTGCTGTCAAATTCGACGGTCGGTAGACTATCCCACTCATGACGTGCAATCTCATAGCGCGTGCTCTGCGCCAGATTCATGTCTTGAATAAGCTGAAATGCGTATTGATGAAGCTGAGTGTACGCTTGCTCCATGTTATCCGAGAATATAGAGTAGTCTGGCTTGAGACCCTCTATAGCCAATGATGATGAAGGCAACTCTTGCTGACCCTGCTGTCCGCTGTGCACTAGAACATAAGCTCCCTTGATGTTGGCCTTTCTCAGTTGAAGAGCTCCTTTAGTGCTGACGTTGATTACGACGCAAGGCTTTCCCTGCTGGGCGGCCGTGGCTAGTGATTGGTGTGTCGTCCCGAATACCTCTCCTCCGAGAACTGGACTATCGTCCTCTGTGAGATCAAACACGGATTCGAATCGGTGTCCGGTGACGAGAACTGGTGATCCGTTGTTCCCTCGGGGCTGGGGGAGCTGGGTGAGAGTGGCGCTGCGTTGCTCCATCATCTGTCGATGGGCCAAGGAGGGAGGAGGGGAACCCCCCTTGTGATGAACTGTTATTTTTCTTCTCCTGTCCTTCTGCTTGTGTCTTCTCACCTAAAAATCAAATTTTAATAAGGCTTGGAGCAAAAAATTTAGATAGATTTGTATGAGTAAATGTAGGATAGTCTCCAGTGTGTCTACTTCAACTGATTTCACATGCATACCGCCCCCTCCCCCACATACACCATAATTATTAAACTTAATTATGATCATGGTTTGCAGTAATGATCACAGCTGGTGGTAAAATGCTATGGAATTCATAAACAGTTATTATAACGTCCCTTATTAATATTATTCAACTGCCCTTTAATCATTGTGACTATACTGCATACATGGGATGTTTGGATCAAGACTTCAACGAACCTGGATATATTCCAGAAAGTCACCCCTGACGATCCCAGCCGACATTTCCTCGTGGGAGACAAAGTGGAAATCCACTCCATCTAGTTCGCTCGGCCTCCTCTTCCGTGTGGTGCTCGAAATCACCTTTGCAAACACAGCAGGGTTGGAGTGAACCAGCTTCTGCGCCAGGTGTGTCCTACCGCACCCCGTGGTGCCGTACACAATCAGCGTCTTGTACTGCGACTCGCCAAATTTGAACTTTTGTTGTTTCGTGGCCGCCAGGGGGCTCTCCTGCGCCTCCTTAATCTGCCTCAGGCGTGATTTCGGCGTACCAGGAAGCGTGGCTTCCGTGTCCAACGTGTAGTGCGCCGCCTGAATTTTCGCGGGAGGTGAGAGGCTTAATTTTTCCTTGTCCGCTGGCTGTAGTCGAAGTTTTGGGTCGTTCATCAACGTCAAACTGTGCGGAGATAATTTCTTTTCCTTTGAGCCACGCGCGTGATTTCCCATAGCAGTATCCCTCTCGTTCATCGCCGCTTCTGGCTTCGCGGCTACCTCGTTCGGAGCTGGGACAGCATCGTGGCTCGATGAAAAGTCGAAATCACGCAGACTGCTCTTTGAGGTGCTTTGCTTGAGCTCCTCCCGAGGTTTGGGGCTCGTCGCCGAGATGTAGGCCACCTCCGCGTCGTAGTCTAGCGGAGAGCCGAGACTGTCTTCTAAAACGTCCGATCCAGTCGCCATGATGACCTGAGAGGAAGAGGAGAGGGGAGAGGGGGCTTCGTGTGTGTTCGTTGTGGATTCCAAATTCGATTTGAGTTTGATTTGAGCCTACGCCCACTTTCTGCATGCCTGCACAAATCCAGCCCCACCCCTTCCTTGACAATATGCGCATGCGCTATGATGTGATGCACTTCATGACTTGACGACCTTTACCTCACACACGTGTCGACGATGTCTAGTCTAGAAGAGCATTCTGACTTTCTTAAGGATATTCTGAGCCAAGGAGACGATGATGAATCAGAAAAATTCTCAGAAAGTACGTCTGTGATGCTAAAATAATAATCTCTATGGGGAGCATGATAAATTATTAATTTTTTTATACAATCTCTTGATCAGGAGTCAGGGTGAGATGTGAAGATGCTCTGTCGTCAAAAGGTGGCAGCAGTATTGATGATGTCATTACATGTGCTGGGGACCTGATCAACTCGTTTATCCAGTTGAACTGGACGGGCCCCCCTGCTCCGGCCGTGGTGGGGGAGTGGTTGGCGGCTCTGGTAGGCGGGAGTTCCCTCCTCTCTTGGAGGAACAAGGAGAGCCTTCGGGAGCTCAGCTGGGACGGAGAGGTGACATTATAATTCATAAAAAAAAGCACATGAATTTTGCAGAATTTGAGACAAAAATTAATCAAAATTTTAGATTTAGATATACCATATTATATAGCCGGAAAATTTGGCGGGGAATTAAATTTGGTGATTTGGCAGTCTATATTACAACTGCCAAATTAAAATCCGCCAAAATTTCCTACTCACTCATATGTATGGCAATCCCGTACCGAACTGCCAAATTTTAAATCCACCAATATTCTTGCAATAGCGATTTTGGGCTCAACCGCCAAATTTAATTCCCGCCAATATTTCCAGCTATACAGTAATAAAATTTTTTCTCCCCATTTGGTTTAGCCCGCCTCTCCTCTCCTCTCTTCCCCACTGCTGCTCTACACGGCACACCTACTGCTGGAGGTCTGCAGGGGTCATCTCCATGGCAACACCACACCCTCCTCCCTGTTTAAGCTGCACCGCTGGAGACTGAGGTGCCTCTACCTCCAGCAGAGGGTCATAGGTCAGAGGTCGGCATCGCTGTGGGCGGAGATAAGTGATGTCGTTGAAAATCTGATGAGAGCCGTGGCTCAAGTTGAACTATCAAAGTGAGTAATAAAATTAACCCTGCATGCCATTATTGACACCGTTTGTTTTGTAGAGAGAAGCGCTGTGAGGTTCATCTTGAGTTCGGCCATATTCTCCTCTACTACTCCATGTTTGAGAGAACCAAGGTGAATGACTAAGATCTTCGTTAATTTTGTAAAACCATTGACAAGAACTAACGTGATTACGAAAACATTTATTTTTCTCTTTAGGAGCACTTTGCTAGAGCCCAGGAGCTGGCCGACCTGACCTTTGACCTCACCGGAGCGCTGGGGAAGAGGACAAGGTTTCAGCAACGGGACACGGCACAGCTGCTCCTACGGGTGACCTCTGACCTCACCGGAGCCGGCGTGGACAAGATCACGTCAACCCCGCCCACTCTGCCTAAGGTATACAATAATATTAAATACACTACAAGTATATATAGTATCGGTATTCATTTGGTGCCTCAAAGAGATTATGAAGTACCAATTTATCTACATGTGTACATGTACATGTACATGACTATATTCCTTAACTTAGAACCTGTTGCTAGGCGATGATACACTGTTAGAGCATGTGCAGTATTCGGAGCCTCAGTTGACCAATCGGCTCACTCCGCTGCAACAGGCTGTCCTCACTGGCCACTGGTAAGTCAATAACAGCTACTTCTTCATACATTAGTCTAAGACATGTCCGGCACAGAGAGAATATTTTTGCTGGACATTGTCCGGCAGAGAGATTTGCTGGACATTGTCCAGCAGAAAGAGATTTTTTTTTATATTTTGCTGGACGTTGTCCGGCAGAAAGAGATTTTTTTAAATATTTTGCTGGACATTGTCCGGCAGAGAGATTTTTTTTAAATATTTTGCTGGACATGTCCGGCAGAGAGATTTTTTTGCTGGACATTGTCCGGCAGAAAGAAATCTTGCTGGACATTGTCCGGCAGAAAGAAATTTTGCTGGACATTGTCTGGCAGAGAGATTTTTTTAAATATTTTACTGGACATTGTCCGGCAGAAAGAAATTTTGTCCGGCAGAAAGAAATTTTGCTGGACATTGTCCGGCAGAGAGTATTTTGTTGGCAGAGTTATTTGGTTAATGTTTTTGATGATGTAATGCCGTCATCGTTGACTGCAGTGTGCTGGCTCAGAGAAGCAGTCCTTCCCACAGTCTCAGCACAGAGGAGCGCGAAGCATACATCAATGTGAGCAGAAATTATGTCATTGGTAAAATTGGTATTGTGACAATCTATATAGTCATAGCCTTATGATTGTAGGTAAAATTGGTATTGTAGGTAATAATAATTTATTTAAAAATGTATTGTATTATGTGATAAATTGGTATTTGGTATTGTAAGTTTTGTAATTATTATTAAAAATACATTGTATTATGTGATAAATTGGTATTTGGTATTGTAAGTAATAATTATTTGTATTGTATGTGATGAAATATTCAATATTATTAGTAAAATCGTACCCCGACCTGTAGTGTGTCCTGAGTCGGCCACAGTGCTGGTCCGTGGAGTGCCACGCCCTCTTCCTTCGCTGCTCGATCGAGAAGAAGAGAAGACGTACTGTAGAGAGAGCCATGGCTCAGCTGCAGGAGCTGGTCGACGCCCACTCAAGGACAACTCCAACGGTCGGTGTATGTGGGGCACATGCAAAAATTAGTAGTACCGGGTATATTCAGTGCTTAATCTTGTGGATAAGCAAAATTCTGTAACTAACATTAAAAATGCCAGTTTGGAGCCAATAATAGCTTGTTCATGGCGTTAATATTGTCATTGTATAATCCATGCATATTATACTATAGTATTAATAATTATTTTTGTAAATCTATTATTAATTTAACAATTTTGTATCACTTTTTCATCACAGGTTTCGGAGAGGCTGCCATTGTTCTACTGCACTGCCTTACCATCTCACTGGACTCTACAGGTCTCTCCCTTACTCAAAATGTTATTTTATCCTCTTTGATATTAAACCTTGTCATCGCTGTTCCAGAGAGAGCTAGCAGATGCCCTAGTGTCCCTCGGCTGTCTGTCAGATGCCCTGGAGCTATACGAGCGTCTGGAGATGTGGGAGGAGCTAGCGGAGTGTCTGCAGTCCGTGGGAAGGACTGGGAGGGCAGAAGAGGTGCTGCGTCGGCAGATTGCCATGAACGCGACTCCAACACTGTGGTGCCTACTGGGCGATGTTACCAAGGTAACACTGATCGAGAGAATGGCTAGCATGAAATATTAAAGATTGGAAATGTTTCTCTCTCCTCCCTCTCCCTCTCTCTCTTTTTCTCTCTCTCTCTTTCTCTCTCTCCCTCCCTCCCTCCCTCTAGGATCCTAGCCACTACACTAAGGCTTGGGAGCTGTCTAACCATCGTAGTACCAGAGCGCAAAGGTCGCTTGGTCTATATCACCTTCGCCAGGAGCGCTATGAGGAGTGTATCCACAGTCTTCAGCTGGCGCTCAGTATCAATGCCATGCAGGTATATACACTCTCTGGTCACATGACCGACTTGATCATATTCCATCTTGGTGATTCTGGTCACGTGATTGTCATGTGACTTATTTGCCCCTATAGGAGAACCTATGGTTCAGTCTCGGCTGTGCGGCTGATAAAGTTGGAAGAACAGAGCTGGCTTTAAAGGCATACCAGCGCTGTGTGACCCTTGACCCTGATGTGAGTGGGAATATAATACCGTAAATCGTGAATATTTCATTGTTGAAATATTTTCGGACAGCCTGGCTTATACGAAAACTAAAAATACATGCGCAATATTAACAAAAATGTGGTACAGGGTCGTTTATCTGAAAATTATTTAACACGAAAAATTATTGCACGAAATATTAAGATACAAAATATTCGCGATTTACGGTATGCAGCAGTCAGTGATGAGGTCCAGTCTCAGTAGAGTTGATGCTGATGTCAAAAATTATCTTTTTTCCAGTTTTCTGAAGCGTGGAACAATCTGGCTGGTGTCCACCTCAAGATGAATAACAAGTGAGTTTTGAAGAAAATAAGATTATGGTAGTTTATAGCCGGAAATATTGGATTTGGCGGTTAAGCCCAAAATCGCTATTGCAAGAATATTGGCGGGTTTAAATTTGGCGGTTCGGTACGGGATCGCCATACGTATGTATGCGAGTAGGAAATTTTGGCGGATTTTAATTTGGCGGTTGTAATATAGACTGCCAAATCGCCAAATTTAATTCCCCGCCAAATTTTCCAGCTATACGGTATGTAATTTTATTGTGTATTTCTGCCGTTTCTATGTCAGAGTTCGAGCCTACAGAGTGTTCAAGGAGGCCCTGAAGTGTAGCTATGACAACTGGAAAATATGGGAGAATCTTCTAGTGGTAAATTTAATATTCGAGATGATGATGTAATGATGATGTAATGGTGATATCATTGCTGTATGTAGGTCAGTGCTGACGTGGGAGCGTTTGATGACTCAATTCTGGCGTACCATCGCTTGTTAGATCTTCGTGACAAATTCATAGATGTTGATGTTCTACGAGTGCTAGTGAGAGCTGTGGTGGAGGGCATCGTCGATATTAATGACAACTCCGGTTAGTTATTAAAAATCCAACTGTCTGATATTAGAGAATAGAGCACAAAGACTGGATTTATGTTTGCAGCTGAGAGACATCGTAAGGCCGTTGGTGAGCTACTGGGACGACTCACGTCACAAGCTACTGCACCCGCTGATGTCTGGAAGCTCTACGCGGACCTTCACCTCTCCAGCAAAGAACCGTCAGATCATGATAAGGTAGATCGATCTTTCAATATTGAGGAATATAAATTATGGGATTTGGGAATGAGACTAGAGGTAGATACTGTATAGCCGGAAAATTTGGCGGTTTTGTGGTCTATGTTATACCGCCAAATTAAAAATCCACCAAAATTTCCTATTCACATATTATACATGTATACGTATGGCGATCCTGTGCCGAACCGCCAAATTTAATATTTTTGCAATAGCAATTTGGGCTCAACTGTCGAATTTAATTCCCGCCAATATTTCCGGCTATACGGTATACTTGTGATAGAAATGTAGGCAGAGGTACAGATCCCTGTTGCTAAGGAGTATTTTTCTTCCCTGCAGGCATTGATTGAGCTCCAGAAGGCGCAGAGGATGAGCAAGCTAGAGCCGGGCTGGGACAGACAGCTGGACAAGCTGAGAAGAGTCGTCTCCTTCACGATGGACTACTGCCAAAGTAAAATTAATATCTCCATAAATCTAGTACCTTAGGGCTACGATTATTTGCGGGTACAAATTTTAGCAGATTTCGGAAATAGTGCATTTAGTGGGTACTCATTTTAGCGATTTTTTTCAAAATTTTAAAATTTTGAAAATTTTTTGTATTCGCGGGTATATACAATTTTTAGCGAAAATTAGGCAAATCACTAATTTCGCTAAATTTAGTATATACCCGCAAACAAAAGTATCCTCTCTCTTTCATTTCAATATCTCAAAATTGACTCTATACTTTTCTTGTATATAGCTTGCAGGAGGATATGCAGCTTGAGAGATGTATCAAGAAAGAAGGAATCTCTTGCTAACTTGTCTTCTGCCAAGCTTGCTCTGCAAGGAGTCCTCAGCAAGGCTAGTGAGTTTGGCCTTGTCTCACTGCCAGAGGTCGAGCAGCTCACCTCGGCCATGAGGGAGGAGAGAGAGATGGTGCTAACTGACATGAACCAACTAAACTCATCTGTATCATAAGATTAAAATTTTTGTTTGTGAAAATAATATATTAATTTATTTATTGGCCACCAATCAGTGTATGTAAGATATCTAGCTATTAATTTTGTGTTTGACTCGAATTCTGGAACCTGCATATAGGAGAGGTACCATAGCCATAATGATGATGCTAGTATCCCTGACGACCCATACCTAACAGCTGGTGTCAGTACCTGGGAGCTGATGCAACACTGATGTAAGAGATGATGGCAGGTCTGTTGGCGATCAGGGCCGGGGCTGGACTAACTGCAGCTCACCGTGGCGTGTGCCTGCTACCCAAAATCAAGCCAGTGACCATGAGACAAGTATGTTGAAAGAAGTTTTTCCATGCACAAAAAAATTATGACAATCATCATGATCATGATCCGGTGAATGTGTTGTCTAGATCTTATAGTATGATGGGAATCGTATATGGGAAATTTACTGATCTACACTCTGCACACGTGTTGTGTGTCTGTTAGCGGCCAAGCCTTATCAACCCCCACACTGTCTTGGGAGGGGAGGGAGAGAGAGAGAGAGAGAGAGAGAGCGCTGGCGGATCATAGCCCTCATAAGTCTAGCTAATTCAATACCCTCTTGCTACTGTTGATCTTCACCACGTACTCGATCCAGCCTCTGAGATGCTGGCAATCATTGAGAAAGTGCGGCAGGAGCCATCACAGCTTCACATCTCCATGGCGACCCTTGACCTCTACCGCTGCTCAGGGGGCCAGCAGAGGAGGGGCGTCTAGTACTACTGGGGGGAGGGCTGTCGGCTGGTGGCTGATTGGCTGCTGTGGAATGGTGGGCGGGGCCGTGTTGGTGGGCGGAGTCACAAGATTGACGGAGTCTGGCCTATCGATGACGCAGTGGCACCTGATCAAGGGGATGAAGCCGCCTCGCTCAGAGCAGGAGTGGGAGGAGGAGTTTCAGAGATACCAGCAGTTCCCTGAGTTCAAACAGTGAGCTATTATTAGCAACAAACTACCTTAAGGACACTTTTGTTTGCGGGTACTAAATTTAGCGAAATTAGTGATTTGCCCAAACTCACGAATATTAATTTTTTTAACATTTTCGAATAAATAGAATGCTAATTTTGAAAAATCGCTAAAATGAGTACCTGCTAAATGCACTATTTCCAAAATCCGCTAAAATTTGTACCCACAAATAATCGTAGCCCTAATATAAGGTATTGATGTAGTTTTGGGATGACACTTGCCAGTTTCTTCATATAGTGTTCACAGCGATCTGACTCTGGATGGATTCAAGAGGATATTCTATATGGAGTACGCCCACCGGATGTGGGGCAGGCTAACTGGCCTCGTCATCATGGTGCCCGCCGCTTACTTCTGGGTCAGAGGTCGACTGGGACCAGCACTGAAGCCAAGGGTCGGAGTCTACATTGGCCTGGTCGTAGCACAGGTAAATGTTCAAAATTAATATCATTCTCTTTCCTCTCTTCTCGTTTCTCTCTCTCTCTCTCTCTCTCTCTCCCCTCTCTGTTGTAGCACAGGTAATGGTCAAAACTAATATCTTTCTTCTTCCTCCCCTCTTCTCTCTCTCTCTCTCTCCCTTAGGGTCTTCTTGGCTGGTGGATGGTCAAGAGTGGTTTGGAGGAGAAGCCAGATGTCCCTCGAGTGAGTCAGTACCGCCTTGCCGCCCACCTTTCTCTCGCCATGATACTCTACTCCCTCATGCTCTACACTGGACTGGGACTGGTAGCCACACCCCCTGTCATAGCCACGCCCACCAAGGCTGTTGCTAGGCTACGTGGCCTGGCTCACGGAGCTGTGACATTGACGTTTCTAACTGCATTATCAGGTTAGCTCGAAAACATTGTCGTCAACATTACAAAGAAAAAAATCGAAAATTTATGAATCTGCAGGTGCTTTTGTTGCTGGTCTTGATGCTGGTCTGGTCTATAACTCATTCCCCAAGATGGGAGACAGATGGATACCGCAGGACATTCTAGACCACACCCCCAAGTTCAAGAATTTCTTTGAAAATCCAACCACTGTGCAATTTGACCACCGAATTCTCGTAAGTGAAAAATGAATTTGAAGTGAGAGGAATATAGGTATTGTAGGTATTATAAGGTATTGTAAGGGTAAAGTAGGCCAGGAATCTGATTGGTCAGTTGAAGGTCCACTATTTCACTTTGCTTGTCACAGTCTCAGGCCTCTGGGCGACCAATTGGATCACAGTATTTGTTACAACTATAATGGTAATGTAGGTATTGTAAGGTATTGTAAAGTATTGTAGGGTAAAGTAGGCCAGGAATCTGATTGGTCAGTTGGAGGTCCACTATTTCACTTCGCTTGTAATAATATTATACACAAAAGTTAATTCTATGAGTGTGTCTAATTATGTTTTTAAATTAATTGCAGGGTCTGACGACGCTGAGTTTTATCTTTGGAACGTGGGCGTTGGCTCGTGGAGCTGGTGTACCTGCTCGAGCAAGAATGGCCGCCAACTGTATGGCCGCCATGGCCTTCACTCAGGTGACTGCAAGATTTTCAGTTGTACAAAAATTTGGTCAGAAGTGTCGTAATCTGAAAAATATTTTTGCCGGACAGTGTCCACCAAAATAGAAAACTGCCGGACAATATCCAGCAAAAATTCTCTCTGCCGGACAATGTCCAGCAAAAAAAATATTCTGCCAGACAATGTCCAGCAAAAATTCTCTCTGCTGGACAATGTCCATGCACCAAGATACTCGCCAGTTTCCCACTATTGGGTATTTATGTTAATAGTCGTCTTGTTCACTGTTCCTGCAGGTGAGCCTCGGTGTGCTGACGCTGGTACACTATGTTCCCACGTCCCTGGCCGCCTCCCACCAGGCAGGCGCCATGACCCTGCTGACCTTTGCACTCTGGCTCATGAGCGAACTCAGAAAGAAACTGCCAAAGTTATGAAATCAGTACCTTATATATTATCATGCATTAATAAAAATTTTGAAATATTGATGTATTTTTGCATAATTGGATCAGAATGCCGCAGAATCAGATATTTGGTCGCTAGCATGGAGCTGTGCATGTGATCGTAAAAAGTGGGTGTGGTCTAGTGCTTGGGTGAGAAATGGTCTGACAGTGTTAATTTCCATGAGAGTGAGATTGTTCAGCTGTGGAGGGAGGGGGGGAGAGAGAGGGAGAGAGGGAGAAGATAAATGGCACCAAAGGAGGGTATTCTCGATCGTTACAATTTTCCAGAAGTTAATATTATATACCTTTCCGAATATCTCCTGCTGAGTGACCATGAGGTCTATGCTCCTCCTGAGCTTGGCCAGCCGCAGATCCCAAATGTCCTTCACCAACGCACGAACCTCGTCTGCCCTAGGAATGTCATCTGGAGCACTGGAGATACAAGAATATTATCGTGATTTTAAAGTCACTCTGGAGCCTGGATGGATGGATGGATGGGATCTCACTTGTTGAGGAGCAGAGTGGCTACCTCCATGTAGTGGGGGGAGGGCATCTCTGTGAACACTGCCGACGACTTCTCCTCGCCCTTCTTGGCCACCAACACATCTGCAAAGAAGAAAGTAAAATTTAATGCCCAAGTTTTTTTGAGTAAGTGTGAAGTCCTTGATCAAGATAAACTGAATCCCATTACAGTGATAAGGGCGGCTCTTAGGAGGCATAAAGTGACATCATCGGATAAGCTATGTTATCAGACGTACCGACATTCATCCAGTCCGGTGGTTCTATCCGGCACTTCTGTCTCTGCTTGAGGTGGACGGCCAGCCAGAGGGGGACACTGCTGTGCATCGACGGATTGAATGGTCCAAACTCACCCTGCACGAAAACTATGATGCCCTCAAAAAAACCCCTCTACAAAATTTTTGATGATTCCCCCCGCCCCCCCAAATGCCTAGACGTCCTCAAGACAAATAATTAAATATTTCTGGGGGCTCCCTCACAGATATGAGAGTGATCTTGTTCTCTGAGAAGTTGGGAGTGATGGTCACCAACTCCTTCTCCGCCACAAACTCAACTTCTCCAGCCTCCATCATCCATGCAACTGCACCTTGACCCTTATAGCAAGCAAGCGCCGCACCCATTATGTAGCCACGCCCACTAATAATCGGGCGCATGTAGCGGGTATGCGTGGAATTTCCGGTATGCTATAGTTTACAAGGTCCTTGTAACGTATACGGAGCTGAGTGAGCTCAGTAAATTCATCCTCCGGGCGTGTACTGGGCTCTTCCAGAGTGCTAGTGGCTGGTGGTGTGTACTGACTGTACCGGTGTGTGTGTTGTGATCGGCTGCCAAACTACATCTAAACAGTTGTGTCTACTCTACCAGAGCGCTTCCGTACTCTACTGGCCATGTCAAGTGAGCTACCTTGTCCAGTGTATTCAAACAGTGTTCTGGCAGCGGGCCTCCCCCCGTGTAGCCTTTTAGCCTTCTCCCTGCCAGATGGGAGAGTGTGAAAGAAGGGGGCATGTTAGGCTCGTTGCCTTTTACGTCGAGAAGGCTTGGAAGCGTTCGTTGGCACGGTCGCCTGGTGCGCTTTTCTAAACTGTTTTGAAGCGAGTGGGCTGGATGAGTTTATAGTTTTCGCGTTGGGTGCGTTGTGTGGATTCCGCGAGACGGTACACACAGTACAGCAACTGTATACAGTAAGCGCGCATATTTATGTAGGCTGTATTGATTAGACCGAGCTATGCATGGCATTCAGCGCCACACCCAACATTGCGCAGATGCGATAGAGCTCGCAAATCGATCGCGCAGATCAGATCCACATCGCTTCAGCTAACCAGAGAGCTCCAGCAGCAGCTCCTATTGTCAGTTCTGCAGTGTCAGTGTAGCTAGTCCAGCTGGGAAGTGTTTTATAACTCTACATTAAAGTGAAGCACTACAAAGAAAGCATCGTAGTAGCCACCCCAGCTAGCTACAGTTTTGGAAACAGCCTCCTTCAACTAACCAGTGTTAAGTTGTAAACTTAAGTTTATTCTTGATTAAAGAGTTGTAGCTACTGGAGGCTGTACAGCATTAGGGAGGTCTTTTTCATCACTTGAGTGTGTATTCACAGTCCGTGCATTATCAATATCTCTCTGATCACTGCACACACTCTTATTCACTTCACTGCTGGCCATATTCACTGCTCTGTCTCTCTCCTCTCTCTTTCTCCGTCATGAATTTCATCCAAAAATGGACCATACCAGAATCAGTAAGTCCTTGTAATAATTATGCTGCATGCTGGTTAGTTAATTAACTCAATTTGGAGTTGGGCTGGTCATGTTTCATACGCCCTGGCCTGTGGTGAAATTGAGCAAAAGTAATGCTGGTTATATTAAGAATCTGTTGTAAGAGTGCAGTTCAGTTGACTATGATGGTCGTGGGGTCTATATAATATGTGGCTATTTCACACCAGAGAAGTAATTCTTGGTCATTTTTGGATAAACTGCTAGGTGTCAATTGACACTCTATGAAAAGTTAACAATTGGCTTTTTGTACCAAAAGAGCTAAATTTTTCAACAAGCCTATTGTGAAGGGCAGTTTGTTGTCTGGTTAGCGAGTCTGGTTTCAACTTTGGTATAATTCTTTTATTGAAGTTTGTATCAGCAGTGCTAGTGTGGGGTGGTAGATTATAGTACCTCGCCAACTTATCCCCTCTCTCTGCTCACAGGAGAAAGCGTCTGCCACGTTTGTTGGCTTTGCCAATCTACCCAACCAGGTGTTTAGAAAGGCCGTCAAAAGAGGCTTTCAGTTCTCTCTCATGGTAGTCGGTAAGTCATCTCTCTCCCTCTCTCTCTCTCTCTCTCTCTCTCTCTCCTCTCTCTCTCTCTCTCTCTCTCTCTCTCTCTCTCTCTCTCTCTCTCTTTCTCTCTCTCTCCCTGCCTCCCTCTCTCGTTTGTGTAGCCATTGTCTGTTTTGATTACCTCCCTCCTCCCACATAAACTTTACTCACTGCTGATTGAATTTATGTGTCATATTAGGCCGTATCATGTCAACTGCACTCCGCCACCCTCCCACAAACTCACAGCACAAACACACACATACACAAACTCTCTCTCTCCCCCCCCCCCCCTCTCTCTCTCTCTCTCTCTCTCTTTCTCTCTCTCTCTCTCTCCTGTACACACACATACACAAACTCTCTCTCTCTCTCTCCCTCCTTCTCTCTCTCTCTCACTCATGTACACACACACGCACTCATAGAGACAGATAGGCACGTGCATGTGTGTTAACAAGAATGCTCTGTATTGTATTGATGTGTGTAGACATGTACAATGATGCACACGACACACAAATAATACACTGTTTGTCGTCAGACTCATGACTATACTGTGCTTTGCAGGTCAGTTGTCTAGAAAAAGTTTGCGAATGGCACCTGTCTCTGTCACTATATAAACTGAAAGCCTCTGTGACTTTGTAGAATTAAGCACTTGAGAGCCACTGCCTATTTACCCTTTCCACTGGACAACTGACTTGCAAAGCACAGTATAATAATATGTTGTGTATGATGCCACACACCCCTACACTCACTCACCACTTCACACTCACCCTCCTCACGCAAACAGGTCAGTCTGGTTTGGGCAAGTCGACGCTCATCAACTCTCTGTTCATGACCGACGTCTACGAGGACAGTACGTACCCTGACCCCGTCGTCAGGATGCCCCAGACCACCCAGGTAAGGAGTCAGTCACGCACAGCCACATACCATATAGCGGGAAATTTTCGAGGGAGAAAACTTTCGCGGATCGGCAGGAAAGGTGCATTTCGCGGAGAAAACTTTTGTGGAGTGTTAAAACTGGTCGCATAATGGGTGTGGCATGTCTAGAATTTCGTGGAGAAAACTTTCACGGATGGCTGAAAAATCGCGAAATTCAATATACATGTAAAAGTTTTCTCCCTCGAAAGTTTCCCGCTATACGGTAACTACACTACATCGACACCTTACTCATCTTTTCCCTTCACCCTCCTTCCAAAGTAGACTTGCCTTCGTAAGATAAGTAGTAGTATCATCCTTACTTTCTTTCTTGAGTTAGTTCTGCTAAGTACTTGCTGGGGAGGGAGCCACCAAACGACTAAATATTGTGAAATATTTTAAACTTTGTTCTGTCTAGTATTTCCATCTGAAACCATTAATAAGTCACTTTTAAGTTATCCCTGAGGTGCAGTGAAGTGTGTCTCCATTCACTGGAGTGGCTGCAGTTATGGAGGGAGTTTCATCACAGCATGCCAGTTGTGGCCTTCCAGAACCAGGATCGAGCTTAGCCCAGTCCTTCCTGGTAGACACTATATACTTCCCTACAAAGAGCACAGCTAGTCAAATCTATCAATAAACTATAATGGAGACCTCTCTAGTGTGAAATAAGCATTCTGGTTAAAGGAGTGTCGTTTTGGGGATGGTTTTGTGCACTTTTCTATAATCACAGTTGAGGCCATGTATTGTGTCTAGTTGAAATGCTGACGAAGCTATACAAATAACATTTTGGAGGAATGGAGTAGAGGCTCATACTGTGTCAGCAAAGTATAGTAGAAACTTCTTGAGCATATAGAACACAGTTACTTGAAAGACAATTACACAAAACTAGGACATTTCGGTCCTTGGCTTTCATCAGCTTTGTAGAGTATCTATCGATGCTAGAAGCTCAGAAGCTGCATAGCAATCTGCCATGGGCAAAGGAGGCTGTGCAGTTTCTACGTGTAGTTTTGGAATCTGAGGGAAAGGCATTCCCCTTCTCATGTACGCTGCAGCCACGATGGCTTTCATGAAAATTCCACTGCCTTCTCCATCTTGTCCAGCTACTAATTAGAGTACAGTCGATGTCATTAGCATTCTATAGCTCGCCTTGCCTTGCTCACGATCATAAATATTTCAGTATTGATAATTGCATTGTAGAGAGTATAAATTTTTTTCAAAAAACTCACTTGCCCTCAATATTATGTACTTGCACTCAAAATTATGAATCTTGAGCTGAAAATTGTGATCAATTGGTATCATGACCTGTATCATTAGTATCATTAGTATCATGAATATCATGTTTATGATGTTATAATTTTCTTCGGTAGGTTCGAGCGTCGACTATTAAGATTCAGGAGGGAGGAGTTAGATTAGAGCTGACTGTCGTTGACACCCCAGGCTTTGGCGATGTCGTCGACAACAGCAACTGGTGAGAATGGGTTACTGTCTAGTCTAGAAGTTGTGTGAAAGAGAGAGAAAAAAGATAGAGTTAGAAATTGTAGTCAAGAAATAATGCTACTTTGTTGAGGTGAGTCATTGAGCATGCTCACAAGTGGTGCCAAATACTAGGAAATGACGACTAATATCTGAGGGGAAATACTGCAGGGGGTATCCTGTTTCCCCCCTTTCCTCCTACTTTAACTTGATTCCACCTCCCTCCCCCCTCCCTCCCCTCTCTCTCTCTCTCTCTCTCTCTCTCTCTCTCTCTCTCTCTCTCTCTCTCTCTCTCTCTAGCTGGCAGCCAATCATCAACTTCATTGACAGTAAGTATGAGGATTATTTGAACGAGGAGTCCAGGGTGATCCGGAGTCAGATCGAAGACCATCGCATCCACTGCTGCCTCTACTTCATAGCACCAGGACACGGGTCAGTTGAACTATTGACCTCTAGCCGTAACCATAGTATCTTCCGTCTGTCAGTGTAATTCGATCATGATATTATGCTAACCACACTCCATTAGTTCTAGTGATGTATCCAATGCTGACTTGCCTTCTCTTCCCCTCCCCCCTTCTCTCTCTCTCTCTCTCTCCCTCTCTCTCTCTCTCTCTCTCTTTCTCTCCCTCCCTCTCTCTCTCTCTCTCTCTATCTGTTAGGCTCAAGGCCATTGATGTTGAGTTTATGAAGAGACTCCATGAAAAGGTGGGTTTGGTAGTTGGACAAGTGAACAGCATTTGCTTAATAACCCACAACTATTTCTGCTATGTGTGGGGGCTACACTGATACATACATGCATAAGCATGCGCCAGTCATGTAGGGTGATCTAATGGTGTGCATTATTTGGAATTCCCTTGCAGGTGAACATCATCCCAGTGATAGCCAAGGCGGACACATTGACACCAGAGGAGTGCGCAAGGTTCAAAAAGACGGTAAGAACAGAGAGAGAGAGAGAGAGAGAGAGAGAGAGAGAGAGAGAGAGAGAGAGAGAGAGAGAGAGAGAGAACTAGCCAGGAGCAGTAGCTGCTATGTTTCTGCTGAAGCACCTAATTGTATTTTAAGTGGTTACTCCTTTGTTGTAAATTGAGCTGAAGTGTGTCCATGCTGTATCCAAACACTAGGCACAATTCTAGGAGCTAGCTACTTTCAATTGTTTTAGTGCAATAATTATTCCACTGAGAGCTGGGGAGAGCTGTTTGGATGGTACTAGACTAGAAGGACCTCGATCATGGTTCTGTCTTGACAATATGGAGCTGAGAGATAAGACTATGGGTCACTCTATCTGTCTCTTTCCCAACCACTGGTCAGCATGAGGTGTCACGGCTCTTCTACCATAGTTGTAGCATTCTGACCAATCAGATTGCTCAAATGGAGGTGTCACGGCTCTTCTACCATGGTTGTAGCAATCTGACCAATCAGATTGCTCAAATGGAGGTGTCACAGCTCTCATATCGTGCTGTGGCATGGAAGGATAGCTAGTCTAGCCTTGGAAAGAGAAAAAGTACCTTAGGGCTACGATTATTTGCGGGTACAAATTTTAGAGGATTTTGGAAATAGTGCGTTTAGCAGGTACTCATTTTAGCGATTTTTCAAAAATTATCATTCTCTTTATTCGAAAATATTGAAAAAAATTAATATTCGTCGGTAAAATGTTTAGCGAGAATTGGGCAAATCGCTAATTTCGCTAAATTTAGCACCCACAAACAAAAGTGTCCTTGAGGTAGCAGGTTTGATATTGTGGTAGCTATAGTCCAGCAGCAAACTTTCTCCGTCTTTTACTTGCATACGTAGTGATATTTGTTGAGCAGTCAATAATGTATTGCTTCATCCACATACTCGATATCCCTCCCCCCACACGCATCACTCCCTCACTCTCTCTCTCCCTCTCTCCCTCTCTCCCTCACTCCCTCACTCCCTCACTCCCTCACTCTCTCACTCCCTCACTCCCTCCCTCACTCCCTCACTCCCTCACTCTCTCACTCCCTCACTCCCTCACTCCCTCACTCCCTCACTCCCTCACTCCCTCACTCCTTCACTCTCTCACTCTCTCACTCCCTCACTCCCTCACTCTCTCACTCCCTCTCTCCCTCACTCCCTCACTCTCTCACTCTCTCACTCCCTCTCTCCCTCTCTCCCTCACTCCCTCACTCCCTCACTCGGTCACAGGTGCTGCAGGAGATCGTAGATAATGGAATCAAGATCTACTCGTTCCCCGACACGGAGGGAGACGAAGAGGAAGCTGTGGCCAACAGGAAACTGAGAGTAAGCCCCTCTAATTATCATCGTCACGCCATGTACATTTTTTGTACCATTATTAGAACTGCCCGGTAAAGGGTAGACCAGTAAACTAGTGAGGAGGGAGAAAGATTGGGAGGGGGGTTTATAAATTTTGTTGCTGGTGGGAATTACATGTAATACTGTATCTAGATTTACTATAATTATGTAGGACATGTGCTTATTGATTTAATTTTTATGATTTCAGGAGACGATTCCATTTGCGGTGGTTGGCTCCAACGCTATCGTCGAGGTCAACAACAAGAAAGTGCGTGGGCGTAACTACCCATGGGGCGTGGTCGAAGTGGAGAACATCGAACACTGCGATTTTGTCACATTACGAAATATGCTCATCAGGTGAGAAAGAGAGAGAGAGAGAGAGAGAGAGGGAGAGAGGGAGAGGGAGAGAGAGGGAGGGAGGGAGAGAGGGAGAGAGAGAGGGAGGGAGAAGTTAGCTAGGGCTGGCTACGGTTGCTATCGTTGATCCTCATGATGCTAACAGGAAATACCTTTCAGACTTTCTGCCGTGTACACACATACGGAGTACTGTTGGCCATACATATATACCTTCTATAGAAGTCACAAGTTGTGATGTCATATTAGATCACTAGCTACCTATGGCTTCGGCTTCATTGTTTTGTATACGTCTACCACATATTTTTACGACATTTCAATGCAAAAGTGTGTACGGTGATGATTCATGTGTGCCCTTGAGGGAAAATCACCAATTTCTAGCAATTTACAATAATTAATTTTTGTTCCATAATGTCAGCCATTATAGTAAAACCAAGTCCCTGGTATAGGATTATCTGGTGAAGGTAGATAGCTACCGTAAATATCGAATATTTCGTGTCTAAAATATTTCATACGATAATTTTTCGTGTTAGATAATTTTCGGACAAACGACCCTGTGCCGCATTGTCATTAATATTGCGCATGTATTTCGTGCGTTCACAAGCCATGCTGTCCAAAAATATTTTAACATTGAAATATTCGCGATTTACGGTATATGGCAATGCCTAATATTATTATTATGCGTGTGTTTTGCAGCACTCACATGCAGGGCCTGAAGGACGTCACCAACAATGTCCACTACGAGAACTTCAGATGTCAGAAGCTGGCCGGGGTCAGCGGGGTCAGCTCCCCCGACCCTAAGAAGTTCTCCGCCCCATCAAGGTATGCGCATGTAACATTACGTCGTCGTATTTAGTTTAGAAGTGGTGTGAAGGTGGGTGTGGTCAAGATGGGGTAGGGTCAAAGGTCCACAAAATTTAACTTGGGGGAAGAAGGGAGCGAGTAGCTAGGTATTCTTGGCGCTGCTAGAGGACTGATTAGGCCTGTCTGCTTCTCGAACTACTCGCACTCACTAAAGGTAGCTTTTCTGTTGGTATATATACTACCTTGCACGTGGTAGATCTAGCTAGATATAGAGATGTTATTCTGCCATTTTTTTCCATGGTCAGGGACCCTCTTGCTCAGTTTGAGGTTGAGAAGAGAGAGCATGAGCTGAAGATGAAGAAGATGGAGGCAGAGATGGAGCAGGTGTTTGAGATGAAGGTCCAGGAGAAGATGCAGAAGCTCAAGGACATCGAGGCTGACGTGAGTAGAAATACCAACTACCACTCCTAAAATCATCATCATCATCTTCACACCTCCCAAGGATTGTGTTTTCAGTAGGATAGTTTATTTGTTTTTCACGTTTGGAAGTTTCATCTTCCTCTAATGAGAGGCTAGTGATGCTGACGTGAGTAGAAATACCGTATAGCCGGAAATACTGGCGGGAATTAAATTTGGCGGTTGAGCCCAAAATCGCTATTGCAAGAATATTTGCGGATTTAAATTTGGCAGTTCGGTATGGGATCACCATACATAATATATATGTGAGTAGGAAATTTTGGCGGATTTTAATTTGGCGGTTGTAATATAGACCGCCAAACTGCCAAATTTAATTCCCCGTCAAATTTTCTGGCTATACAGTATCAACACACCTAAAGTCATCGTCGATCATCACACCTCCCAAGGATTGTATTTTCAGTAGGCTAGGATAGGTTTGTTTATTTTTCACGTTTGGAAGTTTCACCTTCCTCTAATGAGCGGCGTAGTGATACACAAATAGCACCACTCTGGTATTATTTGAGGAGTATTGTTGCTACAAAGTGTTTTTATTGATTGGCTATCAGCTACTTATCACTCCCTCAGTGCTAACTGACCCTTGCCTCTCACTCCTAAATTCAACTCATTAGCACCCAATAGAGAAACTACCCCAACTTAGTGGCTGTTGGCAAAACACAGCATTACCTCTCTCTCTCTCTCTCTCTCTCTCTCTCTCTCTCTCTCTCTCTCTCTCTCTCTCTCTCTCTCTCTCCACCCTCTTTCACCCCCTCCCGTAGCTTAATCGTCGCAAGGAGCAGATGCACCGGGCGCTGGAGCAGCAACAGAAGGAGCTGATGGATAAGAGAAAACAGTTTGACGAAGACAAGCGCCACTTTGACCAGGAGCACCAACGCTACATGGAGGAGCTGGAGGCTAGTATGAGGTAGGGAAACAAATGGTTGCACTCAAGTACTGTATGGCGGGAAACTTTCGAGGGAGAAAACTTTCACGAATTTCGTGATTTTTCAGCCATCCGCGAAAGTTTTCTCCACGAAATTCAAAATTCTAGGCATACCACATTATGCGACCAGTTTTAACATTCCACGAAAGTTTTCTCCGCAAAATGCTCCCTTCCTACCGATCCGCGAAAGTTTTCTCCCTCGAAAATTTCCTGCTATACGGTAGCTATTGTTACTGAAAGCCTAGTTAGTACATAATAATGTGTGAGTGGTGTAAATGAGTAGAGGGTGAGGGAGAGAGAAAAGGTGAGATTTAAAAATTTTTTTTTCTTTCTTGCTACAGGGCTCAGAAGGACAAGAAAGGCAGAAAGAAGTAATCACCTATCAGCGCACTAAACTTCAAAAATAGCTGAGTTTTTTTTCATTGGCCCAAAATAAATCGAGTAACTACAGTACAGTGTTGAATACGGACTTACACGCATACTCTGTATCTCTCTAGGCTTGGCAGAATTTATTATCATTTTTGTCGATCTCTGTGCGCAGCAGTTGTACATCATAATTATTTGTGTATCGTCCTAGCCTCACTACCTTTAGACCACACCCCCTTATTATGTACGTGTCACACCCACTGCACACAGTAATTGATCTCTCTGTTGTATACACTAGTCCAAGATTAGAGAAAAATTTTAGAGATTATTGTATAATTAGAGAAGTTTATAAATAGATTTATCATTTTATACAAATTTTCAAAAATAATATGTGATTTTTTGATAGTCCTGAACTCTGAGGTTGCGTGGCAGACATGTCCAGCAAAATAATATCTCTCTGCTGGACAAAAAATTTCTCTGCAGTATAATGTCCAGCAGAATAAATCTCTACCGGACAATATCTAGCAAATTAGAGAAAAAATAGTTATCTTAATAATAAGAGAACTAATCTTTATTATTACAAAATATATAACTTTTATGGTAGTACTGAACTCTGAGGGCGTGTCCCTGCATGCATGTGGGATCCTAAGGCAATTAATTAACCAATCATAATAAATTATTAATTGAATTTGTCTCCTACTCGTGTGGCTCATGAGACTCATCAATACCTATTATTATTGAATGCCCCAGCTTCAATAATTGACTGTATGTACATGTATTGTCGTGGATTCCATCCTTATTATTAAGGTGCTGGGGACGCCCTTTTTGCTTTCACATGCACTATGACCTCACATAATATTCACGTACACCCGCGCCTCAGAGGTCGACCTGCAGTGATGATGAGATTCATAATTATGCGAGTTTTTGGTATTAATTTCAGTACATCACTGACATGCCAGCTCAAGAACGAAGGAATGCTCTGACGTACGTAGTACAATGTTCTGATTGCATGTACATGTGTGTACGTACGTGAGTGTGTGTGTGTGTGTGTGGGCGTGTGATAGCTAGCGTGGTCAGCAGGGCCCACTCATCGACAGCTGTGCCCCATTGTGGTTGCCATGGCAACTAACTCCATTATGGAATGTATGTATGGATACTCTAAATATGGAGTGGGCAGTTGTCTCTCTCATTCACTCACTGGGTGACTCTATTGATGGCTTATGAGATGAACAGGGCACCACTGCCAATATATTTACTCCAGAGCAGCCAGTTGGAAGCTTAAGGTGAAGCTTACCTAGCTCCTATCCTGGAGAGATTGGAAGCTGGCTACAACTTCAGCCCACACATAGTGAGTGAGTGAGGAGTTTGGCACTGAGTGAATGTTCTGCTTACAGCCCATCAATTAAGTCATTTCTGTCAAACGTTTCACAACAGAGCTAGTGGCATGCAGCAGGTGTCGTGTGGAGGATGGAGCTGGGGGAGGAACAATTGTACCTCTCTCTCTATCTCTCTCTAGCTGTAGCTGTCCTCACCTTGTCCCAAATGTCCAAAATCTACTTCAAGGACAGCTAGCCCTCCCCCATGCCACTGCCCCCCTCCCTCCTAATATATAGCTGCGCATGCACTAGAATTTGTTCACAACATTTTCTTCTATAGTGACAGTGAATTACACAGTATAAGCTTCATAAAATTTAATTATAGTGCAAGAATTATAAATAACTGCACATTTGTGTTGCTTTTGTATACAAAAAAAAAAATTAAAATTTTCAAGATGAAACATTTCATGTTTATTACCCTTCATCTGTCACCTAGCGCCCGTCACTAAGCCCCTCCCCTTGACGATGGTATTGCTGGTGACTGGTCTCAGTCGGTGGGTGGCCACTGCTCTCACTCCGGCTGGAGCTATGCTCGGACCAACGTGACTCGCCAGATAAACACGGAGAGATTTCGATGGCCTCATAATATCACCCCCTTCTTCCTCCTCCTCCTTTGTGGCTGAACGAGGAGCTACTGCTGCTGCTGATGAAATAGTATCACTGCCCTGCTGTTTGTATGCATTAGCTGATGATGATGCCTGGGACATTAGATTTTGCCGTATTTGAGACGGCTCTGTGATGTGATTGTGGTGTGTAGTTGTCGTCGTTGTTGTTGCCTTCTTAAGGCCCGTGGGCTGAACCAGAGGTGTTTGGTGGGGGAGAGGGAGAGGGAGGGAGGTTGATCTTTTGTGGTTGTCAGTTGTCACGACGCCATAACCACTGTGGCCTCCCTTCTCACTCACCCTGCTCCCCGGCCTCAGGGGTGGGTGAGCAGATACGGTACTACTAGTCTTATGAAAATTTTTCTCTCTGGAAATTTGAGGATTTGCGTTCTTTGAAGCTCCTCTCCATATTTGACCTGACGACGTCGTAAGTGAAGATTTCTGCGTCGACCAATCGGATGCTTGTCGACTCGCGGCTATTCCTCGCGTCTGTGGAATTCTGCTGCATGTGATAGAGACATTGATTGTCTCGTGGCCGGCTGAGTTTGGGTCGTTAGCTGACGATATGGAGTGGGTGTAGCGCTCTATGGCAAGCAGGGGATCGTTGTTGCCATGGGAACTGTACTTCATCCGGTGATGCAGGAACGCTGACTCGGCACTGTCGTACCCCTCCCTCTCGGCAGTGATGCCACGCCCATCTTCCTGCAATAAAATTAATATTACATTTAGATTATTTATTTATTGATTTATTTATTCCATTTAGACAGTTTATCCCCATCACCTGTGGTCTATAATTGCCCGAGCATAATAATATTATTGTTATGCATTTCAGTATTGGATGATGTGAACTTTCATGCATGATAAAGTTACTATAATATAATATTATTATATGTCTGAGAATGTTTTGGTATAACATTGCTTTCGTCTCGGCTATATGGCTATAATACAAGTAGTGAGAGCTCCAGTGACTCCTATGTATGTAGCTGTAAACTGTTGTGTGGTTTCACTACATGCACCGAGTAAACTGTAGCTCGGTGATAAAGTGATATAAGTCAACGGAAGCACAGAGGAATCCTTGCTGTCAGTCTAAACTGATAGTAAATAGAGTCAATCATCATCATCCTGTGTATATACCATAGTGCTGCTGCCGCTGCTATAGGTTTCGCATGGACAGCAGCATGCATGGTGCATCACCATGCTGTCAGTGCCTCCAAGCTGCTCTCCGGTCTTTCAGTATAAATCTTCCCATTTTTCAGTATTTTGCATGCATTTTCAGTACTTTACAAAGATGATATATAATATATATATATATATATATATGATGTACGTACTAAATTCTCCCAGTTTTCTGTATTTTTTCAGTATTTATGTCAGAATTCAGTACAAATACTGAAAAATCCGTATACTTGGAGGCGCTGTACTGTAGTAGTGTAGAGAATGCAATGACCGGCCAAGAGAGTGTGTCAGAGAGAGAGAATCTCTAGGACATGCAGTTTGTTGGTGTAGACTGACCCCACGCCATGAATATGATAATATTATTATCACCACAGCTTCCCATGCTTATCAACACAGTGTACACTAGGCCACAATGTCAACTGCCTATAACGTGCTCTTCCCCTCCAGCTCAGCCCTGTGTCAGTTATGGTAAAGGAGGTGGGTTAAAGTCACGCAGTCAGCTGAGACCAGCTGCTGCTCCTTTTGGACATCACGACTATGAGTGTATACATTATAATAATATTACAGCCTAGCTGAGAGGCACTATAGCTGGCCAGCAGCTAGTGAAATCCAGGACAAAGAAAAGGATATTACATACCTACCAACCATCCAGCTTTCTGCTTGATTTCAAGCAAAAATGGCACCCATCCCTCACAAAAATAACTAAATCCCTCATTTTTTTTGTGAGAACCTAGCCCATATATGCTAATACATTTTTGAGAAGCTAGTAGCATTTTCAAGCAAAAATGCCCCAAATCAAGCACATTTTATACAAATTTCAAGCACAAGACTGTCTGCAGGTTGGCAGGTATGATATTAATTCTAGTGTGTGTGTTGATGGTATGGGGAAGTATTGTGGGTAACGGTCGAGTAACAGTGCATCCTCCAATTGGTAAGACTATTGTAAGGTCCTGTTTTGGTACCAGGCTGGTGATGCATGCTCTCTCTAAACTAATGGATGACCATAATCAAATTAACATTCACCGTATATATACCTTTGAAACAACCTCATACTCACCATCATTAGCTGTACATTGTATTTGAGCTGTGACCACGTCATTTCACTCTCCTGCAGATGATCTTCGATCGCATCCATTGGACGCGGTGCCACGGCGACCGGATACCTAGTCAGAAATCCTCGCCTTTGTGGTGGTCCACACCCCCTTACTCCAGCAGATTTGACCAATTTAGCCCCGCCCCCAGGCTGCTGCTGGTACTTGAAACGATGTCCTTTATCTTTCAAATAGTTTGGTAGTTCAGTTGATGTTACATTCTGTGATGATTTTGTAATTTGCTGTAATTTTTGCAGCAGTAGGGGGCCTTTTCTTGGAGTTGTTATGTGAGGTGGGAGTGCTTTCTTCTTCTTTTGATCTGGGGTGTCTCCCCCGCCATCAAGGCTTAATAAGCTGATCATCTTCTTGAGAGGCGTCTTCTTGAGAGACAAGCCCTAGAACTGAAGTAATTAATTGAATAATGAGTCCACATACTGTGATACTGCTGACCATGACTGGACATCCTGGGCTAAATGTGAAGCCAGTTCGTGAAGTGTTTTATTTACACTGCGGTGGGATATCTTCCATGCACATGCACATGTACAGTCAGGCTCAGTGCGCTATACTATACTCTACATACATGTCATCATACATGTACTGCATACATCGTTCACTGGTAGAGACATCTCAGCATCTCTTTGTGATATTCAAGGACATTGTAAGCTGTAACATTGTCTGGACTTTGTGGACAGAGATGCCCTCGATATAATATTCTTCTATCTCTCTACACAACTGATAGCATGCATAGTGCCTCGTGTGATATTATTGAATTGTGGAGATGTAGCTTGTGGCCCAATGTTTTCGATTCAGGGGCTGTGTGGCCCCATGCAGCTGCTGCGTTTATAGTGCCCATTTCCATTTAATAGTCCTTTTGGAGGGGTTCCATTGTGCAAGGCTGTATGGTGTAAATTGACCGAAGCGGATGTGCAGATAGCCAACATCAATGAATATCGTTTTACGCCTGAAGCGTTACAAGTACTGTACTGCGCGGAACAAATTAGCGTTGCTAGCGCTGTGCATTTGTTCAAAAAGTTTAAAACAGTTTTTGAAAACAAGCGTACAAGGAAAAAGAAGGCACGTATTATTGAGTACGTATTCCAGCTATGGCAAGTACTCACAGATCTTCGTTTCGGAAAATGCCCAGTTTTGGAGAGATGTTCAAGGTGCGCAAGACCAAAGGCTACCACCAGTGGGACGCCGACGATGACAGCGGCGATCCTCTGATGTCTAACAGCGAACCAGCTCTATTAGGAGGTGCGCCTGCAACACACTTCAGAGAAGAGAACAACAGCCCAGACTTTGACGGATCTTTTGAACAGGCGCCATCGCCGAGCGGCCCGGGTGCGCCGTGGATAGCCGAGATCCTTGTAGAGTGTTTCTATCTCGGCTCCTACGACATGGTGGGGCTGAGTATTCGCGGGAGAGGTTGTATCGACTATCCAGCCGGCTACGTGTGGCAGCAGACGCAGCAAAGTGATTCTGCGTCATCAAAGAGTGCAGGTGGAAACAAACCGCGCAGAAAGAACTCGTGGTCGCCGAGACAGAGATACGACAGCGTAACCATTCGTGGATTTACAAGAAGCACAAGCGGGGCCACACCGCACGCTACAACCCCGGCGCAGACGAGCGATAGTGATTATACGACCAGGTACGTGAGATTGGTTGCTGGGCACGAGGAGCTGGAAATATTAGACAACCACACGAGAGAGAAAGTCAATAGTTTCAATTATCGCAAGATCTCGTTTGTTGGCACACACCCCAAATACACAAGATTATTCGCATTTGTTGCCGAAACACCAGACAAGAAGGTCTACTGTCATGCATTCAAGTGCGAGAGCAAAGAATCAGCGGACAAGACAGCTTGCGGACTATCGGACGTCTTTCAGAGAAAGATTAAGGAAATTAAAGCAAAAAAACAACAAACGATTGAAATCACAGCGAGTGCAACTGTTGTTGACTGAAACCGCAGGAAATCATACTTTCAAGATAACTCGGTGTGTTTGTGTCAGAATGATTTTACTTGCTTCCCTCTAAACACAAGTTGTACTTACTATAATAATTTATTTTTATGTACTACTATAACAATATACTAGTAGCTTCGAATTGGTTGGCTGGTCAGCTAAACCACACTCACACGCAAGTGTAGTACACTTTTTCTGGTCAATCAACTATTGTGCATTTCTGTCAAGTAGTTAGCTAACCACAAGTCAACCGACCCATGTGTTCAACTGTCAAATTTAATGTGTGATAACCATTTTTCTGTGCTGCATACTTTTTATTGTATATTCAAGATGCTATTCTTTCATTTTATTGCCTATATTATTATTATAGTAAATGTATGCTTATCGTTACATTTTCAATGGAATGTTCAACGTTGATTACCAACAGAAAGTGTAAATGGACTCACCTTATCAGCTCTGCTCTGCTCTTATCACTTTTGGGGGGGCAACGCCTACTTTTCTTTGCACCGATTCGGTCAATTAGAGAAAGAAAATTTAAATTCTAAGAAACTATGCGGTTATGATACTTCGTGTAGTCTACATCTTTGTTGGCATTGTTCACTCCTCACCTGTATACACAAAAAGAAGAAAGGATGAGCTCTCGCTTCGAGGTGTCTGAGGTGCCCGCGGATGAGCCTGCTAGCGGTGACAATGGCCACTCAGAGTCGCAACCAGGTCAGTCAAAGATTACTATTAGAATTATTAAATACGCATTGATGAATGAGCTTGTGTGCGTGTGCATTCAGGCGGGAGAGCTGAAGAGGCGGCGAGGGAGAGGGAGAGAGTCAGACAACCAGCGAAAGTCGACTACCTTAGCATAGATCGGAACGTGGCGGCCAACCAGCTGACTGTAACCAGCGTTACATCTGGAAATCTGGCTCTCTATGAGGTATAATATTATTAAAGTTAATAGTCTGTGGACCAACTCAGTGAACATTGTTTACGTAATCCTTTATTGTGTATGTGTTGGGGGAGGGGGGAGGAGGGGAGAGGGTGTGATCGCATCAGTCTTATAAGCACAATGAGTGATCAAAGAATTTATGGTTTAACCCTCTCCGATCCGCAGCCTTCCTTTGCTGTGATCTGCAGCAGGTGGCCCACGGACAACTTTCCACCCACGCTCACTCTGACTCAAAAGAACATCTCAATTAGCTAATTTTCAAAGGATGTTGTCCAATTCTCAGAGGATGTTGTGCTTTGTGCTGTGTGAGCACCTGAGCCACTGATTGGTAGCATGCTAAACATATTTCCCATGGACAAAAAATTCATTTACGTTCTATTGCACGTGAGAACGTTTCACACCGCCTGGTGATGCCGTTGATATGATAATATTACAACAGATTTCCTGCCAGCTCAGCGAATTTAGTATAGTCGGTCGGTCATACTGCCCCCCTCGGTTCTTGGTAGCGTGCATTGCGCTGTGTACATGTTAGGAGAGTGTAATGACAATGGCAGTAGCTAGCTAGCTGCACCCATGAACTCCCATCAAACAAATCACTCGGTGCAATTTGGGAACTGCTCCAGTGCAGTGCTGCTGACAGCTGCTTGAGTGCTCTGATATCAAAGGAGTCACCGCATCTCGTGCATTAATGCACTTCCCTTTGTGCATGTACATCTAGCTAGTTTGGGCCGTGCATAGCATGGCGCTTGCAGATGTGCTGTAGTAATGATGTAATGAGGTATGGAGTGCAGCTGCACTGTGTGTTGGAAGGAATCAAATAAGCCAGCACGGATCGGAGTAGATGTAGAGATAGATGGCTTTATGTCACACAAAAGATTGTCCTTCAAACCTTTTGTAATGGAGGAGGAAGACCATGTGGGATGGAGGATGTTAGCAGTGCAGCCCTAGGACAGCTGCATGGGGCTGGGGCTGGGGCTGGCTGCTGGCTATCATCCTTGCCATAATGGTGGAGCTAGGCTTCTTTCTGAATGAGCTATTCTGTATTTGTATTTCCAAGAGAAGCCTTAAGCTGCTCAAGTTCTCTGCTTCTGACCATTTTTTGATGATTTGTAGTCAGCGTACGAGTAAGAGGGGGGAGGATCAGCATCTCTTGTGGTCCTTGATTTGTTGTCCTTGTCACTTCGATCTATGTCACCACTACTATCTGTAAAGTAGAGGAGAGAGAGAGAGAGAGATAGAGGGGAGAGAGAGAAGATATGTGTATGCACGTAGTTATCGATAAGCAAAAGAGTACACATACTTTTCATTCCACATAGTTGAGATCCAGGAAGCTGGGGCTGGGGCTGGGGGTGGGGGTGGTTGATAGACGCTAGCTACCTAAATTAGGTCACAGCTTCACTGCTATTGGGCAACTAGGGTGCAAAGTTTATAATCCATTTCCTGATGTGCTTGTACCTGTAACTACATCTGCACTAACTACTGTAGTGTGAAATTTGAGCCATTTTGCTCCAATACTAAGCTATTGTGTAAATTAATAGCGAGCAAATAGGTAATAAGTGATTTTAATGTTGCGGATACCTCGTGCCCGCCGACCCCAGCACGCCCTCTTCCTGCTCTCCGCTGTCAGTAGAGCACCAGGCCCATACAGGCTGCCCAGACAAAACGACGGCAGACCGTGAGGGAAGTATATTATGCAATACAATGCATGAGTGCAGATATAATAATACCGTAGATCTGGAAACTTTCGTATGATAAAATTTTTTTTCGTGTAAAAAAATTTTCGTAGGAACGACCCCTTACCGCATTAGCGTTAATAGTGCATGCTAATTTTCGTAAGATTAATTTTCGTAGCCACCATCGACTACGAAAATATTTTACAACGAAAATTTCCAGATTTATGGTATTGTGACATCATGCGTGTGCGTTTCATAAGAATCTCTGCGGTATCCCAGTGAAAGCCTCACTGACTGAGGTAGCTTCCTACCAGTCTACATGATCCCACCTTGTCCCTCTACAAGGTCTACGTGGCTTCGTAAGACTTAAAGATGTGTAGTGTTTGAGGCATCCAACACAGATGGACACAACACAGATGGACACGTCGCTGATGGACACATTGCTGATGCTTCTCGCTTCTCAAGTTAACATCCCAATAGCACTGATAGTGAACATGTACCATGTACATGTGCATGTGTGCATGTGCACAGCCTCTCTGTCTCATCAATAGTGGCTGCCTATATACCGTATAGCCAGAAATTTTGGCGGGGAATTAAATTTGGCAATTTGGCGGTCTATATTACAACCGCCAAATTAAAATCCGCCAAAATTTCCTACTTGCATATATCATATGTATGGCAATGAACCGCCAAATTTAAATCCGCCAATATTCTTCCAATAGCGATTTTGGGCTCAACCGCCAAATTTAATTCCTACCAATATTTCCGGCTATGCGGTACTTTACCATGGCTGCTTAATTATTGTATTTTCCTGCCCCGCCCCCTGCCCCGCCCCCTTCCAGGATGAGCTCAAGTCTCGGCCTCGTATTGCCTCCCTCCTCTCCTCCCTCCGTCCCGTGGACGCCACCTCCCCCAACATGGCCGAGGGAAAGGGAGGAAAGTCCAAGAAGAAGAAGAAAGCTAACCTTGGTACGATCATGGGGGTATATCTGCCGACAGTGCAGAATATCCTTGGCGTCATCTTGTTCCTTCGTCTCTCGTGGATCGTTGGAATCGCTGGAGTCGGGATGGCCTTCTTCATTGTCTTCCTCTGCTGCTGCTCGGTGAGTTATTTTTGTTGTATATTGATTTGGAAATTTGACGTAAAAAAAACGATGTTTCTTACAAAATCAATATTTTTTTGTGATGATGAAATCCTTATTTCCGTTGTGTGTAGACTATACTGACTGCCATATCCTTGAGTGCCATTGCTACCAACGGACATGTACCAGGTGAGCAAGATCAACTGCATCTATAGAGAGCCTGGGTGGATGGGGTGACACAACTTTTATTTACCGTGTTTATGCTAATAAAACGCATGATCTAATTAGCGCAAGAAAATTCGTGTTCTAGGATTTTTCGTAGTGTATCTTAGTGGAGAGTGTGACAACCTTTACCAGAAAATCGCGCGAAATTAAATTCGTAATTATTTTTTTAGCTTGCGTTCTATTAGCATAAACACGGTACGTACCAAAGTCCATCCACTACACAAACCCATCTCACTGATACACGTACATTGTCCATTTTGCAGCTGGAGGTGCCTATTTCATGATCTCCCGTAACCTTGGTCCCGAGTTTGGTGGAGCAGTTGGGATCCTCTTCTACCTGGCCAACACATTTGGTGCATCGCTCTACATCGTGGGAGCCATCGAAATACTACTGGTAAGATTTATAATGTGCAATGATTGCGTATACCTTAGGGCTACGATTATTTGCGGGTACAAATCTTAGCGGATTTTGGAAATAGTGCGTTTAGCGGGTACTCATTTTAGCGATTTTTCAAAATTAACATTCTATTTATTCGAAAATGTTGAAAATTTTAATATTCGCTGGTACAAATATTAGCGAAAATTGGGCAAATCGCTAATTTCGCTAAATTAAGTGCCCGCAAACAAAAGTATCCTTAAGGTACACGTGGACCGGACTTGTGTACCATTGACTCAGTAGTCTGTATGTAAACACAGCTGATCTGGATTAGGTTTGCCAAATTGCCCTGTTTTCCCATATTGAATTTCATTCTCAATTCAAGTCTGCATGAATGAATATGTTGCTTAGTGATAGTCGCTCACTTTGGAGCATCTGCTGTGGGTGGCTGGCTAAGCATGAGATTTCTCATTTCTCTCTCTCTCTCTCTCTCTCTCTCTCTCTCTCTCTCCCTCTCTCTCTGTCTCTCTCTGCAGACGTATGTAGTCCCTCAGGCTGCTTTGTTTGGTAATTTGATGGAAAATCCCGACATCCTCTTCAACAACATTCGTATCTATGGCACCATCCTTCTCATTCTGCTGAGCATAGTTGTCTTTATTGGAGTTAAGCTGGTTAGTCTCTCTCTCTCTCTTTCTCTCTGCTACATGTATGTCTAATTAATGAATCTTTCTCTCTCATTCCAAAGGTGAATTGGTTTGGTACCTTCTCCCTGGCTGTGGTGATAGTGGCCGTTGTGTCCATCTATGCCGGAGCATTCAACCCTCAAATGAGAGTCAAGTAAGTCCACCCCTCCAGCCCCCCTCACTGACCAGAAATTGAAATTTCCCTGTTCCCCCTTCCTTTCTTCAGTGTGTGTACAGTGGATGGCGTTGCTATCAGAAATGAATTCTCTTGTGGCTTCAATCAGTCTGAGTTGACCGATTTCACCGTCTTTGATACTGTCTTCAATAACAGTAAAATGCGGACTATGGTGGGTGTGGCCACGTCACTTCATTAAATTCTGTCCCAGTTTATACATGTGCTGTTTGCTTGTGTGTATATGTATAGGTGTGTTCTGAGTTCAATCCCGCTCTGCGGAGGGCTTTTAGCCGGACACGGTTCTTCGACAGTTTGGTGAATGAGGCGAATATTTCTCCAAATTCCTCCGACATTTTCGATGGCCCCCCGGAGTTGGTTGGCAACTGGACGTCCCCCCCTACGTGCATGTTTGGGATCCCTGGGATAACGCGATCAGTCACCATTCTCGGTAAGGAAGGAAGGAGGGGGCGGGGCACATGCTCAAAATTCCAACAGCTGTTATTTACATAAGGTGTTTTCTGAGTTAGCGTAAATCTCTCTTTTTTTTTTGACAGAGAACACTCCTCAGCATTTTCTGAACGAAGGTGAGGTGCGGCCGGGGGAGCAGGGGGTGGGGCTTCAGATATCGGCAGAGATCACCACCTCCGTCCTTGTGCTGCTTGGAATATTCTACCCCTCTGTAACTGGTACGTTCTAGCCAGAAAACAATCAGTACAATATAAATATACAGTGTATACGGTATTCTCAGAGAGAGATTGTCTGCATAATATGAAATTTGAAGTTTACCCTCCCCCCCCCCCCCCCCCCCTTGGCAGGTATCATGGCCGGCTCGAATAGATCTGGTGACTTGAAGGACGCTCAGAAGTCGATCCCCATAGGCACCATCGCCGCCATTCTCACTACGGCTGTCATATGTATCCTTAACTAATCTTACATCCACCCAAATTTTTTTTAACCCATGATAATATTATTTCCTGAGTGATCGAAATAATGCCATTTATAGTTAACGTTTGGGCTGAAAATTTCTTTTTCCTTGACTAATCTTTCCCTCTCAGATCTGACGTGTGTGTTATTCTTTGGAGCAACGATTCAAGGTTTTCTCCTTCGAGATCAGTTTGGAGGGGCAGCTGGTCTCACCGTATCTCTGCTAGCATGGCCCACCAAGTGGGTGATTCTAATTGGAGCCCTCCTCTCCACGACGGGGGCGGGGCTCCAGGCCCTGACCGGTGCCCCGAGGCTAATGTACGCCATCGCCAACGACAACCTCCTCTGGTTCCTCAACATCTTTAAGCGGACGGGTCTGAACGGTGAGCCGACCTTTGCCCTCATCCTGACCACCCTCCTGGCCGAGATCGGTGTTCTCATTGCCTCCCTTGACCTCGTTGCACCAATACTCACAATGTGAGCTGGGATGATAATGCATACCGGAAATCGCGAATATTTCGTTGTTAAAATAGTTTCGTACAGCCTGGCTTGTGCGAAAATTAAACGCACGAAAATACGTACACAATATTAATGATAATGCGGTATAGGGTCGTTTGTCCGAAAATTATTTAACACGAAAAATTATTTCATGACACAAAATATTCGCAATTTACGGTAACTCTTATAATATGTACACACACATATGTATCAGTAGTAGGAAATGGATACTGTCAATATACAATGCAGATTATTTTCACCAATTCTCTCTTTCTCTATCTCTCTTTCTTTCTTTCTCCCTCCCTCTCTCTCTCTCTCCTTCAGGTTCTTTCTGATGTGCTACATGTTCGTGAACTTTGCGTGTTTCCTTCAGTCGATCCTGAAGGCCCCCAACTGGCGTCCTCGCTTCAGGTTCTACCACTGGACGACGTCGCTCATCGGAGCCCTCCTCTGCCTGGTGCTCATGTTCCTAGTCAGCTGGTATTACGCCCTCGTTGCCATAGTGATAGCAGCGGTCATCTATAAGTACATCGAATATAGAGGGTGAGTCCCTACTAATTAATTAGTACCATAATATTGAAAAATACGGAGGGTAAGTCTGATATTTAGAATACAGAGGGTGAGTCCCTAGTAATTAGTACCATAATATTGAAAAATATGGAGGTACATGTATAAAGTCTGATATTTAGAATACAGAGGGTGGGTGAGCCCCTTATAATTAGTATCATTACACATGTGTATGTGTATTCCAGAGCTGAGAAGGAGTGGGGAGATGGGGTGAGTGGGTTGAGTCTCCAGGCAGCTCGCTACTCTCTGCTCCAGCTCGAGGAGAAACCACTTCACACCAAGAACTGGCGACCTCAGATGCTTATTCTGGTCAAGCTCAAGGACAACCTCATCCTCTCTCATCCTAAGGTGAGGGGGAGGGAGAGAGAGAGAGAGAGAGAGTTATACCGTACTTAATTTAGTACAATGCATGGAAAAAAATAATAATTTCAATTTTGAAAAATGTGCATTTTTCTGGTAAAGGTCGTCAATCGCTCATACATATATAAATGTTATGAGAATTCGTAAAAATTATTTGCTAATTTCATTGGATCATGCATTGTATTCGATTAACTACGGTAATATCTGATTGTTTTCTCCTCCAGGCTCTGAGTTTTGTTAGCCAGCTGAAGGCTGGAAAGGGTCTGATGATGATGTTCTCAGTCCTGGAGGGCAAATTTATGCAGAGCAGAGCCGAGTGCATCGCTGCCAAGCAGAGCCTGAAGAGGTCGGCTGAGGACAATAAGATCCGCGGCTTCTGTCAGGCAGTGGCGTCAAGGAACCTCATGGACAGCATCTCACAAATGTAAGTTAGGGGAATTTTTGATTGGTATCATATACAGTACATGGAAGTTTTCACCAGGAGAAATATTTGACCAATTTGGCCACCTGGTTTCATTGGCGAAATTTTCACGTATATTATGGCACATGTGTTGATGTATTGTGACTGTCACACGACCTGTATGCATAATTATAGCATCCAGAGTTAATCCTAACACATTAACAAGCATTCACTCTCTGCTAAGCTTAAGTCATGTACGGTACATGGAAATTTCACAAGGAGAAAATTTTCACTAATTTCACCGCCTGCTTTCATTGGCGAAAATTTTCATGTATATGTTACATATTATGACCTGTATGCATAATTACAATGTCATGTACATGTACACAATATTATGTGTGTTCCATTAGCATCCGGAGTGCTAGTCTTGTATATGGTACATGTTATTGTGACTGTCACATGACCTATGTGCATAATTACAATGTCATGTACATGTACGTGTACATGTGTGTTCCATTAGCATCCAGAGTGCTGGACTTGGAGGTATGAAGCACAACACCATCCTCATCTGCTGGCCAGACAGCTGGAGGAAGAGAACAACATGGCACGTCTTCATTGGTTAGTCAGTCAGTCTGTCTGTGTGTGTGGGGGGGGGGGGGGGGGGGAGGGGGGGAGGGGGTGTGAGAAGTGACGGCTAGTATGCTTATTAAATTTTTCATCGGATAGTATTCATTTTTCAACAAAGTATTGTGTACTGATGGTCCATCTCCCAAGGGAGTACAGCTTCTCCTCATTAGGATGTGTTTATTGTTGTCCATCTTATCACTCCACTCCACTGCCGGCTGTTGAATGTGATGAGCTTCATGGATCGTTGACCAACTGTGTCGCTATGACATCATTGTGATATCACACACAGCATAAACAGCCCTAGCTCTGGCTTTGCCCATATACAGCGCATTTTCAACATGTCTGAGATTCTTTTAGAATCAAGTCACCATGCACCTATATACATTAATATTTATGTAGGAATCATGTAATTATACCGTTAACTCTCTGTCTCCCCTCCCTCCCCCCTCCCCCTCCCCCTCCTCCAGAGGCCATTCGCGTTGCCTCCGCTAAGGAGCTAGCCGTCCTGGTGCCCAAGGGCATTGACTGGTTCCCTAGCAACCTGGACCGGATGAAGGGGAACATCGACATCTGGTGGGTGGTCCATGACGGGGGACTGCTCATGCTCCTGCCATTTTTGCTGCATCAGCACAAAGTCTGGAGGCAGTGCAAGCTCAGGATATTCACCGTGGCACGTATCCAAATCTGATTCAATGCTATTTCGATATTACTGAGAACCCATCTATTTATGTGTATAATTAGAACACTGCATGGACCCAGATCTGCAATACCATACTATCCCTAAATGCCTTTAAAGAGTTGTTTGTTCAGCTCGATTTGAAGACTAGAACATGTAGATACCGTTCATTGGTAAGGGGATTTCCCTTGACTGCTGCTGTTCAGAGATGGAGGACAACAGCATCCAGATGAAAAAGGACCTCATCTCATTTCTCTACCAGCTCAGAATACCGGCAGAGGTCGACGTCATTGAAATGGTGAGCTAGTCAACTACAAAGTCTGCAACCAATTTCATCTCTCTCTCTCTCTCCCCTCCGCCCCCCCCCCTCCCCTTTTTCCTTCTTTCTTCAGCCTGACAATGACATCTCAGCGTACACATACGAGCGTACGCTGATCATGGAGCAGAGGAATGAGATGCTTCGAAACATGAGGCTGTCGGAGAGACAGAAGAAGGGAGACGTCCAGCACCTTCTCTCCCGGTCATTCAGCCAGAGGGGATTCGGCAACATACAGTCACCACCTGCCGATATTTCCATTCCCGTTCCCCGGTTCCCCATTCCACCCACCATCAATGAGGAGAAGGCAGCAAAGGATGATGCAGAAGAAAAGGTCTCCATTGGTGAGTCTAATAATCATTTCTGTGAAGGTATTAATTGAGTCAAGTCAGAAATTATGAATGTCCCAAATAGCACCAAAATGTCATATTCATAATATTATAGTAGTGAGGTTTAGATCATCCTGGATAATTGCTTAAAATTAATAATTATTATGCCAAATTTCATTCACCTATTTTGAATAATTAGGTGAGCTATCAATAGAGCCCCGTGTTGCTGGCAGCTATGCCACAGCTCTCAATCCTTCAACCAGCAGCCACCATGACACAAAATCATCACCGCCACAAGACTCGGCAAAATCAGGAGGGGGGCCGATCTTGGTTCAGCTGGAGGACTTTGACACTGGAGACACGCGGCTAGCGTCGCTGTTGGCTGTCGACCCTGCCTTCACAGAGAGCGAGAGTGGAGAGGAGAGCTGCTCTGAAGAGAAAGCTGTGAGGACGCCGCTGCTGGTGCAGTCCGAGACGGATGCTGGAGGATTGCCAAGGTATGATATTATATGAAAATTCAATAGATTTACCGTAGTTAATCAAATACAACGTATGGTCCAATCTAACGTAAGAAAATTAGCATTTTACAAATTCTCATAACGTGTATACCGTATAGCCGGAAAATTTGGCGGGGAATTAAATTTGGCGGTTTGGCGGTCTATTATTACAACCGCCAAATTAAAATTCGCCAAAATTTCCTACTCGCATATATATGTATGGCGATCCCGTACCGAACCGCCAAATTTAAATCTGCCAATATTCTTTCAATAGCGATTTTGGGCTCAACCGCCAAATTTAATGCCCGCCAATATTTCCGGCTATACGGTATATGGAGCGATTGATGAAGCGCGTGTTTTTCAAAATTGAAATTTTTTTTCCATACGTAGTATTAGATTAAGTACGGTATGTTCTACTAGAGATCCCTGTAAGGGGCAACCATCCCAATGCATCCTCGTAACATTCGAGTAATAGCATAATTATCGTACTTACATGTAATCTAATATAATGCATGGAAAAAGTAATAATTTCAATTTTTGAAAAACGCACGTTTTTCTGGTAAAGGTAGTCAATCACTCCAGATATAAGCATTATGAGAATTAGTAAAAATTAATGCTAATTAAATTGGATCATGCGTTGTATTCAGTTAACTACGATAATATTTTTTTTATCTCTATGTGTACAGGATGGCTCAGCCAGCCATTCGCAGCTACGATAAGATGTTTGAGGTCGAAGAAGAGGAGCAGCTGAGTGGAGAGAGAAGTGGAGGAGGAGGAGGGGGAGAGGAGGCGTCTAGCCATCACCTCCTTGGAGCCCCAAGTGGACCAACTCCGTGAGTCAGTGGACAATACAAGTCTTTGTTTAATGAATGGAGAAGAAATTGAAAGCCAGGCACACCCTCATTTTCCCATGACTATGACGGAACAGCTACACATGTACAAGACTCCGTTGTGTCTGTCATTATTGTAGTAAGGCTTTAGTGAGGGTAGTAGCTAGCAGTCGGTGCCAGCCATTTGTCCGGTAGCCAGCTGGCCTGGCTGCTGGGTTCATGTAGCAACGGCCCTCACATCTACACATGTACATGTACCTGTAGCTTAGCGATATTATAGTTAGTGTGAATGAGAGTTTCCACACCTTTGCTTACCCTGGCTGGCTCTAAATCGCACTATGAATCACTTTTCATGTTTTCAGCTTGTTTTTTTTTCTTGCACATGCAGGCATGAAGATAATGTCCGACGTATGAACACCAGTGTTAAATTGAATGAACTGATAGTCACCAAGTCACATGACTCATCGCTAGTCATCATCAATCTCCCTGGACCACCCAACAATCCAAATGAAGAAGAAAACTGTAAGTACATAATGACATCATTCCTATAATATATGGCCCCGCCCCTTGACTCCACCCACTTCCTGTAGATATGGAGTTCCTTGACGTGCTGACGGAGGGGCTGGAGAGAGTGCTGATGGTACGCGGCGGAGGTCGAGAGGTCATCACAATCTATTCTTAGCAACACGCAGTTATTACAATGTAACTATTCAATCTATTTATAGCAACAACTATCACAGACTAGGCTAGAATCTGGGTGACCCATTCTGTGTGTATACACAACCTAGTCTCTAGTCTGTAGCAGCTCCTATTATACTCTCTATGTGTACATGGCATTGTATGTGTGTTATCTTAGCGACTACATGTATAATACTATAATTATTGTGCATTTTGACTGCAATCAGCCCTTTTGTTGTCTGAGAATAGGCGTGTCCTGGTATGAGACTAGTGCTGATGTGATAACAACAAAAATTAATTTTAATAATTAATTATTAATGATCGTACAGTAACTTCATCTCCATATATAGCACACTAACATAATAATATTATTATCATTACAATCTTTTATACAGGAATTTAGAACTGTTGATAAATAATATTATTTGAACCTGTTTAGAATAATAGTAATGTTAGCATTTCTTAATGAGTTCCTTTGCCTCCTCCACAGCCTGTAATAATTATAATATATTAGATTACAAGTATTAATCATTAGTAGTAGTACATTATAGGATGCTAAAAATGCCAGTCTTGCTAAGACCCAGAAACAACGACACACTATTACATCACAAAAAAAACAACTAAAGGTCACCTCCTTGTGGTCGGGGTCATTGTGGGATCCTTCGAGCTGGATGATCTTTGTGAACCACTGTTTTGCCTCCGCCCACTTCCTCTGTTGCATGTAGCACTTGCCGAGATAGAGCCAGTTGGGGGCGAAGGGATGAGGGTTCACTGTGTTGGACTTCTCGAAGTAGCTAATGGCTTCCTCGTAGCTGGAATTGGGGATGGTGCCGATCACACTGGCAGCCTTTCTCTTCAGCCATGGCAGCGAGGCCACCTGGAAACACCTGAACCATGGAGGGGGAAGGGGAAGAGAGAGAGACAGGAGTATCCATCAAAAATAATAATATTATTGTTCATACCATCTTCCAAGGAGATAGGGGACAAATGGCTCCTTTGGATCCAATTCCATGGCTTTCTGAAAATCATGAAAACAATGAATCATAATTATTGTTGCGTAATTTCCATTGTATTATGTTTGTCAGGGCTCACCTGAAAATGTTCTCTGATTTTCCCTGAGGTCTGTACCTTAAACTGCAGACCAGCAAACTCACCATACCAGTTAGTAACGATCCCAGACCACTGTGCACGTGAAAATAATATAATTTATAATATTATTGGATAGTGAAAATTTTACTATACTAATAGTGAGAAATACAAAACACTGACACATAGATAGCGATTCTGGACGCCCGATTTTTTGGCTCGATATCGCAAAGTGGTGGCGATAGCAATTCATACGGTTAAGGTGTCAATAGCTTCCTCTCGACGAGGCCTATTCAGCGCTGGGTGTTTCCTGTTGAAAGAACAAAGCTTGTTTGAGTTACGCACTGAAACAGATTTTTGCATACAAATTTCCATAGAGCTAAAAATCAAAATCGCTAAGCGTGTGGTTAACTGATTCGGTTGATTCAAGGTTCAGGAGAAAGGCCATTCACTCAGCTAACTCATGGTTTGTGTTTCCTGTTCATAGCTAAATCCATTGCCAAGTTATGGCTGCTTTTATTGCCACAGGTCGATCGTCCGGAATCGCTAACATAGATGTTGTTGTTGCTTTTGTTTTGTTCTTTTACCTTTTGAATTCCAAAGGATTTATCGTTGACCTTTAGCCCTCTCTCGGACGTCTCGTAAGCCTTCTTTGCCAACTCCCCTGCTTTAGTTTGGTCGCCCTTGCCTGCTTCTTTCCCGAGGCGATAGTAGAGTCTCATGAGTCGCCATAGCAGCTCGGCATCCTCGCTCTCCGCAGAGCCTGGCTCCAGCAGCTCAAGAGCTTCTCCGTACTTCTGCTGACCGTACAGCTCGTCTGCTTGTTCGAGTAACGATGAGCCGCCTCCTGATGCCATGGTCACTCGCTCTTGTTCCTCAATGATGCGAGATGGAAAGTTGGGGGTCGAGCTACAGATGGATTTAGTGCGCATGCGTATGAGCGACCTATACCTATATTGGACTGCACAATAACATTATTAAAGTCATTACCTCTATGTTTATCACATGTCATATCATTTGCATTATTAATTATTTTGTTATACAGTGGAATCACTCTATCCCATGAGTGTCTCTTTATGCGTGCACGATACTTGCATGTGCTTAATTATCAGAAACAATCACTACCCGGATACCCGGATATGGAATCACCTCGCGTCATTCCATTACGGAAATACAATCAGCAATATGCAATAATATGCTACGGAGACTAGCGCCTCTAGTGACAACAATCCTGCTGACCACCTCTAGACTTCGACCATCTTCTAGCCACACTCTAGTACGACCATTCAGCGTTTCTTCTCTGCACAGCCGTCGATCAGACATCATGGGCAACCAAGTCAGCAACAAAGGAGACGACCCCACCTACAGCTCTAAGGAGGCGCCCGCCCCTGAATTAACCTACACTGAAGAGGAACTGAAGGGGCGGCTATCAGCTGAAGAGTACCGTGTCACACAGGAGAAAGGTAGACAGATATAACCTTCAGTATAGTACCACATCCAGAAATTACTGTTGAGCCAATAAAATTGAACATGGGTACCAAGTGGTGTTGATGATCAATTTATATTATCAACCAATATTATTTGTGATGATAATTATTAAAATTATAGGGGCCACAGCTACAGATTGATTCATTGAGCCACGTATTTATTTAAATAATGCAGGCACTGAGAGGGCGTGGTCAGGTCGCTATGTCTCGACAAAGGAGCCTGGTGTGTTCAACTGCGTGGTGTGCGGCACTGAGCTCTTCAGATCTGATAAGAAATTTGAGTCGGGTTCAGGGTGGCCCTCCTTCTCTGAGGTGGCCAAGAAGGGTAACGTTGTTAGAATAGTGGACGAGAGCCATGGCATGGTCAGGACTGAGGTCGTCTGTGGCAAGTGTGGGGCTCACCTTGGTCATGTGTTCGACGATGGACCAAAGGAAGACACTGGACTCAGATACTGCATCAACTCTGTCTCTCTCAAGTTTCAGGCAAAGGATGGAGGGAAGGGGGATGCACCTGCTGAAACAGAATAACTAAATCTATATAGCTGCTCTATCAGTATTTTTTTATGCCAGTGTATTCTACCTGATATAAGTTTAATGTACGTGCATTTTTATACCATTTCTGTTAATCATTTCTTGGAAAGTTGTATGCAATACTTTCTCTCTATATTAAATTTTAATAATATTATTGATAACTTGAGTAATTATCAAGGGGGTGATACATAATAATTATTGGATTTGTACAGATTGGTGAATATTTTAAAATATGACATAATGATGACATCATCATCATGCTCTCATGGCCTGCTCTAGTTGCCGCTCCATGTCAGGTGACAGTCTCCCCCACCAGCTCAGCGCACGGAGGTACTTTAATGTCAACCAAAACTTGAGAGAAATCCACCTAAAATAGTGAAATAAATTACAATAATTATTATGTATTACATTAAGTACTGCTGTAAATGGTGGCAGACGTACATGAGCCTGAGGTCAAAGGTGATTGACTCCGCCCACGTTCTGGCCCAGTTGGTCCATGTTCTCTTGTGAGGATCGGTGGTCAGCCGCGAACCTCGGATGGCACTAAAACAATTAAAAAACAGTTATAATAATATTATTGTACTCCCCAAATTCGTAGAACTCAAAACACATAATACTGCAAAGAGTATAGTGTCTACTGTGGATAAGTACTGCATTTTTAGTCTGGAAAAGCTGAAATACTGTAAAGCGACATTTTTCTGTGCGAGTTTTATTTATGCGAATTATGCGAGTCAAGCGGCAGTCACATAAATTTGTATCACATAAATATTATCGCACCATATGTTTGTAATGCATGCAACGTTTAAACAAAATCACGTAAATTTTTCAAGTGGCCTGTTTTGACTGATTCGCATAATTTTTTCACACGCAGAAAAATGTGGCTTTACAGTAAGCATGAGGCCTGGTAGCTGCTGATTTACTTCACTCACCTCTTAGACATGATGTTGAACCTGTTGACTGGGCTCCCCAGCTCCCTGTTGATGGACCTGACGATGTTGATATTCCTGAGCACCAGTATCATGGACGTGGGAAGAAGGCGAAGGATCGACATCACCTCGTCAAATCGACTAAAGGTGTCCTTGACGGCACTCCAGTCGTCGCTAGTCAGAGAGGACGAATTGGCAGAACTGCCAAACAACTTCTTATGACTAGAGAGAGCACGACCGGTCAGCATCACAGAGAGAAGGCTGTAGTCTAGGGGAGGAGGGGGGCGGGGAGAGAGAGAGTACATATCCTCATACTTTTATGTACATTACTATAATATTATTATCATTCTTCCTTTTTAGCCATGGTGTACTGTGTTGTATATACACATTTACAAGTTTTGTACTAGGAGCTATTATGTGCGCCATGAATAGATGTACATGTAGGCACACTCCTTGGTTCTGTACAAACCCTCACTCATTTTAAATGAAGACATTGAGGTAAAAAAAAAAAGCACTGAGGGGTGTGGCAGGGGTATGTAAACATGGTGGCTAGTATAACTGAATGACTGCAGCCACAAAGTTGACTAAATTTCAGTGTGGTATTCCTGGAAGATGAGATTATGATATTATTATCAATACCCCAGTATACCCAGTGCTAGTGATGGCTGTATTGTCATTGAGGAAGTGAACTCATGGCTCAAGCATGTGATCTGTACATGGTGCCTTATCCTTCCTTATCAGAGGAAGCTGGTGCTGAGTTTTTGAGGCTGCCATGGCATGATATCCTCTCATACACACTGCAAATACCTCACCAAGCCCTGACAACCAACAACAACTATGGACTATATACATGTAGCACAATGCCTCAGCTAGTATCACAGCAAGGGCTCTTAGAAGTCCTAAAGGAGACCTGCCATTATCCTTAAGACTCTATAAGCCATTCATCATTCAATTTATGGCCACGGGCCTCACCTTTGACCCCCAGTGCACTGCACTCCTGGCTGAGTGTGGGGATGTCGTGCTGAATGATCGACTTCCAAATCTTACAGAGGCTCATACGCATACTAGAGAGAGAGAGAGAGAGAGTGAAAATGAAGTTACTGTATAGCCGGAAAATTTGGCGGGGAATTAAATTTGGCGATTTGGTGGTCTATATTACAACCGCCAAATTAAAATCTGCCAAAATTTCCAGCTATATGGTAATTATACATACTATAAAATTATTAATGACATTATAAGGTGTTCCTATATATATACCTCTCCTCGACATGCATGTAGAGTCCATGGTCAAGGAGCACTATCTCAGCGTCACCGTGGTGGGGGGAGGGGCGGGGCCGCACAAACACGTTGCCAGGGTGAGGGTCTCCATGGACGAAACCAGTCACAAATAGCTGATGACTGAACGCTGAAACTACTTTACCAGCTACCTAGTGGAGTGAGAAATTTACTTTAATGAAGTGAAAAAAAATACTATGATACATATAAATATTAGAAGATGGTGATTTTCCAAGAAATTAGCATTTTACGAATTCTCATAACGTGTATATATGGAGCGATTGACATGTTTTTCAAAATTTAAATTATTTTTTTTCCATACGTAGTATTAGATTAAGTACGGTATTAGGATATTACACTACTGTTCCTCTCTTAATAGTTAATTAACCACTTACATCGGTGAGACTGAGTCCCATGCTTGAGATGGCCTCTTTGTCAGTTGCCTTATAGCCATCAATCCACTCGGCAGTCAGCACCCGCTTAGAGGTCAAATCCCACTGAACCTGAGCAGAGAAAATTAAATAAAAATTTCTGGATGTCAACAAGGTCTAGTTAGTCACAGATATTATGTTATGATGTCATTATTACATCATACCTTAGGTATGTAGACGTAGGGGAAGTGGACCATGTCGTGAGCACAGCGCTCCTGGTTGTGACCCTCGTGCTCAAAATCCAACTCCTCAGCCAAAGTCTCTCGAAGCTCCTGCAATGATAGATCAGTAATAAAACTATTACCATATAGCCGGAAATATTGGTGGGAATTAAATTTGGCGGTTGAGCCCAAAATCACTATTGCAGATGTAAATTTGGCGGTTCTGTACGGGATCGCCATAATTAATGTATAATATTATATTATGTGAGTAGGAAATTTTGGTGGATTTTAATTTGGTGGTTGTAACATAGACCGCCAAACCGCCAAATTTATTCCCCACCAAATTTTCCGGCTATACGATATTCATAAACTTCAATGAGAAAATATCATAACTAAGCATCAGATTCTGCAGAAAAAAAACCTGAATTACCTCAAAGATCCACGAGAGAGAAAACTTAGGGTGTATGTAGGCGACCATCTTCAGCAGCACCTTGACCGTCCAAATGTCTCCATCGTACCGATCCCTTAGGTCAATGTACTGAGCCTTCACTGCTACTCTCTCTCCCTCGTGGGTCTCTGCCTTGAACACCTGAGCAAGGCTGGCAGCTGCCACGGGCTCTGGGTCAAATTGACGAAATAGCTGTGATGGAGGGCAACCAAAATCCTCTGCAAATAAGAGTTCCAACTAAAAAAGAAGAAAAGAAGTGAGATTACCATTGATCATCTGTGAGGAATGATCAAAATGATGATATTGATTACCTCATTGAATCCTCGAGCTAATGCCTGCAGGAAGTTAGTGAGCAAAAAATTATTAATCAAGAAATTGGTCAATTTTCATTGCATTGCTTTATGCAAAACTAGTGTCTCATCTATGGTAATCACTATGCCACAGTATGATAATACTCCGTACCATATCTTGTAGAGACTTGAGTGTGTCGATGTATTGCCTCGGCAGGACTTGGTTGAAGGAGCCAAGGCCCTGGCCCAGCTTGATGTAGAGACCACCATTCCTCAGAGCTCCGGCTACGATGCGATCAGCAGACCGCTGGTGACACGGATTGATAGCTGCATCGTACTCTGAGCTCTCCTGAAAAAGATGGATAACAAGAATAATATTATAGTGATGAGGCTGTGCTGCTGTTAATACTAATTGTATATCACTATTATACTGAGGGCCACAAGTCTGGATATAGAATAATATTATAATAATATTGATTAAAACTTGGCAGAGGGAGGAAGTGTCAAAAAGATCTATAATTATACATTAATGAACCCTTTAATGTTTGATGCTTACCTCATCCAGGCCCCTGAGGGTCCACCAGTAGTCTAGGGATATCACCAAACCAACACTGATCGACCTACAAAAAAAAATAGCTGGATATAATTAAATTTAGCAGCTACGGTACATTAATTAAGTGATAATCAGTTTTGCCCCTGCTAATGTGGCCAGGGCTGTATCCAAAAGAGACTGGAAGAAGTAATCTACTAATAGGGAAGTAACATCAGATTCTGGATCTTTCTTTCCAATTTTACCTCAGGAATCTGACCACGCCTTCCGCCCCCACTCTCAGCCTTCTTCTCTGAGTAGGGTCTGCCTTCCAGTAGTGGTAGCCCGCCAATGCCGCGCAGAGGACAGCTGTCCCGCCAAGTACGCGCCATCGAAGCCGTCTCCTCTTACCAGCGACGGCCCCACGAGCTCCTGAGACAGATCGAAGTAGCGCCAAGTGCAATCGCATCTCGATCTCTCGCACCAGTATATCTATCGACCTATTAAATTCCACATGGTGACCACGCCCCCACACGTACAGTACATCACCTTATCGCAAAAATAAAAAAAAATCGCACTATTTCGCGAAATTAAATTTTAACAATTTTTTTCACAAACACAGCCCATGGTACATGTACATAAAAAAGTGACTATGCTTTTGTTCTCCTGTGTCTGTAGCATTTTGGACAGCTGGTCAGCTCAATGTAGCAGGTCCTGTGAGAGAGGGGGGAGAGAGAGAGAGAGAGAGAGAGAGAGAGAGAGAGAGAGAGAAAATCATGATATTAATAAACTAATGAGACTAATCTCTTACTTGTGGAAGACAGTCTTGCACTGAGGACAGAGCTTGACTTCTCTGTTGAATGGAAACAGACTCTCCCCAGAACCACACACCAAGCAAGACGTTCCACGACTGTAGCAGTACTGCAGGGAAGGAGGGAGGAGGAGAGAGAAAAAATCTATCAGTCAGTACCTCATAATAATAATAATACTGGTCTGTGTATGAGGCTATACTGTATAGCTGGAAAAATTGGCGGGAAATTAAATTTGGCGGTCTATAATAATATTACACCACCAAATTAAAATCCGCCAAAATATGTATGGCGATCCGGTACCGAACCGGCAAATTTAAATCCGCCAATATTCTTGCAATAGCGATTTTGGGCTCAACCGCCAAATTTAATTCCCGCCAATATTTCTGGCTATACGGTATAATATAATATTTCTAAGATTAGCATAATAGGTTGAGAGCACAAAGCAAAGTGCCAATAATATGATGGAAGAACGTTCTAGCTGCTCCAATAACTTACCCTGCACGTTTGTCTGATGTGTTTGCCAAAGTCATGGTGGATCTGCTGTAGCTGAGGTAAGAGGCGGCCATCGCGAATCAGCTCCATGTCTGTCATGGAGAACTGTTTGGCCGTGTCCTTGAAGTGAGGGAATGGGTCTAACCTCTCAACCAGCCCACTCTCCCTAGCTGACTCACACTGGTCAAGGTACTTCATCATCTGGAGAATGTCTCTTCTCAGCGACTGGAGGGAAGGAGGGATGGAGAAAGAGAGAGAGGGAGGGAACGAAGGAGGGAGAGAGAACACAATTATTTTACAGTACAGTACAGTGCAACACACTAGCTTTGCTTGAAGAGAATGTGCTACTGACCTCTATGGTGGAAATATCAGGGACGTATGTGTAGAGCAGAGGGTTGACGTGGTCTATTCTGATCAGAGGTTTGCTGTAGAGCCTCTCAAGCAAATCAAAACACCTACAGCACACCTGAAGAAGAGAGAGAGAAACAATGGAAATATTAAATTTTAAATTTCTGAACTACATGTATGCTGGCCACAGTCTGCTTGCCTTTCTCTGAGCAAAGTCCCAGTTATGCAGGACCCTGGCTGGGATGACAGCTGTGCTGTTGTGATGGCAGGCGGGGCAGTAGTATCTGCCGGAGTAGTCACAGATCCTGGCAGCTGCCGGAGAGGTATTGGTGCTCGAGGCATTGAACGCCTGGTTACAGCTGGCACAGCGAAACAGCTGCACAGTCAGACCGAGTTCTGGGCACACCTCTAAGATGTACCGATTGGCAGCCTGAAGGAGAGAGAGAGAAAGAGGAGAGGGGGAGATACTGTATAGCCGGAAATTTGGCGGGGAATTAAGTTTGGTGGTTTGGAGGTCTATATTACAACCACTAAATTAAAATCCACCAAAATTTCCTACTAGCATATATACGTATGGCAATCCCGTAACAAACTGCCAAATTTAAATCCACTAATACTCTTGCATAGCAATTTTGGGCTCAGCTGCCAAATTTAATTCCCGCCAATATTTCCGGCTATACAGTAGTATCAGGAGTACATTACTAGGAGTATGCACCCCACATAGTAGTAGTACAATCATCTCTTTCCAGATTTGACATCACAGAATATCATTAATATGCAACCACTAAAACCATGAAGCCATGAAGGTTGTGTCTGCACTGTCCTGATCCTATCAGTAACTAGCTGCAGCTGCAGCTATACAGAATGTAACTCAGTGGTTGCAACTTAAGTACCTTCTAATGATATTCAGGCCCACGTACAAGGGTGGTTGTGATGTCACATCTGGAAAGAGATGTTTGTACTACTATTGTGTGCGTTGCACACTCCTGGTAATGTACTTCTGGTAGTATGGATCATGGAGAAGAATGGAGAAGTGAGGGCCTACCTGGCTGTTGTGCATGGTGGCTGTGCAGATGAGAGAGAGATTAGTGAAGCAGCCATTATGGCAGCAGCAGTGGCATTCTATGTGGTGGGAGAGAGAGAGATAGGGAGAGATTGTCAAATTCTATACATGTAGCTTGACCTCTCAAAGTGTGAAGCTTACTTTTACACCTGCTCCATGGCTTCAGTGTGATCTTAGATATCTTCTTGTTGCAACCCTCGCACACTGTGTCCCCTCTCCCTCGACGCTGACGAACAAACTGATGTCCGTTCACCTGCTGAAAGTCCTTTGACTCGACTGGTACCTATCAATACACAAGGAGGGGGAAGGGGTCATACTATTTATAGAACAATATCTAATCTTAGATCCCACAGAGTGATTGATAACTAACTTCACTATAATAATATTATTAGTACAATTCCTCATAATACAGATTTTGCCTGATAACACAAACAGCAGATATGAGATACTGTATAGCCGGAAAATTTGGCAGTTTGGCAGTCTATATCACAACCGCCAAATTAAAATCCGCTAAAATTTTCTACTCGCATATATACGTATGGTGATCCGGCAAATTAAAATCTGTTATTCTTGCAATAGCGATTTTGGGCTCAATCACCAAATATAATTCCCGCCAATATTTCCGGCTATATGGTACGTATCTCTTCTTACCTCCTCCATCTCCTTGAGTTTTATCCTGAGCGTCTGAAGTCGTACTAGCCTTCTTCTGATCTCTCCATTGGCAGATGAGCTCTCCTCTCCTTTATCCATCAACAGCCGAGCCTTCAGCTTGGCAATCGCTCGCTCTAGCTCCGCCTCATTCATCTAGGATTACATCATAATGATGTCATCAACATGCGCATTCACAATGAATATAATTATCATACCTCATTTTCAAAATAGTTTTCCTGTGGGTGGAGATTCTCATCGATTGGCTCCGCCTCCAAGACGAGGGAGAGGTCGACACTGCTCGGAAACGAGGACACCGTCTCTACGTCACTCTTCTCGCGGCTCTCGGGTCGAGACCACTCCCCCTCCCCCTCTCCCTCCCCCGCCTCGCTCAGCCGATCCAGCTGGCTTGATCGACCGCTGCCACTGCTTCTGCTTCCCTTGCCTAGGAGGCTGGAGAGATCGCTAAGCTTATCATACTGAGCCGAGAGATTGCTGGGGCTGTCCTTGCCTCCCTGCTGAAACACACTCAGAGAAATGCAGTGAGTCTCCTCCAGCGATGGAAGAGTGTCTTCAGCCGTCGATGATGTCTCACTCCATTCCATAGACCCCTCCCCCTGCCCCTCCCCCTCGATAAGAAGTTGGGGGACAACGCTTCCACTGGCGGCTGCACCAGGCTCGTCTGTGATGACATCATTATCATTGGTGATGACATCATCATCAAAAGGGTTGCTAGGCAACAGCGTTGGTGGCGGTGGAGGTGGAAGGTCGAATGGATTGGTCGGTGTTTCTCCAAATGGATTGAGATTGTCAGCCCCAGCAGCAGTAGAGGGAATATCGCTCAATTGGATGAATGGATTAGTGCTAGCTAGCTTCAGAGTCGACTCTGGATCCGATTCCAATTCTGAGTCGCTGTTTTTCTCATTCTCCATTCCAGCTACAGATACGTCTTTCTCAAATGGATTCGTTGGATTGTATTCAGTCACGACCGCTTCATCTGACTCTGGACTGAATGGATTACTAGCAACACTCTCCTCTCTCTCACCTTCCCTCTCATCCTCTCTTTCTCCTTCACTTTCATCTCTGTGCAGCTCGGGCACTGGACTGGGAATGGGACTGGGAGAGTTACGAGATGATGGAATTGGACTTGGTGATGGTGAAGTATGAGACATGGGAACTGGACTAGGCGAGGTAACTGAGACGGGAATAGGACTGGGCGAATTTCTCGAGAACTTAGGTGAAGTTTGTAGAATCGGAGAGGGAGGGGGAGAAACGCGAGGAGAGGTAGAGACATCCATAGGAGGAGTTGGCGGAGCAAAGGGCATGGCCACAGTCGGTGGTGGGGTAGAGGGAGAAAGATTGGAGGATGTGGCATTTGCTAGCTCAGCAATTTCTAAAGGTGGTTCTTCCACTTCTTCAGTAAGCTGTTCAAACTGTGCCTCTAGCAGTGTTGGCTCATGATCAGTGGGGTTGCCCCTTTCATTATCAACAGCTCCACCTGCATCACCTGTGCTATCCTGTTCACCTATCAATTCAGTTCCACCAGTCTCATTCCCATAATCAGCTCCAATCGCTTCGCTCTGAAACTGAGCTTCATTCTGATATTCAGTTCCAGTGATTCCTTCAGTGTCGATATCCCCAGACGTCCAGCTGAGAGAAGGGCTGTGGTGGGTGCGATCATTATCTAGGTGGGTGTGGTCTTCTTCGTCGGAGCTCCAGCTGGCCTGTGAGGACGAGTTGTCATCAACAGAGAGATTCTGAGACGAGGCAGCCGGAGACTGACGTAACGAGTGGGATTTCCCCCTCTTCGTACGAGCCTTGGAGGCCACAACTATAGATATGAGCAAAAAAGAGATAACTTGATCCAACTAGGTAGTTAACAACCATAAGTAGTGTATACTACAACTTTCATCGCTAAAGGTACACGCGAGAAAATAAGAGAAAGCAACTGTATTACACATGTACATGTACAGATTGAAACAGAAAACACTACAAGATCTGTGCCAATGATAATCACTAGCCATGGAACAAGTAATCTTTCTTCTGACGCTGGCTTACCGTCCGAGGGCGTGGAGATGATATTGGCCACCTTTAGTCGTAGAGCCGGCTGAACCTGACTGACAGCCTCTGGAGCCGCTCCAAACTCCAGGCTAGCCGTATCTATCGTCCTGGAAACGAATAACAAAAAAAATGATCATACGACTGAAATAGTGGGGCATAAGGAACGTCAATATCTCCGTGTATAATAATGCCCTCAACTCGTATATTATATTTACTTGTCACTATGTGGCTGGGGATACCCCTATGCACAGGTGCCTTAATTAAAGCAGATCTCTGCATTTCAAGTGAAATTTCACACGCATGCTCCTCTATGAGAGGCGGCCTTGCACAGAGTGGCTATACACATCATCATGTCATGCACTGAACACAGGTCACTTCACTAACATGTTGAAGTTGATCTGAGAGAGTCCAGCCAGGAGCTGAGTGAGGGCGGCCACCATCTCACTGTCCCTCAAGAAGCTGTACGACTCATAGTACTGACTCAACAGCTTGGCGTCCTGGGTGAGAACGGTGATGTAGCTCTCCAGAGAACACTCGTTGACAGCTAGACGGATCCAGGCACGACTTTTACCACTCGACGTCTGGGCATACTGCAGGCTGGGGGAGGAGGGAGGGAGGGAGAGAGAGAGAGTATGAACTGGAGGGGGACATTAGCAAACCACACAGAATGAAAGTAACAATACTCAATACGAACACACAAAATACACAATATTTATTATTTTAGCAAGCATTTTAAAAACTAATCTATCTGCTGTGATATCTACTGTCTCACCTTGATATGTACTCTATGGCTTGTTTTCTTGATATCTTGAGCACCAGAGGCCAGAAGGAGCTCTCTGCCCCAAACCAGCCCGCCTTGAGCCCATGACGGAGGAGCTCCTCAAACCGAGCACACAGCTGCTGTGTGGGACGACAGTCTCCTATCGCACGAGAGTCACCTTTGGACTCTTGGTTGGCATAGAGAAGCTGAACCTGCGGGGAGGAATTATTGCAATGGCTGCAGTGTTCAAGGTGAAACTATGTGTGGAATATTGAAGCCAGAGTGAAAGTATTTGTTCTAATCGAACTGCTGCTGCTAGGTATACATCCAAAATCTCTAGTTTCATCATAATTATGTGCACATGGAGATCACATGCATAGCTCATTAAATAGTCTTAATTACAAGTGAAGGAAGTGTACACATTTCACAGCTTCTTGAACCCTCTCAACAACTCTACCACACAAATCATGTCACGGTATTATTTTAAAAAACACAATTTCATTTATCTATGCTCCTATTATAAGGCTAAGGATGATCTCACCTCCTTAATGGCTCTGGAGAGAGTCTTGAGGAGAGCAGCCTTTCTCTTTCCTTGGGAGGCTAGGAACTCTGGCGTGACTGCAGGCAAATATAAAAACAAAACCAATCATCAAACAATCCCCTCTGGGTTGGGATGGTATTAGCAGGGGGTTACTTTTCTGTGCGCTGAATAATGCCTTGCTCAAGTTGCCCTTCTTCCATCGATCCATCGCCAACCACCCAGCGAGAGAGACAGAGAACCAGATCTCAGGGAGACTCAAGCTGCTCGGCTAGACATGTGACCTGCCACGCCCATTTATTGATATCGTCCCCAGTTTCATTCCCATACTCCATGCCCATCGGTCCCTTTGTTCTCGATCTCCTAGGGGTGTGTCGTTTTAATAGTAATAAAAGTCCAGGCAAATAACTGTCAAATATTCACCCAGATTGCTAAATCATCGAAAATAGACACTTGCGGCATCGTTCGAGTAGAAGCTGCGACGCGCGAGCGATGGCGACAGGCGGATCAGAAGCCAGACAAAAAGGAGTGGAGGAGCTGGAGCAAGAGGTCACGTGCCCCGTCTGTCAGGACCACTTCCAAGAGCCCAAGATCCTTCCCTGCCTTCACTACTACTGCAAGGGATGTATCGAGGCGCTGGCCAAGAGAGCAGGTGGCCCCAACCAACCCTTTCCCTGCCCGGAGTGTCGCACCCCCACCCTCCTACCTCAAGGCGACCCTGACCAGCTACAAACCGCCTTCTTTGTCAACCGAATGAAAGAGGTCCATGCTAAACTGGAGAAGGTACAGGGAAAAGTGGAGGCCAAGTGTGAGATGTGTTCTGGGGGTGTGGCCACTGCCTTTTGCCGACACTGCATGTATTTCATCTGTGCTGAGTGTGTCAACTGAATTGCACCAACGACTCAAAGTGTTTGTTGGTCATGAGATTTCTACTCTAACAGAGCTAAAAGAGGGCGGGGCTAGGAACATTGTCGCTAATCCACCCCCTCCCCTGATGTGCAAGGTCCATGAGGAACAAGCCAAGATCTACTGCTACGACTGCAAGACCCTCATCTGCCGAGACTGTGTCGTCAAAGTTCATCGAGATCACGAGTACGAATTTATAAAGATAGCTGCTCCTGAAACAAAGAAGAAGCTAATGGAGCACCTGACACCTCTCTGTGAGGTCCAAGCGGGGATACAAGGTGCTGTTAGAAACGTCAAAGGAGCAAAAGCTGAGATTGTTGCGATGGATGAGTCAATGACTACTTCCATCAAACAATCATTCCAAGAGCTTCGAGATATTCTCGACAAGAGAGAGAAAGAGCTGTTAGCAGAAACAGCTGCCACTGTGGAGAAGAAGATGAATAACCTCACTGTGCAGCAGAAGAAATTGGAGATGAGTTCAGGCACCATCCAGAGCCTTGTGGAGTTTGTCAAGAGAAATATTGAGAATGCAACGGATGAAGAACTGATGACCTTCCACACCCAAGTGATGACCAGGATCAGTGAGGAGACAGAGAAACAGCAGAAGGCTAATAAGGAGCTTGCCCCAGTGGAAAAAGCTGATAAGGTGGTGATCATTGAATTAGTAAATGACCTGAAGAAGCAGTGTCAAGAGAAGGCCAGCATTGTGAATCTGCCGACAAACATTGCTGTGGAAAAGGCTGAAGCTGTTCATGTTGTGGGTCAAAGGTCACAGCTTATTTTTCACCTTACCTCTCAAGATGGCAGGCCAGCTACATGTACGATTCCCAGTGTAAAAGTAGTCGTTAAATCCAAAGCGGATGGTTCTTGCATAGAGGCAGGAGTGATTTGCCCCAAGCAGGGCACCTATCAGATAGAGTTCACCCCGACAGTGAGAGGTCGACACCAGCTGGAGGTGATGTACAACGACAAGCCTGTGTTGAGAGAGCCAGTTCAGATATTTGCGAAGATCCCTCCCACCATGCTGGGACAACCAGTTAGGAGCTTCAAGGTTGGAGGAAGTGCTAAGTTTGTTTCCGTGAGTTTGTCAGAAGAGATACTGGTTACTGTGGATAAAGAAATTGTAGTATTTGATCGAAGTGGCAAAAAACTATACTCCATCTCAAATGAAAAGCTAATGAACCCCCAAGGAGTAGCAGTAAGTGAATCTGGAATCTTTGTTGTGGACAATGGTAGCAGCTCTTTGCTAAAATTTGACAAGACTGGCAAGCTGTTGAAATCAGTAGGAGAAAAAGGAAGTGGGAAAGGACAGTTCCAGAGTCCATATGGATTGACTGTTGTTGGTGATGAAGTGATTGTGTGTGATGGAGTCAACTGTAGACTGCAAGTGTTCACCTCTAACCTTGTGTTTGTTCGACAGTTTGGATCATGTGGCTTTGGCAATAATATATTATTTGCAGTAGATATCACATACGATAAAGATGGCAAAAACCTATATGTTAGTGATTTCGGAAATAACTGTGTTCAAGTCTTCACCATACAAGGAAAGTATCTCCGTAGTCTTGTGGGTAAAGGTGATATTACCTGCCCCATGGGAATTGCTACTGATGGAGAGCTAATGTACATTACACAGCAAAGTGGGTTACTACATATTTATCACAAGAATGGTGACAAAGTGTGCTCATTTCCAATCGAGAGTTATAATCGCTGCGGTGTTGCTGTTGACCAAGATGGATGGATTTATGTATGTGATCGTGGCAACAACCAAGTGATAATATTCTAATGAAATAAATAATATAAGTGTAGCATTTATTAATCTTTGGTGGCAAATAATTATTATACATCAATTTAAAAAATTTACGGTAACTACATGGAATGACTTTGATAGAGTATTGCAGTTCTTCACACAACAGGCAGTTTGCTGAGTATGGTTCCCCTACGCCCACTCACTCTCCTCCTCCTCTGACAGACTAACCACAGAACAGCCACGCCCACCGCTAGACCACCAAACACTAGAATATCGTTCGAACCATCACTGCCGTCGTCATAGTAACCAGCAGCGACAGGGTCAATGGGGTCACGATCTCCATCGGAGGCAGAGAGAGGGTTCTTTGGACAGAATAATATGTTCCCCGGAGAGGATGAGTTGAGGGGGTGTGGCAGCGCCCACTTCAACTGGGGGCATGAGGGGGAGGGACCGGAAGTGGGCGTGGCTTGTGGGATCCAGGACATGAGAGTAGTGATGCAGTCAGTTTCCTGTGAACATGAAAACATGAAAGTGAGTCATCATAGTTATAATATTATATTATTATACATGACTGTGCAGCCATGCTATAGATCTTTCCAGGCTCTAATTATGCGCCACCCAAGATTAATCTCTGCCAAGATCTGTAATTATTAATTTTTTAGTGGCACGTTAATTAGATCGGATACCGTATTAATTTTATAATTATTATTAGTACATGATATAATTTTTTTATCATCCTCATCATACTATAGCACTAGAGATGACTGATGAATCATCACCACTCACCGTCCATGTGTTGTGGCAGAGCTGTTGGGTGGTCCCTGACCTGCTCGCTGGCTGTGAAGGGAGGAGGAGACACTGAACTAGTCACGTACTTTAGCAGAGCATCGAGCAGCCAGAAGCAGTCCCTCTGCATGTGAGCACTGTCCAGGCAGTTTGAGTCGCCGTAGACGACGACCCTCCCCCCTCCCTCCCCCGGAGTGGAGTGGAGACCAAGAACTGGAACATTGGAGATCACGCTACTGCTCCCAGTCATGACCTCTGAACCTACAACCATCACAATGTGTATGATTATAAAGGGGTTATCAATTATATCAAGAGTATAATCTGAGTGTGGGGGATGTGTACGCATTCACAGCTTCTTGAACCCTCTCAAGAACTCTTTCACACAAATCATGTCACAGTATTAAAGGACACAATCTCACCTATTTATAAGGATGATCTCACCTCCTTAATGGCTCTGGAGAGAGTCTTGAGGAGAGCAGCCTTCCTCTTTCCCTGGGAGGCCAGGAACTCTGGCGTGACTGCAGGCAAACGTCAAACAAAACCAATCATCAAACAATCCCCTCTGGCTGGGAGGAATATTGGCAGGGGCTTACTCTTCTGTGCGCTGAACAACGCCTTGCTCAAGTTTCCCTTCTTCCATCGATCCATCGCCAACCAGCCAGCGAGAGAGACAGAGAGTGAAGACCAGATCTCAGGGACAAGCTAGCTGCTCGGATGGACATGTGACCTGCCACGCCCATTTATTGATATCGTCCCCAGTTTCATTCCCATACTCCATGCCAATCGGTCCCTTTGTTCTCGATCTTCTAAGGGGTGTGTCGTTTTAATAATAAAGTCCAGGCAAATAACTGTCAAATATTCACCCAGATTGCTAAATCATCGAAAATAGACACCTGCGGCATCGTTCAAGTTGAAGCTGCGACGCGCACGCGATGGCGACAGGCGGAGAAGCCAGACAAAAAGGAGTGGAGGAGCTGGAGCAAGAGGTCACGTGCCCCGTCTGCCAGGACCACTTCCAAGAGCCCAAGATCCTTCCCTGCCTTCACTACTACTGCAAGGGATGTATCGAGGCGCTGGCCAAGAGAGCAGGCGGCCCCAACCAACCCTTCCCCTGCCCGGAGTGTCGCACCCCCACCCTCCTACCTCAAGGTGACCCTGACCAGCTGCAAACCGCCTTCTTTGTCAACCGAATGAAAGAGGTCCATGCTAAACTGGAGAAGGTGGAGGGAAAAGTGGAAGCCAAATGTGAGATGTGCTCTGGGGGTGTGGCCACTGCCTTTTGCCGACACTGCATGGACTTCATCTGTGCCGAGTGTGTCAAATCTCACCAACGACTCAAAGTGTTTGTTGGTCATGAGATTTCTACTCTAGCGGAGCTAAAAGAGGGCGGGGCTAGAAACATTGTCACTAATCCACCCCCTCCCCCGATGTGCAAGGTCCATGAGGAACAAGCCAAGATCTACTGCTATGACTGCAAGACCCTCATCTGCCGAGACTGCGTCGTCAAAGTTCATCGAGATCACGAGTACGAATTTGTGAAGATAGCTGCTCCTGAGACAAAGAAGAAGCTAATGGAACACCTGACACCTCTCTGTGAGGTCCAGGCAGGGATACAAGGTGCTGTTAGAAATGTCGAAAGAGCAAAAGCTGAGATTATTGCGATGGATGAGTCAATGACTACTTCCATCAAGCAATTGTTCCAAGAACTTCGAGATATTCTCAACAAGCGAGAGAAAGAGATGTTAGCAGAAACAGCTGTCACTGTAGAGAAGAAGATGAATAACCTCACCGTGCAGCAGAAGAAATTGGAAATGAGTTCAGGCACCATCCAGAGCCTCGTGGAGTTTGTCGAGAGAAATGTTGAGAATGCAACGGATGAAGAACTGATGACCTTCCACACTCAAATGATGACCAGGATCAGTGAGGAGACAGAGAAACAGCAGAAGGCTAATACCGAGCTTGCCCCAGTGGAAAAAGCTGATATGGTGGTGATCATTGGATTAGCAAGTGACCTAAAGAAGCAGTGTCAAGAGAAGACCAGCATTTTGAGCCTGCCAATGAATATTGCTGTGGAAAATCCCAAAGCTGTTCATATCGTGGGTCAAAGGTCACAACTTATTTTTCACCTTACCTATCAAGATGGTAGGTCATTTAAGAGTCCCAGTGTAAAAGGAGTCATTAAGTCTAAAGTGGATGGTTCTTGCATAGAGGTAGGAGTGGTTTGCACCAAGAAAGGCACCTACCAGATAGAGTTCACCCCAACAGTGAGAGGTCGACACCAACTGGAGGTGATGTACAACAATCAGCCTGTGTTGAGAGAGCCAGTTCAGATATTTGTGAAGATTCCACCCACCATGCTGGGACAACCAGTTAGGAGCTTCAAGGTTGGAGGAGATGCTAAGTTTCTTTCCCTGAGTGTTTCAGGAGAGATACTGGTTACTGTGGATAAAGAAATCGTAGTATTTGATCGAAGTGGCAAAAAACTATACTCCATCTCAAATGAAAAGCTAATAGACCCCCGAGGACTAGCAGTAAGTGAATCTGGCATTTTTGTTGTGGACCGTAGTAGCCACACTATATTCAAGTTTGACAAGACTGGCAAGCTGTTGAAATCAGTAGGAGGAGAAAGAGGAAATGGACGAGGACAGTTTGATGAACCATATGGATTGACTGTTGCTGGTGATGAAGTGATTGTGTGTGATGGAGGTAATCATAGACTGCAAGTGTTCACCTCTGACCTTGTGTTTGTTCGACAGTTTGGATCACTTGACAATGGACGGTTGGAGGATCCAACTGATGTCACATGTACACATGATAAAGATGGCAGAAATCTGTATATCAGTGATTATGTCGGTCACCGTGTTCAAGTCTTCACCATACAAGGAAAGTATCTTCGTAGTCTTGTGGCTGAAGGTGATATTACCCGCCCCACTGGAATTGCTACTGATGGAGAGCTAGTGTACATTACACAAAAAAGTGGATTACTACAAATTTATCATAGGAATGGTGACAAAGTGCACTCATTCCCAACCAAAAGAAGTACTCTCTGGGGTGTAGCTGTTGACCAAGATGGATTTATTTATGAATGTGATCGTGGCAAGGACCGAGTGATAATATTCTAATGCAGTATAATAGTAATACACGATTGTGTAGTATTTATTTTGGTGGAAGATAATTGCATCAATTTAAAATTTAAAACTTGACCCTAACACAATAATTACATGGAATGACTTTGATAGAGCATTTGCAGTTCTTCACACAACAGGCAGTTTGCTCAGTATGGTTCCCCTACGCCCACTCACTCTCTTCCTCCTCCGACAGACTAACCACAGAACAGCCACGCCCACCGCTAGACCACCAAACGCTAGAACACTGTTTGAACCATCACTGCCGTTGTCATAGTAACCAGCAGCGACGGGGTCAATGGGGTCGCGACCTCCATCGGAGGCAGAGAGAGGGGATTCATTGGATGGAATATGTTCCCTGGAGAGGATGAATTGAGGGGGTGTGGCAGTGCCCACTTCAACTGGGAACAGGAGCGGAGGGATCGGAAGTGGGCGTGGCTTGTGGGATCCAGAATATGAGAGTAGTGATGCAGTCAGTTTCCTGTGGACATGAAAACGTGAAAGTGATTTATCAGTTTTGATATTATACATGACTGTGCAGCCATGCTAGAGATCTGTGCATGATAATTTTTTATCATCCTCATCATACTAAGGTGCTAGAGATGATTGTGTAATCATTAATTTTGATGATCACCACTCACCGTCCATGTGTTGTGGCAGAGCTGTTGGGTGGTCCCTGACCTGCTCACTGGCTGTGAAGGGAGGTGGAGACACTGAACTAGTCGCATACTTTAGCAGAGCATCGAGCAGCCAGAAGCAGTCCCTCTGCATGTGAGCACTGTCCAGGCAGTTTGAGTCGCCGTAGACGACGACCCTCCCCCCTCCCTCCCCCGGAGTGGAGTGGAGACCAAGAACTGGAACATTGGAGATCATATGCTACTGCTCCCAGTCACGACCTCTGAACCTACAACCATCACAGTGTGAGGGTATGAGAGAGTGATTAAGGGGTTATCAATTACATGAACCACTAAATTAAGATATGCCGTTACAGCTGATTCGGCTAATTCGGCACCTTGATTAGCCACTAATGCAACTATTGTGAATGTATGACTGATTAAACTTTATACTGTACTTAATCTAATACAACAACGCATGGAAAAATTTTTCAATTTTGAAAAACATGTGTTTTTCTGGTAAAGGTCGACCATTGATCGCTCCATATATATATGTTATGAGAATTCATAAAATGCTAATTTCTTGCGTTAAATTGGATCATGTGTTGTATTCAATTAACTACGGTATTCCCCATTACCTTGGTCATTGAGGTCCCTTGCTATGACCACGCCCCCCTCCGGCCACCGTGCGATGCTTGTTCTCCAATACCTCAGCGCTGAGGGCCACGCCCCACACAGAGAGGAGACGATTCAGAGCCGGGATGTTGGCTCCGCCTAACAATAATTTTGGGGTGAGGGGCATTGTTAAACACAGAACAAAGAAATACTCATGAAATCTCTTGCATAGACCTACACGTATCTGTGTTGGGCATCCACCACTAGTCTTTAATACATGTCTTATTAATTATAAATTCACATGTCAAGCATTTCACAGCTTTATATTGAATCCTGTTTATGCTCCTATTTATGCTCCTATTATAAGACTAAGGATTGTCTCACCTCCTTAATGGCTCTGGAGAGAGTCTACCCAGCGAGAGAGAAGACCTGAGATAATCTCAGTGACAAGCTAGATGCCACGCCCATTTACTGATATCGTCCCCAGTTTCATTCCCATACTCCATGCCCATCGGTCAAATATTCACCCAGATTGCTAAATCATCAAAAATAGACATTTGCGGCATCGTTCAAGTTGAAGCTGCGACGCGCACGCGATGGCGACAGGCGAAGAAGCCAGACAAAAAGGAGTGGAGAAGCTGGAACAAGAGGTCACGTGCCCCGTCTGCCAGGACCACTTCCAAGAGCCCAAGATTCTTCCCTGCCTTCACTACTACTGCAAGGGATGTATCGAGGCACTGGCCAAGAGAGCAGGTGGCCCCAACCAACCCTTCCCCTGTCCGGAGTGTCGCACCCCAACCCTCCTACCTCAAGGCAACCCTGACCAGCTGCAAACCGCCTTCTTTGTCAACCGAATGAAAGAGGTCCATGCTAAACTGGAGAAGGTACAGGGAAAAGTGGAGGCCAAATGTGAGATGTGTTCTGGGGGTGTGGCCACTGCCTTCTGTCGACAGTGTGCTGAGTTTATCTGTGAAAAATGCAAGGAGTCCCACGAGCGAATGAAGGTGTTTGCAGGGCATAAGGTATCGACTCTGCAGGAGCTGAAAGAGGGCGGAGCTAAGACAATCATAGCGGCCAAATCAGCCCCTCCCCCAATTTGTAAGGTGCACGAGGAACAAGCCAAGATCTACTGCTATGACTGCAAGACCCTCATCTGCCGAGACTGCGTCGTTAAAGATCATCGAGACCATGAGTACGAGTTCGTGAAGAAAGCAGCTCCTGAAACTAAGAAGAAGCTAATGGAGCACCTGACACCTCTCTGTGAGGTCCAGGCTGGGATACAAGGTGCTGTTAGAAATGTCGAAGAAGCAAAAGCTGAGATTGTTGCGATGGATGAGTCAATGACTACTTCCATCAAGCAATCGTTCCAAGAGCTTCGAGATATTCTCGACGAGCGAGAGAAAGAGCTGTTAGCAGAAACAGCTGCCACTATAGAGAAGAAGATGAACAACCTCACCGTGCAGCAGAAGAAATTGGAGATGAGTTCAGGCACCATCCAGAGCCTCGTGGAGTTTGTCAAGAGAAGTGTTGAGAATGCAACAGATGAAGAACTGATGACCATCCACAAACAAATGATGACCAGGATCAGTGAGGAGACAGAGAAACAGCAGAAGGCTAATACTGAGCTTACTCCCGTGGAAAAAGCTGATAAGGTGGTGATCATTGGATTAACGAATGATCTAAAGAAGCAGTGTCAAGAAAAGGCCAGCATTGTGAGTCTGCCAATGAATATTGCTGTTGAAAACACCAAGGCTGTTCATATTGTGGGTCAAAGGTCACAACTTATTTTTCGCCTTACCTCTCAAGATGGTAGGTCATTTAAGAGTCCCAGTGTAAAAGCCATCATTAAGTCCAAAGTGGATGGTTCTTGCATAGAGGCAGGAGCAGTTTGCACCCAGCAAGGCACCTGCCAGATAGAGTTCACCCCAACAGTGAGAGGTCGACACCAGCTGGAGGTGATGTACAACGACAAGCCTGTGTTGAGAGAACCAGTTCAGGTATTTGTGAAGATCCCACCCACCATGCTGGGAGAACCAATTAGGAGCTTCCATGTTGGAGGAACAATTAAGTTTGTTTCCCTGAGTTTGTCAGAAGAGATAGTGGTTACTGTGGGTAAAGAAATTGTAGTATTCGATCAAAGTGGCAAAACACTATACTCTATCTCAAATGAAAAGCTAACAAGCCCCCAAGGAGTAGCAGTAAGTGAATCTGGCATCTTTGTTGTGGACTCTGGTAGCAACTCTTTGTTGAAGTTTGACAAGACTGGGAAGCTGTTGAAATCAATAGGAGAAAAAGGAAGTGGAGAAGGACAATTCAATGGTCCATATGGATTGACTGTTGCTGGTGATGAAGTGATTGTGTGTGATGGACTCAATTGTCGACTGCAAGTGTTCACATCTGACCTTGTGTTTGTTCGACAGTTTGGATCAGAAGGCACTGGCAATGGACAGTTCATGCTTCCAATTGATGTCACACACGATACAGATAGCAGAAATCTGTATATCAGTGACTATTTCGGTCACCGTGTTCAAATCTTCACAATGCAAGGGAAGTATCTTCGTTGTTTTGTGGCTGAAGGTGACATTACCTTCCCCACTGGAATTGCTACTGATGGAGAGTTAGTGTACATTGCAGAGTCAAGGGGGCTACTACAAATAATTATTTATCACAAGAATGGTGATGAAGTGTGTTCATTTCCAATCATTGACAAGAGTGATGATGTCTGGGGTGTAGCTCTTGACCAAGATAGATTTATTTATGTATGTGATCATAGCAACAGCCAAGTGATAATATTCTAACGCAGTATAATAGTAAAACAATGTCATAATTGTGTAGCATTTATTGTGGTGTAAGATAATTACACAAATTAAAAAATTTTACCCTAACACAATAATTACATAGAATGACTTTGATATATAGAGCATTGCAGTTCTTCACACAACAGGTATACGTAGTTTGCTGAGTATGGTTCCCTACGCCCACTCACTCTCCTCCGACAGACTAACCACAGAACAGCCACGCCCACCGCTAGACCACCAAACACTAGAACATTGTTTGAACCATCACTGCCGTCGTCATAGTAACCAGCAGCTACGGGGTCAATGGGGTCACGGAGGCAGAGAGAGGGTTCTTTGGATGGAATATGTTCCCCGGGGAGGACGAGTTGAGGGGGTGTGACAACACCCACTTCGACTGGGGACACGAGGGAAGGGACCGGAAGTGGGCGTGGCTTGTGGGATCCAGGACATGAGAGTAGTGATGCAGTCGGTTTCCTATAAATATCAAGTATGAGAGTGATATCAATAGTTTTTGTGTGTGCGCTCAACTGCCCACTAATAGTCAAGAATTATTTTGTCAATAGCGCTAGAGATGATGTCTAGTTTAATTTGATCATCCCCACTCACTGTCCATGTGTTGTGGCAGAGCTGTTGGGTGGTCCCTGACCTGCTCACTGGCTGTGAAGGGAGGCGGAGACACTGAACTAGTCGCATACTTTAGCAGAGCATCGAGCAGCCAGAAGCAGTCCCTCTGCATGTGAGCGCTGTCCAGGCAGTTTGAGTCACCGTAGACGACGACCCTCCCCCCTCCCTCCCCCGGAGTGGAGTGGAGACCAAGAACTGGAACATTGGAGATCACGCTACTGCTCCCAGTCACGACCTCTGAACCTACAACCATCACAGTGTGAGGGTGAGTGTGTGATTAAGGGGCTATCAATTACATGAACCACTATTATGTAAATTTGGCAGTTTGGCGGTCTACATTACAATCGCCAAATTAAAATCCACCAAAATTTCCTATACTCGCATATACATGTATGGCAATCCTGTACCGAACCATCAATATTCCTGCAATAGTGATTTTGGGTTCAACCGCCAACTTTAATTCCCGCCAATATTTCCGGCTATACAGTATTTGAGTGTGGGAGACGTAACATTACTGCTGACTCGGCTAATTCAGCACACTGATTAGCCACTAATACAATTATTGTGAATGTATGAGCTGATATTATATTAAGTTTTTAATATACTTCTCCATTACCTTGGTCGTTGAGGTCCCTTGCAATGACCACGCCCCCTCCAGCCACCGTGCGATGCTTGTTCCCGATGCATAGCTGATCTTGTGATCTGCTAGCTCGAACTCTCCCTCCAGCACCTCACTGCTGAGGGCCACGCCCCACACAGAGAGGAGATGATTCAGAGCCGGAATGTTGGCTCCGCCTAACAATGGAGGGCCCGGGGGGGGCATTATTTATATAATAAACACAGAACAAAGAAACACTCATGAAATCTCTTGCATAGACCTACATGTACATGTACCCGTGTTGGGCATCCACCACTAAAAATTAATAGTCTTAATTACATGTGAAGCATTTCATAGCTTCTTGTTGGAATCCTCTCTTTCACACAAATCATGTCACGGTATTAAACTTAAAGGACACAATCGCACCTACTTATGCTCCTATTAATTAAAAGACTAAAGATTAATGATTGTCTCACCTCCTTAATGGCTCTGGAGAGAGTCTACCCAGCGAGAGAGAAGACCAGATCTCAGGGACAAGCTGTCAAGATGTCAAGCCCATTTACTGATATAGCTCCCAGTTTCATTCCCATACTCCATGCTCATCGCAGGATGCGGTTCCTTTGTTCTCGGTGTGTCGTTACAAGTCCAGGCAAATATTAAACTGTCAAATATTCACCCAGATTGCTAAATCATCGAAAATAGACACTTGCGACATTGTTCAAGTTGAAGCTGCGACGCGCACGCGATGGCGACAGGCGGAGAAGCCAGACAAAAAGGAATGGAGGAGCTGGAGCAAGAGGTCACGTGCCCCGTCTGCCAGGACCACTTCCAAGAGCCCAAGATCCTTCCCTGCCTTCACTACTACTGCAAGGGATGTATCGAGGCGCTGGCCAAGAGAGCAGGTGGCCCCAACCAACCCTTCCCCTGCCCGGAGTGTCGCACCCCCACCCTCCTACCTCAAGGCGACTCTGACCAGCTGCAAACTGCCTTCTTTATCGACCGAATGAAAGAGGTCCATGCTAAACTGGAGAAGGTGGAGGGAAAAGTGGAGGCCAAATGTGAGTTGTGCTCTGGGGGCGTGGCCACTGCTTTTTGCCGACAATGTGCTGAGTTTATCTGCGAAAAATGCAAGGAGTCCCACGAGCGAATGAAGATGTTTGCAGGGCATAAGGTATCTACTTTGACAGAGCTGAAAGAGGGCGGAGCTAAAACGATCGTTATGGCCAAGTCAGCCCCGCCTCCAACTTGCAAAGTCCATGAGGAGCAAGCCAAGATCTACTGCTATGACTGCAAGACCCTCATCTGCCAAGACTGTGTCGTTAAAGATCATCGAGACCACGAGTACGAGTTTGTGAAGAAAGCTGCTCCTGAAGCTAAGAAAAAGCTAATGGAGCACCTGACACCTCTCTGTGAGGTCCAGGCAGGGATACAAGGTGCTGTTAGAAATGTCGAAGGAGCAAAAGCTGAAATTATTGCGATGGATGAGTCAATGACTACTTCAATCAAGCAATCGTTCCAAGAGCTTCAAGATATTCTAGACAAGCGAGAGAAAGAGCTGTTAGCAGAAACAGCTGCCACTGTGGAGAAGAAGATGAATAACCTCACCGTGCAGCAGAAGAAATTGGAGATGAGTTCAGGCACCATCCAGAGCCTCATGGAGTTTGTCGAGAGAAGCGTTGAGAATGCAACGGATGAAGAACTGATGACCTTCCACACCCAAATGATGACCAGGATCAGCGAGGAGACAGAGAAACAGCAGAAGGCTAATACCGAGCTTGCCCCAGTGGAAATAGCTGATAAGGCGGTAATCATAGAAGTAGCAAGTGACCTGAAGAAGCAGTGTCAAGAGAAGGCCGGTATTGTGAGTCTGCTGATGAATATTGCTGTTGAAAACGCCCAGGCCGTTTATGTCCTGGGTCAAAGGTCACAGCTTATTTTTCGCCTTACCTCTCAAGATGGTAGGCCAGTTACATGTCCTACTCCCACTGTAAAAGCAGTCATTAAATCCAAAGTGGATGGTTCTTGCATAGAGGCAGGAGTGGTTTGCACCAAGGAAGGCACCTATCAGATAGAGTTCACCCCAACAGTGAGAGGTCGACACCAGCTGGAGGTGATGTACAACGACCAGCCTGTATTAAGAGAGCCAGTTCAGATATTTGTGAAGATTCCTCCCACCATGCTGGGACAACCAGTTAGAAGCTTCAAGGTTGGAGGATATGCGAAATTTGTTTCCCTGAGTTTGTCAGAAGAGATAGTGGTTACTGCGGGTAAAGAAATTGTAGTATTTGATCAAAGTGGCAAAACACTATACTCCATCTCAAATAAAAAGCTAATAGATCCCGAAGGAGTAGCAGTAGGTGAATCTGGCATCTTTGTTACAGACTATGGTAGCAACTCTTTGTTCAAGTTTGACAAGACTGGCAAGCTGTTGAAATCAGTTGGAGGAAGAGGAAATGGAAATGGACAGTTCTATTGTCCATTTGGATTGACTGTTGCTGGTGATGAAGTGATTGTGTGTGATGGACTCAACTGTCGACTGCAAGTGTTCACCTCTGACCTTGTATTTGTTCGGCAGTTAGGATCACATGGCTCTGGCAATGGACAGTTCAGGTTTCCAGTTGGTGTCACACAATATCATGTTAAAGATGGCAGAAATCTGTACATTAGTGATAATATAAATAACCGTGTTCAAGTCTTTACTATGCAAGGAAAGTATCTCCGTTGTCTTGTGACTAAAGGTGATATTACCAACCCCACTGGAATTGCTATCGACGGAGAGCTAGTGTACATTGCACAACAAAGTGGACTACTACATATTTATCGCAAGAATGGTGAGAAAGTGTGCTCATTTCCAACCAAGAGTGATGGTCTTTGGGGTGTAGCTGTTGACCAAGATGGATTTATTTATGTATGTGATAATGTCAACAGGCAAGTGATAATATTCTAATGCAATACATGATTGTGAGCATTAATCATTTATTTGTTTTGGTGGAAGATAGTTACATAAATTTAAATTTACCCTAACACAATAATTACATGGAATGACTTTGATAGAGCACTACAGTTCTTCACACAACAGGCAGTTTGCTGAGTATGGTTCCCCTACGCCCACTCACTCTCCTCCTCCTCCGACAGACTAACCATAGAACAGCCACGCCCACCGCTAGACCACCAAACACTAGAACATTGTTTGAACCATCACTACCGTCGTCATAGTAACCAGCAGCGACGGGGTCAATGGGGTCGCGACCTCCATCAGAGGCAGAGAGAGGGTTCTTTGGACGGAATATGTTCCCCGGGGAGGAGGAGTTGAGGGGGTGTGGCAACGCCCACTTCAACTGGGGACATGAGGGGAGGGACCGGAAGTGGGCGTGGCTTGTAGGATCCAGCACATGGGAGTAGTGATGTAGTCGATTTCCTGCAAAATAAACATGAAATGACATCATATTTGCAATAATATTATTATACACTGTACTTGATATATACATTGTACTACCGCACATATTATCTCATACTCAATATTTTGTAATCACCCATCATTCTACAGCGCTAGAGGCGACTGCCTAATAATCATCACCACTCACCGTCCATGTGTTGTGGCAGAGCTGTTGGGTGGTCCCTGACCTGCTCGCTGGCTGTGAAGGGAGGCGGAGACACTGAACTAGTCGCGTACTTTAGCAGAGCATCGAGCAGCCAGAAGCAGTCCCTCTGCATGTGAGCACTGTCCAGGCAGTTGGAGTCGCCGTAGACGACGACCCTCCCCCCTCCCTCCCCCGGAGTGGAGTGGAGACCAAGAACTGGAACATTGGAGATGACACTACTGCTCCCAGTCACGACCTCTGAACCTACATGACAATAGTGTGGGGACGTATCATTACTGCCGACTCAGCTAATTCAGCACATTGATTAGCCACTAATACAACTCAGAGGAGGTAGAATATGATCAGTGCGAGCCCAAAATTGCTTTGTCAGCAAAATTATTCCCATAGTGGTACAATACAAAACAGCAAGTCACTGTAGTTCACCAATCATAAGACTGGCTTGACTGTCGCTCAGCATCAACGTTAAAAGCAGTTGATTTAGTGTCCGAGGCCCGCTGAGCCCCGCAGTTTGGCACTGCTAGCAACGTTGAAAGTCTTCGTCTAAAAACGCATGACAGATACCGATCCAGCCTATAGGAATCGTAAGGTACCTTGATAAACCCTTTCTAAAATCTGTACTAGATAATTGTTTGCTAAATCCCTACCGTTCGGAGCGAACATAAACTTTAGTCCACCATACTCTGCATAAAAACTGCTGAATCAACAAACATGCGCGGGGTTAATTAAATTCCTGAGCGATCACGTGTGATCATGTCTGACCTCCTCTGAATGCAACTATTGTGAACGCATAACTGATATTGAATTTTATAGCTATTTTTCCATTACCTTGGTCGTTGAGGTCCCTTGCAATGACCACGCCCCCCTCCGGCCACCGTGCGATGCTTGTTCCCGATGCATAGCTGATCTTGTGATCTGCTAGCTCGAACTCTCCCTCCAGTACCTCACCGCTGAGGGCCACGCCCCAAACAGAGAGGAGACGATTCAGAGCCGGGATGTTGGCTCCGCCTAATAATGGGGGGGGGGGGGGGGGGCATTATATAGAGAGTTAAACATAGAACAAAGAAACACTCAAGAATCTGTAAAGTATATGAATCTTGTGGATAAGCATTGTCAGATAACTTTTTTATTACATTGTGGGTATAATAATAATATTATAGCAAAAATCGAAAAAAGAGGCATTTTGGTCTGCAATTCCTTCAAACATGCAAGTTACTTCCATTGGTGAACTTGATCGTAGGGCCAGAAATTCTGAACTATAGATGGATCTCTATGCATGTATAGCATTGAATCTGTACATGTACCTGTGTCAGGCATCCACCACTGTCGAGTGTTTTCATCGTAAAACTTAATCTTCTTCATGACCTCAACGTTGTACCAGTCAGCGAACACGATGAGGGAGAGCCCCCGCTCATTAACGTCCAGACGAAGCTTCTCTATCTCCTCAGGGAAGAACTCCTCCTCGCTGTCTACGATGAGTAATGCCCCGTACCCCGAGGCATCGAAACAGGTCAGGGGGGAACCCAGAACTTCAACGAAATAGCCACTCGCACGAAGGCTAGCATACATGTCACGGAAGTTAGTGTGGATGTGATCTCCGTTCCTGCAAAGGAGAGAAAGAAGATGAAATCTAGCTAGTCATAGCTAACAGTTCATGTATAGCAAAATTGACTATTGGAGATGAATATAATTATGTCATGGTGCTCTGACAAAAGATCACTAATCACAGTTCTACGTGTACACATATTCAGTGTAGGATGAAAATTTGGCCAAAATTTTCAAGTTTGACTGATTTTAAAAGTTATTAGTGATAACTAACTATACTCCTGATATTGTACATGCCCCTATCTAATGAAGTGATTTCCCTCTCACCAGTCCAGAGGGTCGTTCTTCATCCTGAGATTATCCCGAGGGAAGTAACCAGCCGGGTAGCGAAGGTTGTGGAACTGATCCCATAGCACTCGCCTCGAGCGAGGAGGGGTGGGGACGATCGATACCTTCACAGGAAGATTGATCGAAGATAAAAGAGTCTTCTCACCAGAATCAGTTGTCTGGAGAAACAGAATTGAGTGAGAAATTATGAATTTTGGATACAAAATTTTTTTTTTTTCTACTTGACTACTCACGGTCGAAGAAGCTACAGTGAGTGAGATATGTCCTTCAGCTGTTCCAGTGAAACTCCGCCCATCCTTGGGGACACTGAGGCTGACAGCGAGGTAGCCAGACCACGGCCAGAGGACGGAGGGATAGGAGAGGGACACGTCTAGATACTGACCACTGCGAGTCACATAGGGGTGCCACACAGGCTGGGAAAAGGTGTATGAATGCACGGGAAAGGGAAGAGTATGCAATTAGGCTTAGGTTTTATGACCATAGAAAAATTAATTAAATATACAATAGATGATAATGGTGCACCCAGCAATTATAAATTTAATTATATATGACTACATAAACAGCTCACCTTGTTGACTATACGACCAGTGACACCCATCCCATTCAGAATTGTCACCTAAAAAGAGAGGGGGAGAGAGATGGAGTCAATTTTAAAATTGCTAAATGGTGCTCGAAATGAAGTCCCTACTTTTGCCTATACATGTACTCTCTCTCTCTTGACTTACATTTACGATGACAGGCATGGCTCCATAGTACATTGGCTGGGAGCAGTACGGCCAGAAGTAGGGGCACTCAGTCAAGTCAATGTAGCTGGGGCTCAGGCTGCAAAGAAAGGAGAGACAAAACAGCCAATATAAATGCTCAAACTAATAATAATATACCGTATAGTTGGTGGTTTGGCGGTTTATAATATTACAACCGCCAAAATTTCCTACTCATATGGCAATCCCATACCAAACCACCAAATTTAAATCAGCTAATATTCTTGAAATAGTGATTTTGGGCTCAACTGCCAAATTTAATTCCCGCCAATATTTCCGGCTATACAGTACACTAAAATAACGCAATATTATCTCAGTTAAGGTAGACAAACTGTGGTTTCAAGACCCCCATTTGCCCCCTTCCCCGTCAATATTTTACCAATTTACTCTCTGCCCTCACCTAGCCTGAGGTTTGTAAGTGTTTAGCTCGTGATAGGCTCTGAGTAGGTCCAATTTCCCGTGACCCTGTTCGAACATGTTGACTCCGCCCAGTCTCTGAGCCGACGCCATCAGCGCTTGCTTCATGCTGGCGGGGTTGACGTTTTGGTGCCTCACAGCGCCGGCCAATAGCGCCACTGCTCCTGCAACAACGGGGGACGCCACGCTGGTGCCGCTCAGGGAACGACACCCTGCCCCCAGGGCGGAGCCTCGAACACCAGAGCCATAGGTGACAATGTCTGGCTTCACACGACCATAGCCCTCGGGCAACTCCTGTACAGGGAAAAAGGAGAATACATACACAATGAAAGCTATACATCTCTCTTTAGAAATCGAAAAAAAAAGCCTGAACACAAGATCTTTTGCTCTTGTGTGTATACATACAAAATGACTTGTTCTGAAGGCTATGCCTCCATTCAGTTAGTTAGCTGAAAGCTAAAGGTATAATAATAGAGAGAGAGATCAAGGTATAATAATAGAGAGAGAGAGAGAAAGAGAAAGAGAGAGAGAGAGAGAGAGAGAGAGAGGAAAGGAAGAGAGAGAGGGGGGGGGGGAGAGGGACTGACCCAGGTGGTCATGCCTCGAGATGAAAATCTGGCAATTTCATCTTCAAAGTTGATGCCTCCAATACCAATGACATCCATCATGTCAGCTGGGTTGTTCAGAGTACTGAGAGGGGAAAGAGAGAATGAGAAGAAAGAGAAAGGTGAGAGTGAGTTAGACAGTCTCCTAGCCAGGACAGGTGTTGAGAACAAGACAAGCTATCTAATTGGAGGCTGTACAAACAATTAGGCATCTCCAGAGAGTAGCTTGGCCAATGGCGCCTCCCATACTAACCACACACCACATGCACACCACACACAGGGCGCAGCTGTGGCCACTGGCCAGTAGACAATAGGGATACACAATACACTATTTGTACACCGCCAAAAAAATGGACATCAACAGCTACCAAGTTACTTTGTGTTATGGCAATGAACACAGGTACAGAGTGTGGAGTGAGAACAACACACAGAGAAAGGGTCATAGACAACTGGGCATGTGAAGACATTCCTACAGCACATCTCAGAGCTAGCTAGCTAGCTAGTTACATGTAGAATAGCACAGGGAGTCACATGCTCACATTAAATCACTCAAAGATACTGTGTAGCTACATGTACACTTTACATGTACTGTGTACAGTTAGCTAGAGGTATGGATGTATCAAGAGCAGCTCACCCATAGAGAGGTCCATCGTTGCCAATGGCTGAAACCATGATAATATTGTTAGCAGTCAACTCCCAAACCTGACAGAGAAGGAGAACACACAATAAAATATAATCATATACACTATATAAAGTTCAGCTACACCAAAAATTTTACATAACCATAATATTATTAATTTTTGTGATAATTCTAGAAGCTGTAGCCCATGATAGTTTCCTGACTTACTGAGCTAGACAACACAGGTATGTTATGTTGCAGCTGCCTACCTTATCAACAAAAGGCTGGTCTAGGAAGTCAGGGCCACCAATGCTCAGGTTAAGAACATCAATCCTCTTCAAAATGGCATAGTTAAAGGCATCCAGGAACCAAGAGGTGTAAGACACCTGTGCCAGGGAGAGAGAGAGAGAGAGAAAGAAAAGAGAGAGGGAGAGAGAGATTGTGAAAGAGGTGTGCTAGTACATCAATGTTTTGGGGAGGGGATGTAGAAACTGAAGCCTGGAGCTATGAGTACACCACTGTTTGCAGACATAATACCACTTTTTCTTTCACACTATCAACTCTATTCCCAAATTATGTTTATGTATAAGATGCTGTCTTCCCAACTCTCTCTCACCAAAGCTGTCTCCTCACCTGGTTGTTAGTGAACACTCTGAATATGTAGAGATCAGCCTCAGGGGCAAATCCGAGGCATTCTGCTGAGCTGGCAATCACCCCGGCAACGAAGGTCCCGTGCCCCAGGCCATCGTCTAGTGATTTCTCATCCGTCCAATTAGTTCGATCACGGACTCTCTTAAAGTGAGGGTGGTTCCGTGCCAGGCCTGTGTCAAAAACTGCGACCTTTACGCCTTGACCTTTATGACCCATGCTCCAGAGGACGTCCGCTTGGAGTGCAGAGGTCACCTGACGAGGGATGGCACGCATCAGACGACGACCAACGTACCAGTGTCTCCCCGGCTGTGACAAGAAGGGGGGGGGGTGGGAGGGAGGAAGGTATCGTTCATACATGCAACTTCAAAGCCTTACTTTCACAGAATTCCATACATTTCCTAGCTTAGCAGAAATGATCAGTTTGAGCTTAAAAATGTATTCTTGGTATTTATATGGCCTACTAGCTAGCATGAAGCCAGTCACTAGTCAGTTGGTGGTGGAGAAATTCAAAAGTAAGTGCAACATTGGTAGGAAGTGTAGAGTAAGTGAAAGCTAGGAAGCTGATCCAACCCAAACCCCTTCCCTTCACACAATGGTAGTTCCTGGCCACAGTGTTACAGTACAGGCAGCAATGGGGAAGGAGAGTAAGTGTTTGAGAACAAGGACTGAATTGCAGCTAAGGCAAGCTAGACAACTGGCTCTCCTGTAAGCTGCTCGCACAGAAACAGTTTAACTTACAGGAGTATCATGGAGTGACTGCTTTGTCATCTGGCGCCTGATGTGATGCAAGTTCACAGAGAGAGAGAGAGAGAGAAGGGGGGAGATATCATATTTAATAGGGGCATGTACAATGTGTTATCATTATACGACTCACCTCGACATCCAGCGGGTCTCCCAGTCACATGATCGACCACACCCACCAGAATCTGTTATCAAAATTAAAAAAAATCTATAAATCTGTGCAAGTTTTTCACACTGAACAGGTCACTGACCATCCCCAGTGAAGGTGAGCATTCTAGTGAGTTTCTTTTGCGGTGTGACTCTTTTGACAGAAGGATGATGTTGGAGTGCCTCCAGGGCGTCTGCCACGCCCTCCTTCACCTGGACGAGGGAGAAATCACTCGGGTAGTCCTGACTGGGGTTGTCACGGGAAACGATGCTCCACCCACTGAATCGCCGGAGAGCAGCTGCGATAAAGCCGTCCCTCGCTTCAGACGAGTAGTAGCCATGGAAAGACACTATGTACTCTGGAAATAAAAAATTATGAGCACATCCAATTCACTTTGACAACAATTCACAGCCTAAATTATACCAAAGGCCTTCATGAGTTTATCAATACTGCATAAGAAAATCTGGGACGTGGGGCTAAAGGTCTCGTTTGTGTGTGTGCACATGTAAGGATTAGAAGATCAGCCAAAATATGCCCAGGTGTTTGGATAGCAGCGAACAATAAACATTATTCTTCTTTTAAAGCAATATTTACATTCAAAGAGTCATGCGCAGGCGACTAGTTGATATCATGTACCTACTGACTGACCATACTAGCGGTAGATAATTACTAATCATTAAATTTTTTTATGCAAACATAGAAGGAAGGATAATAACCAAAACACAAGATACCGTATTTTCTCGCTATTAAGCGCATGCGCTTATATCTCCACAGGAAGAAAACCTGCGCTTAATAACGAAGTGCGCCTAACAGCGAGATGCGCCTAACAAAAAATAGCTACATCAAAGAACGCATGCGCGTTCGCGGTATCGTTTAAGGGGCGTGGCCAATCTATCGATCGTTAGGTCGAAATGGCGTTCGTTGCTGGAAGAACCTGAGAATCGACAGTAGCCATCGTAATTTCGACTAACTTGAAAAGGTTGGAGCTCTGGGAAAGCTAGCAAGCGTGCAGATATCGAGGTCAATGGTCACATAATATCAGTATGCGCTTATATGCGAAATGCGCCTAATAACAAGTGCTTAGGCCAACAAAATAGCATGCGCTTAATAACGAATATGCGCTTATAAGCGAAATGCGCCTAATAACGAGAAAATACGGTAATTGACTGTGGCAGCCGACCTAATATTACAGCCCAATACACAGCACAAGATGTCACATGACCCACCCGCCCACCCCGGGGTACACACACACTCTGTCTCTCTCACCAGTGCTGACGATGGATGTGCTGTACTGAAACTCCTCTGTCTCAGGTGGACCAACTCCAGCTACTACAGTAGTGTTGAGGCCACACCCATCCCCAGGGGTCAGGGACTCTGCCACCAGAACTGGCAGGATCAACAGCACATACCATAGATGCATCATTATCAACACAAGATCTTCAACAGATACGCTACAAATCACTCTAGAACAGAGAAAAATAGACATCACAAACACTCAGATTCTGGTCAACGTATCCTCCTTTTGATACGTGATCAACGAGCGATCGATCGTTTCTCTAGACTTGATAGGCTTTCTAGGCGTGCACAGCTACTATATGGCAACTTACTTCTCTTTAGGCTTCACAGGAGAGCTTCTACGAGTCGCTAGCACAAGGAACACATTCTTTCAAACCTGCCTTTGTCATCACACCACGAAGATTTTTCACTTGCGGATACACACAATTACGAATATTTAGATAAGTGGTCGCTGTTACAAATTTTCATGCACCCACTGGTTCGAATAATTAGAACACACATCCATCGTCGTGAAAATGGAGCTATTCTTGATGCATCTATTGCTCGTCTTTGGCTTTATCTCCTTCGCCGCAGGTCAACATGAGTCATTGGAGTTGTTAGTGCATACCCTGGAGGAGTATCCGCTGCCAAACCTTCCCTTTGGCTACGAGGATCTAGAGCCGTTCCTGGACACGCCCACTCTCCAGGTCCACCATCTTGGCCATCACAGAGCCTACACTGACAAGATGAACGCTGCACTGCAACAGTGGAGGGAGAAGGTGAGAGGAGAGGGAGATGGGATAAGTCTTGGTGACATGTCTGTCACTCAGATCTTCAGCATTTGTGCATAATTTTACATGATTTTAGGACGTAGCTAGCTCCCAGCCCCTCCTACAAAAATTTGGAGTGATGTTGAAAAATAATGTTAATATCCATAATTATATAGATCTATGAATATTTTCCATAGTACCACTATATCGACTATATTACTGTCATAATATAGCATTCAATGTCGTGTAAATAATAGGCTGTAATAATAATATTTTTTATCCCTTTCTGCTTGCAGGAGCCTGACTCTGGACTGGCTCATTCTCCCATCATCAAAATCCTTAGTCAGCTCGATGATGTTCCAGATCAGTGGCGCACTGCTCTACGCAACAACGGGGGAGGATTTGCCAATCACATATTCTACTGGAACAGCATGTGCAGTGCCGAGGGCATAGAGTCTCACCGACCAGCGGGAAAGCTAGCTGATGACATCGCCAAGGCTTTTGGAAATTTTGATGAGTTCAAGAGGGAATTTGACCGAGCTGGTGGAACGCTGTTTGGCTCGGGGTACGTGTGGCTGGTGGAGAGTAGGGAGGGCTCACTCTCTGTCATCACCACGCAGAATCAGGTATGCATAATGTAAGTTTAAATTTTGGGATTTTCCCTTTTACTAGGGAGGACATTTTTAAAAATAAAATTTTTTATTGTATCTACTGCAGGACTGCCCTGTGAGCGATGACCTTTACCCCCTGCTGGTGATGGACGTCTGGGAGCACGCCTACTACCTCAAGCACCAGAACAAGAGGTCAGAGTACATCTCGGACTGGTGGAATGTCATCTGCTGGGAGCAGGTTGACAACCTCCGACACTTTTGGTGGCAATTCAGGGGAACACATACCAACAAACATTCTGAACTATAATTTATAAACACTATTAATAGTCTTGCGCATATTATAATTTATGTAATTAAAAGTTAAGTTGATTTAATTAAGTTAACCATATTATTATGCAGTGACAGGATGATGATGACAATCACGCATGCGCACTATAGGGCTAGGCGGGGGGGCCGGGGGGGTACCTGCAGCTGCGTGCGGTGGGAACAAGTGTGCGCGTGCAACAGTTTGTAAGTAATTATGTCTAGGCCCTCCTTCTTTACTATCAGCACGACCACTGGCCAATCAGATCATTTCACATGTGCCGTGTGCACAGGCTGGCGCCTTTTGAATTCCATATTGTTCTGCAGATCAGTCCAGTTGTGATTTCTTCTTCTCACGAAAGCTGTTTGTGGACGAGTTACAGAGCTAGCTGGAATATCTTCAGGATTCATCGTGCGCGTTTCAAGATACAGGCAGAGAGAGACAGATGGTCGGGATGGCGATGCGATTTGTCGAGTCGATGGATGGTGTTTGATCGCGTGGAGCTATCTGAATGGAGACGAGGAATTTTAAACGATAAGTTGCACTTTTTTTTTATTGTTGCATCGCGCGTTTGAATCGGGGGTGGGAAATTCTAGTCCAGGCCCGTGCTAGGCTCACCATGGCACCGTTCTATTCGGATCATAATGCAATTAATGGCGAGTCTGGAGGACCCGGCATAGACACGTTAGACAAGTCTAAGGTATCTATGCCCCCTTGTACGTGAAAGATAGGTTGTTATTAATTCTTTTCTCGCGAGCCGTGCCTTTTCCGATATTTTCAAGTGTTGGATAGTTGCAAATGTGCCTGGCCCGCATACTTGCAACTAATTCCATAGGCTAGGATGTTGCCAGATTTTTGCCGCAAAATACATGCCTGGCCCGCATGTCTTCTGCGACTTTAGGTGGTACGACTCGAGTGAGAAGGGAATTGATGGCTCGCGTAGTTCCGTTGAGTTCGCTGTGATATGTATTGAGAGTATCACCAGCTTATGCTGGGGTGGTAGTTCCCGGGCTGCCATTCCTGGTGTATGTCTGGCTCTTGTGCAGGGCAGTCGTTCTCGCAAAAAAAAAAAAAAAAAAAATCACTTGCATTTGCAATTGAACGGGAGGGAAAAGGGTCTGGGGGGTGTAGCTAGGTTAGTGGTTGCGTTGTCCTCGAGTGATTTCAACTCACGAGGCACACGGTTCGCCTTCGGGTGTTCCGGAGTCCTTCGGGGCGATGTCTGTGTCTGTGGTGGGGAATAGCCTTAATGCCAGTCCACTCCATCCATAGTGTTCTAATACTGCGGATGGAGTGGTCTGGCACCATGGCTGTTTGGTCAGCAGCAGGCAGACGCTAGTGATGGGTTGAGGTCATTCAAGGCAACTGCGACTTAGAAACCCTTTTTGCATTGACTAAGAAATATTAGTTGTATTAAAGTTATTTACTCTTTCTCCTCTCTCGTTTCTGCAGGTTTTCGATGCCTGCAGAAGCGAGAACACTTCAAGGACACGTCTCTCTACCGGCAGCAGCAGCTAATAAGCCATCTCTTCCATCAACAGCCATGCAGTTGTGAGTGAGTGGATGGTTCATTCTGGTCACTCTCATCCTCCTCCTGCTGCTGCAGCATGTTTTATCTTTCAATGCAGCAACAGTTTCTAGATGGTTTTAACTTGCATCAAGGAATGCAAATTAAAATCAATTTGTGCATTTTCAGCTTTAAATTGCATTTTAAAATGCAAACTAAAAAATTTAATAGTACAATTTGCACATGTTATGCATGCAATCTCCACTATTTTGTCCGGTCAACAGTGAAATATTTTCCCCCAAGAACAAGTTGAGTTGCTTTTTCTCCTTCTCCTTGGCTTCATGCAGGAAAGTGATTGAATATCGCCTTCTTGTGTGTATGTACAATTTATTATTATTATTTTAATCTGCCATTTAGCTATCGGGTGAGATCAAGCATCCCACAAGATGGAAGAATTTTCCCCCTCAGGACAGTGACTTGTTTTAATTTTTCAGCATGCTCACTTTTTACCATCTTTTCTTAATTTTGCACATGCTGTTCGAGCCAGCATACAAGTCGACCGATTTACAGGTACACTAGAATATTTCAAGATTTCAGGAAAACCCCCTCTCCCTCCCTTTCCTTTGGTCTTCCATGCCAGCAAGGGAAGTCATTGGCTAGTAATTTTCATGGATATTTTTTACCTCTATTTTAATTTTGCCCGAGTAGTCACAGAGAGAGAGAGACAATGGAAATTGGTTAGGAAAATTTTGTATTTGTGTTGTCTGATGCGCATGTGTCTAGTTATCCCAACAGTGCCAGGGCTGTCAACCAGATACAGTTTCCTTAAGTTAAGCCTTTCTATTTTCTGCATCTTCAATATGCTGGCCCCTGGTCATCTTCAAGTATCGATATCGTCCACCCTTCACTACCAATGGCATTCGATGGATATAGGGGTGAGCCCCCTCTCCCCACATCATTGGTGCTGTGCCTCTTTAATAATAGCCTCGTCGCTACCAATCACACTCGAAGGAAAGAGCCGAGCCCCTGGTCATCAAAAGCATCGATATTTCTTGATCCTCAAAGAGCTTTGTTAACTGATCATGAAAAGGGAGAGCCCCCGTCATTTTGAAGCCTCGAAACTCCCTTCACCTTTGAAAGTATTGCTACCATTGCATTCAAGAGGGGAGAGCCCCCAAGCATTGTCATTTTCCCAGTGCTTTTGATTACAGCCTCGCAATCGATAAAAAAGGGGTGAGCCCCCAGGCATTGACATTGTTCTCCTTGGCCAATCACAATCACAATCAATTCAGAAAGGAGAGAGCCCCCCAAGCATCAACATTGTTCTCCTCAGCCAATCATAATCGATACAGAAAGGAGAGAGCCCCCAAGCATCCATATTCTTTGACATTCTCAACATGGATGATCCTGTACCAAGGACAGACTTGACTTGGTTGCAAGGTACATAGTATTGTATTGCCATATGTGCAACCTCTGGTGTTCCATTCTCCAGCTGTGAAGTTCAATGTGTTCAGTTCTAGACCCCTCTCTCCTGGTGAAGATGTTGGCTCTCCAGATGACCTCTCCCCTCTCTCCTGCTGAAGACTGTGGTGCTACCGCTCTCTCTTGATGAAGACAGTTCCCCCCTCTCTCCTGGTGAAGAAGGCCCCTCTCGAGATGCGACTTTGAAGGTGAAGGAATTGTGCCATCTTTATGCAGCTACTGTATTGATTAAAGTTCACTTTTTTTTTAGCAGAAGTCAGAAGAGAACTGTTGTGCTCTGCTCACCATGTGTGCCTAGAACATCTCTTGGACTTGCTGTTTCAACATTTCCAGACTGAACTTGGCTGACAACCAAACCAATGTAAGCTAGTGAAGTTGGTTGTGGAATTGCTGTCAAGTTTCTCTCTCCCACAGGTACCTCGAGTGAATGATGCCATCCTCCTCTCCTTGGTGATGGAGATCACTAATCTCAATTTGTGGACAAAAACTGTTGTGTTGACATACTTTTGTGCTTTCATTAATTTTGTACTTGACAATCATTTTTTATATTTTACTGATTTTTACCTTCAAGATCCAATTCAACTTCTTGATCATGTACTTTCACATACAATATTTCTCGTACATTTTCTTATTGAACTTTCAAGATCCAGTATAATCTTCGTTGAAAAAGTTTGAGATATGGGCAAGAATGATGCATGTTCACGCTGGCCTAGAGTGCTAGTTCCGTTGGTGACCTATACCAATTTTGCGGCTACTTTGACGACCTATACCATTCAACTGCACTCCCCCACTACATTAATAGACTGCATTGTTATAATAATATTATCATTAGCAACCTGTATAATACACACCAAGGAAGATACAAAATTAATATAGTAATTTCCAGAGGACATCTCAGTATTTCTGAGAAATGATTAAGTTAGTTGATCTGACCTTTTGTATGTAGTAGGCCCTCTCTTTCATCTCCTTCGCCGCTACGACATCCTCGTGGTCGTTTCCATGGCAACTAATGGCCCATTGAAGCAGATCTTCCAACTGAGCGAGCTCTCGACTCACAACAGACTAGCATAACAAAGTGTTAGAATAATGGCCAGTCTCACTGTGGTCAGTGTGGTCAGTGTGATCACTGCATGCTAACTCATGCAAAATTGCTAAATGGTGAATTGCCTGCTTTGCTTATGCATGTATGTATATTATACACGTACTTTCTCTCTCTCTCTAGACTTACATTTACGATGACAGGCATGGCTCCATAGTACATTGGCTGGGAGCAGTACGGCCAGAAGTAGGGGCACTCAGTCAAGTCAATGTAGCTGGGACTCAGGCTGCAAAGAGAGGAGAGATAAAACAGCCAACATACATTTAAAATCTGCCAAAATTTCCTACTCGCATATATACGTATGATCCAATTCAACTTCTTGATCATGTACTTTCACATACAATATTTCTTGTACATTTTCTTATTGAACTTTCAAGATCCGGTATATTAAATCTTCGTTGAAAGTTTGAGATATGGGCAAGAATGATGCATGTTCATGTTAACTTCGCTGGCCTAGAGTGCTAGTTTCGTTAGTGACCTATATAGCTATACCAATTTTGCGGCTACTTTGACGACCTATACCATTCAACTGCACTCCCCCAATACATTAATAGACTGCATTGTTATAATAATATTATCATGACGTTGTATTAAAACAGGCGCTATCTGTATGGTCCAGCAGCAGCTGTTCTCCTTCCTTTATCTTCCTTTCTCAGTTTCTTGACAAAATTCACTTCACTCTTGTTCCCAACTCCATAGCTGCAGCCATGCAATATGCAAACGCAATAATTAATGTACTAGCTTTGAGAATGACATTGCATAAAGAAAGGGATAGAGAGAATGTGTGCAAACCTTGATAATTTCTTGGTTTTATCCTCGAGCCTTGTCTGTCCAAATGCCAGCCAGTAGCTCCTCCAAACATACCTCCTACGATAAAAATTATTACAATTTGATATAGATATCAATTTTCATGTGATCAGGATATAATTAATATCATGAGTGGAAATGCACTGATACATCAGCTGAGCTAGCGTTGGTCAAGCACAGACTGACCATGAGAGGTGAGAGGTCCTCTTCTGTCTCGAGCATCGTCTCTCCGTCTCCTTCTCAAATGCTGACATCAGCTCTTTCACGGTACACCCCTGACGAACAATCACAGCTGTAAGAGTAATAATATCATCATAATAGTAGACCAGTGAATAGTGTCATTGAGAAAGGAATATTAAATTTTAATAATTATTATGATCACTGATTTCTATAATAATAATAAGCTTATATAGTCAGGAGTGAAAATTTATACTCTGTAGCATACACATCAATACTATAATATTCTACCCAGTGGATGCATGTGTTCATCTGGCCATCAGTATTAGTACTAGTAGTGCTCACGTATGATTTGTTGGTCGAATCTCCTGACACAGACGGTGATGGCTCTGCCCTCCTCAACACTCACGATGGAGCTCACCTCCTCTGCTGTGACGTCACCAGGGAGATCGGAGAGGAACGGATCAGAGAGAAGGGTGGCTACTAACTTCTTGGCTTTCGCCATTAGCTCAGGGTGTCCTGGGGGGCCGACATCCACAGCCAAGCTGGCATCCTCATCTTCCTCCATAGTGTACAGTTGGTAAAGGTCGTCAAAACGCCTAGTTCGTCTTGGTATAGGTCGTCAATATTGTATGCGCAATTGGCTGGAGATATATAATGCATAATAGAAGAAACTTATTGTGCAGCGTTAATAATGATCAATAATAATTATTAATTCGGTATAACAATTACATTACGAGAGAGTCATGAAATAGAGTGAGTTATTGATGAGTTGTTGCTATGAGTTGACAATGTCTTGAACTCCAGTGAAGGCGGCCGACCCCAGTCCATTCCGAGACATGTGCTTCAGACACTGGGCAGCTTGACCCAGCGCAAACTCAAGAGGGGGCTGCCCCTGTAATTTCTTTGATTCTGCAGAAATTATTAAAAATATTTTCGGCTGGTGGTGAGAGTGGTGATGAAAGGCTGACCTAGTATGGCTGAGTTTAGAGCTGAGCAGACTGGCTCTCTCTGGAGAGGATCAAGGAGATAGCCAACTGGACTCGAGCGAGGATCAGTGTAAGCCAGCAGGCTAAAGGAATCCTGGAACAAGAGAGAGAGAAAATATTAAATAGTGAAAATTTCTCTCTCTCTCTCTCTCAACCTGTAGCATAGTCTTGAGTTTGTCGTTAGGTTTGCTGGCAGTGACTTGGTTGAAAAGTGCCTGAAGGTCCCTTCCAAATGACAACACCTTTTCAATATCCACGGGGTTCTCCAGGTCAACGGAGGCCCCTCCCCCTCTCCCCTGCTGGTCCTCCTCTCCCGGCAGGAGCAGGGGGCTGTCGACCTCCATCACCATGGCTTCATCAATATCACTCTCCACTCTCTCTCTCACAGGCACTCCGTTCATCCCACAGTGATCAAACCCTCCCCCTGCTAAATGGAACAAATTCAATAATAATAATAATATTGTAATTTCAGGAGATACTGTAAATCGCGAATATTTCATTGTTAAAATATTTTCGGACAGCCTGGCTTGTGCAAAAATTAAACGCACGAAAATACATGCGCAATATTAACTATAATGCGGTACAGGGTCGTTTGTCCGAAATTATTTAACATGAAAATTTATCGCATGAAATATTTTAGACACGAAATATTCGCCATAATGTACATGCACATAGACCAGAAAGGACAATTTCCCCTGAACCCCCCCTCCCTCCCTTCTCATAGTTCTTTGAGTGAGAATACTTGAGTGAACCTACCTCCTCTATTGGTTGAAGATCCATTGGCCCCCTCCTCCTCCATAGCCACTGATGATGTCATTGCTGTTGTCGTAGCTGTGCTCTCATTGGTCGGTTGCATTGGATTAGGTGATGCTGGATTGGAGCTGCTCAGTTCGGAGTGACACGAGAGGCGTGGCTCCAGCGAGATGACCGCCTCCCCCCTGTCATAACCACCAATCATCTCCACAAACTGACGGCACTTCAGTTTGAAGAGAAGCTCCGGATTGGACGCCAGGAGGCCCGGGTACGAGGATTCAACCAATCGCATTGCTTCACTGATACGACCTGCTAACACCAACAGCTGGATTTCTGATGTCAAGGGAGACAGAAAGATATTTTTTGTTGCTAAAAATGTAAAAATATTATCTTACTTTGTCTGCTTCTTATTGATAAGACGTCTTCATCCAAACGCTGACCAGTGCTACTGGAGAACACTTGAGCTGACTGAGAGTAGCCATGGTGGACAAGATAGCTCAGGACTAGTCTGAAGGGAAGGGAGGGAGAGAGAGAAAACTTGGCACTCATCAACCAAAATTTGGCACACACTAGATGTTGAAATTAGACTGAAAAAATGATTTACTTGTGAAGGCTTGTCTGCCACGCCCCCTGGCCATCACTCACGGAGAATGTCTCTATGGAATGACGAATCTGCTGCTGCATATCCTATTTGGGAGGGGGGATCTGCTGACATCAGCAAGATTGACCATCACTATGGTAACTCACAGCTAACATTCCTTCAAAGTCAAAGATAAACGGAGTTTCCCCAAAATTTGCCTCCACCACCTCCCCTGGAGTCTGAAGACCAACTGTTGGGTAGAGCACCTGACTTGACTGAAGTGTGTGTATATGAACAAGTGTTGAAAAAATGAGAGAGAGAGAGAGAGTAGGAGAGAAAGAAAGGGAGAGAGACTTACTGGTACATCCGATACAGCTGTTCCTAGTGAAATTCCATTTTTTGTGAAGAAGATGGTTCTGTCTACTAGGTTGAATCCGCAGCCAACTACGTCGCCCGTGGTGAAGGTCGGCCCATACTGCTGACCCGTCCCTGAGCAGCTGAACACACAACCATCGTCGGCATGGTAACCATAAGAGTTCTTCTCCCATCCTGGGAGTCTGTTGAGGTTGACTCCATTCGAGCTGAGACCAATACCCATGTACCTAAGTGACAAATATCATTGATATCATATCTACAGCAAGTGACTTCACCAAATATAGAGATTAGTAGCATTTAGTGGCTGCCTGTGAATGTAAGTGTGTGATCTCTCTCTCTCTCTCTCTCTTACCCATCTCTTCCTTTGCTGATGACTTTGATTTCAAAATAGTAAACGCCGGCTGCAGCTGGTATGGGGTGACCAGTTCGCACAGAGGCTGCATCTTTGTGATTCTTACCGCTACCTACATACACATAAATACGACACAAAGGATATTTAGTATCACCATGGCACAGTAACTCAGGCTGCCCCCAAAACTGAAAAATTTAAATTACCTTTATAATGAACTTTGAGATTACTTTGCGAGAGTCCTATGTACGTGTATTTGTCTTTTGCACTCCAGGCGCGGGGTAGCGGCGTCTCTGCTTCGTCTACTTTGGGATAGAGGCGCAAAAGTCGATCCATCTTCTCTCCAGTCTCAGGACACAGAATTCTGTTGTGTTGCCTTTGAAATTTCACATTCGTTAAATTAGGGCAGAATAATTTACGGTATTAAAACAAATTCACCAAACGACCATTACCTATCGATTATCGTATTTCAACCTGCCGTGTCAAGTAGTGAAAGAAGTAGAGCTATGTCGTTGAGAAGGCTATTTTCACGGACTGTTATTCGTCCAACGTTACTTCGATACTACTCTGTGGCGGTAGATGGTCCGACAGAAAGCCAGGCAAAGCCGCTTCTCAGGGCACGCTCCTCCCTCGGCACGGCCGAAGTCGCAACAACCAGCAGCGCGAGCGAGGTGAAGCCGAGAAAATCAGATCTGGTTCTCGAACGAAAGGTGCTGGCATATCCACCGCCGCACTATTTCGACACGCACAAGGTCGTCTCGCAGCTTCAACAAGCAGGTACTAATTTGTGGTTTAATAACTGACCAGGTAGTTGATTATTGAAGCTCAAAATGATTTATTATTCAGGTTACAGTGTTAGTCAGTCTGAAGCAGTAGTGTCGTTATTATCGGAGTCATTGCACAAGTCCCTTGAGCCGCTGTGGGCCTCCGTCATCACTCACAGGGAAATCGTAAGTATTGAAATTAATTTTGGGAAATTCGTAGAAGTGATGAATTTTTGGTAATGAATTTCATGATTGTATGGTTGCTTTGGCCTCCTGTGAATATGCTCATTCAGTGCATTTATAGTGGAAATTTTTTGCTGATTTCTGCACTATCTCATGATGTAATAATGTTAGACATTGTACTATTATCAGGGGAAGGAGGGGAGGGGGGGATATGACTCAGCAAGTTGTTGGTTATCCATGGCTTTCTGTTTCAGGAGTTACTGGAGCAGCGAATTGGTGGTGAGCTGAAGTCGATGAAGAGCAGCCTCGTGCTCATAGAGAAGAGTACCATCAACAATCTAAGATCAGAGAATGAGGTGAGAACAATGGAATGGATGACTTGAGAATATCTCAGTATGTATCTCCCCCCTCTCCCTCCCTCTCTCCCTCTCTCCCTTCAGGCACTAAGGAATCAGATCCAGAATCTGACAAATGTGTTTAAGGTAAGGAATCTGTGTGCATAGTTTAAGGTCCTAGTCATATCCAAGCAGCCACACTCTCTCCCTTCCTTCCTTCCTTCAATCCTTCCTTCCCTCTGCTAAATTTACCGGGTTCCCCCATGTCTGTCAGTCTTATCCCCCCGCACCAGATGATCTAGACAGCAGCTCATTCGCTGACTATTCCCTACTCCAGGAGGAGGTGACCAAGGTGCAGTCTGGCCTCCAGCTAGACCTCAACCTCGAGAAGAGCAGAATCAAAGAAGAGGTGAGAGGAGGAATAATATTCTAATTGATTGGAGTTAGATATCCTCGGGCGTGGTTACACTATTTATGTATTCTACCTTAAATTGACATAGTGCCCCCCCCCCTCCAAACACATGGCGTTTTGCACACACTCTCTCCTGCTGTAGGCCACTACTATGGACCAGAAAGTCAAAGATGCTAACAACAGAATTGCATTTGAGGTATTTCACGATTAATTATCACGGAAAGAAAGCAGTAATTATCGAGGGATCATACACCCCTACAGGTTGCTCAGCTTCGTACTCAGATGGAGTCCCAGAAAGTGGAGTCAATCAAGTATCTGGTTGGAGGCATATTCTCCATAGTAACCATCATACTATCACTTATATTTGGCCTATCAAGACTCATGAAATAATTATTAGACCAGCCACCATGCCTAGCAAATCATTAATAATAATTATTCCTTTTGCCCCCAGGTTATTTTTATTGCTATGTATTAATACATGTATTATGATAAGCCAAACCAATGCATTATTTATTGATACAAAAAGTGACACTCTTTTGAGTTCATTTTATCCTAATTTTTTCATCATTGTCTTGAAAGTTTGATTTTTGAAGTTTTCTTATCTCCTCCTCCAAATGAAAATAGACAACGCTTTTTGATAATCTCCAGACCCAAAACAGCGTGACCTGCACAAGAATACATCAATACACACACAATAATAATAATATTATTATTTCGAAATTTTTGCTCACCGCTAGCCAACTCTATGTAGGCAGACAACAGCACAAACTGCGCTGGGAGGATGTCACTTCCAGAAAGCAAGGATGAAGCCTGCAGTCGAGTGCAAACACATCACAATAATTATCATAGAGATAATAAAATTATAGCATAACTCAGTTCCATCACTGGCATGGCACATGGTCATCACATGGCAAACACATGCAGAGCACATGTGCACCACATGCCAACTCAGTGTGTGGACCTGACCTGTTGTAGAGCCCTCCTGGCTTTCTCATAGTCCTTCTTGATGGAGAAGACAGTGGCTAGGTTGAATAGCATGAGTGCCTTTGCTTGAGGGGGGCTACTGGGGAAGGAATGGACTCCACCAGCACCTGAGGGAGGGGGGGAGAGAGGGGGTGACATTCTATTTATTCGAAAATGTTGAAAATTTAATAATTTCGCTAAATTCTGCTAACATTGTTAATTTTGAAACATCGCTAAAATGAGTACCCGCTAAACGCACTATTTCTGAAATCCACTAAAATTTGTACCCGCAAATAATCTTAGCTCTAAGGCAGAGGATTGAGTGTATCGTAATAATAATACTATACCTGAAGGTGAATTTGGTCTCCTTTCTTCTTGCTGAGGGAATTCACTGTCTGTATACACAAGAAAGAGAAGCATATCAACATTGAAAGTGTTGAAGTAAGTGAAAGCTTCTCCAAGAATTTGACAAAATTCAATACTTACCATTTGGAGGAAGAGAGATGCTGATGTTGGTTATGGTGTCAGGGTTGAGGTGCTGGAGAGCCTCAGACACTCGGTCGAGGTAGACCAGTGCCTCCGCAGCATAGGTGTGGCCGAGGTACTTGAGTCCTCCGGGAAGATGGGAGGAGGAGGAGAGAAGAGAGAGAGAGTAGTGAAGGGCAGAGAGAGGATCACCAAGGCCCAGAGACACATACGCAAGAGAACAGAGGATACTCGACCTGGAGAGAGAAAGCATGAATTTTAGAATAATATATTTTGTATGTGATTATACTATAATATAATATGTGAGCGAATTTGAGAAAAGGGGTAACTTCGCGCATTTTCCGAATTTTGGTTTTGAAACGCTTATATCTCTGGAATCATAGCAGCTATGAACTTTAAACCTGGCATGAATATTCTTTAATCATCCTACTACACTCGCTGCAATTCGCGAGCCCCGCCCACGTCCGGTATGGGCGGGGCGAGCGCGCGTCGATCACGTCCGAAAAACGCCGTTTTATGCCCCTCTTTGGCGGCTCTCCACTCGGGACAGGAGGCTTGCTCCGACTTCTAACATTGGATCTATGAAGTAGAAGGCCCCAACTGCTAATAAACCAAGTCTGAAGTCTAGGGCTCTTACTAGCTTGAAATGGTGGTAGGTTGAAAAGTGACAAAAAATCGCGTTTTGCGCGAAGTTACCCCTTTTCTCAAATTCGCTCACATATAACAAAAAATATTTTCACTTCGCTTGCCACAGCCTCGGGCCTCTGAGTGACCAATCGGATCACAATATTTGTTACAACTATAATGGTAATGTAGGTATTGTAAGGTATTGCAGGCGCTGATCCAGAAAATATTCATGGAAGGTGGCTGATGGGGTGGCTACCCATAGTAAACCATACTGGTGCAAAGGGGGTGGCTGGTTAATAATGGTGGACATCTCCTATACTACATTGCAATTTTTAGGTCTCTGGAATGTCAATTAGCCGCTCTGATTAGCATTCCAAGGACCTAAAAATTGCTCTACAGTGCTAACTAAGAGGGGCTCCCCCACTAAATCAATAGCACTGAGTTCGAAAATCACAACGATATTCTCTAAAAACCTTCACAAAAGCCGCGATTTAATTAGTGAACTATTAGCCAAAGGTCAAGCGTGTCCTACCTCCTCTGGCATAAAAGAACTGGTGAAGGGGGGTGGCTAGCCACCCCATCCACCCCCTGGATCAGCCCCTGTATTGTAAGGTATTGTAGGTATTATAAGGTATTGTAAGGTATTGTAGGGTAAAGTAGGCCAGGAATCTGATTGGTCAGTTGGAGGTCCACTATTTCACTTCGCTTGCCACAGCCTTGGGCCTCTGAGTGACCAATCGGATCACAGTATTTGTTACAACTATAATGGTAATGTAGGTATTATATAAGGTATTGTAAGGTATTGTATGGTAAAGTAGGCCAGGAATCTGATTGGTCAGTTGGAGGTCCACTATTTCACTTTGCTTGCCACAGCCTCGGGCCTCTGAGCGACCAATCGGATCACAGTATTTGTTACAACTATAATGGTAATGTAGGTATTGTAGGTATTGTAAGGTATTGTAGGGTAAAGTAGGCCAGGAATCTGATAGGTCAGTTGGAGGTCCACTATTTCACTTCACTTGTTACCTGAGATTGATGATATCATTTCCTGTGATGGGGGCACCTGGTAGAGCTGAACAAGTGGGCGGGGCTCCACTGTCATGTGACTTATCGGGAAGGAGAAAGAGAGCACTGCGGAGACAAATGGCAGCAAACTCCAGAGTCGGGGCAGGCATGGCTGCACTCTGAGGGTGGCTGTCAACTCTGGAAAGAGACAGAGAGAGAGAGAGGTAGCGGTGATCTAACTTGATGTACCGTATAGCCGGAAATATTGGCGGGAATTAAATTTGGCGGTTGAGCCCAAAATTGCTTTTGCAAGAATATTGGCGAATCTAAATTTGGCGGTTCGGTACTACTTATATTATATTATGCGAGTAGGAAATTTTGGCGGATTTTAGTTTGGCAGTTGTATTATAGACCGCCAAACTGCCAAATTAAATTCCCCGCCAAATTATCCGGTTATACGGTATGATTGTTCTGTGACTGACCCTGTCTTCTTAGCTCTTGGTTGTATTGGAGCAGCTGTCAATTTTCTATGGAGTCCACTACCAAACACTGTCTGTACTGTATCGCTCTTAGTATGGTCTCCCTTCTGGGGCTGACCACTCTGCTGCACATCAAACAAGCAAAAAAAGAAGAAGACCAAAAAATATCATCATATTATTGAACCATTATTGTGTAATAGCTCAACATACGTTAGCATGAGCGGTGATGCATGCCTCAGCCAGCCTGAGCCATAGTCGAGGGTTGGTGTGGTAGACCTGTACCACCTCCAGGAGCGAGTCAAATGCAGCCAGGGGGTGGCCACCATAGAGCTGCAGCAGACCGAGGTTGTAGAGAAGAACGTGACGACAGTTCATACCAAGGACAGTGAGGGGACGGCCAGAGAGAGGATTGGCTGTACAAGGAGGGACGGACACCGTGTTAATTTTGTTCGCAAAATTTTTGTGCTAGAAATATTCATGTGATAATATTTTCATCAACTTCAAGCATGCGCCATATATTCGCTATATAAGTTAGTACAGGTAAACTATTTTCGTTTTAAAAATTTTTGTCACTTTGAGCAAAACGAAGTTTTAACAACGAAACTTTCACAAATTATGGTAGAAAGAGAGAGAGAGAGAGAGAGAGGAGGGATGGAGAGAGTTAATGATTCTGTTAGGACTGACATAATCTCTTCCTCTCACCTCTATCCAGTGGAGGGTATCCATTGAGTGCAGCGTCATTCTCCTCTATAGCCTTGCGCAGATAGTGAGCTGCTAGGTTGTACTTGCCCATGTGGTAGTGGAGGCAGCCAATGTTGTTGAAGTAGAACGCAGCAAGACACTCTCCAGAGTCGCTCACAATGGGAGATTTGGGGGCCATGGCTAACATCTTCAACGCCTTAGGGTAGTTACAGGACAAATACTCCATGTTGGCCTTCAGGAAGTGAGCACAGGGTGACTGCATACAGGGGGAAAAAAGGAAAATGCAGAGTAGCTACATATTTCATCCCTAAAATTTCGTACTTTTGGCATTTTCTTGACTTACATTTCCAGCCAGAGTGGAGAAATTCTTGATATCTCTCTTGCATGCCTTGACGTTGCCATGGTGAAGGCTGAGGCGTGCTTTAAATAGACTCAGCTTTGACCTGTGACCCTCCGACTCCCTGCTGTCTCTATCCTCCTTCAGCAGTTCAGACTCGATGAACTCAATGTACTGGACTGCCTTTTCTAGCTGGTATGTTGTGATGTAGACCTCTGTCAGCATCAGACATACCTCCATAGCTAGCTCACTGCCTGCACAAGCAGAGTAGAACATAGAGTCTATCATACACCCAGCCACAAGTATAGCACTGGTGGACGGTCAACAATTCCATGTAATATTATTAAAGAGCTCACCTAGAAAATTGTGAACTTTGAATAGTTGCTCTAGAATCTCTATGGCTTGAGAATTTTGATGCAGCTATGAGGAAGAAGCGGACGATAATTATTGTGAGTACGTTCAATCATGTCTCTGCATGCTTACTCGCATGTGGATGAGTGCTTGGTTGAAGAGAAGAACACCTTTGTCGCTGACAGATACCTCCATACCGCTGCTCTCGGCATCACGATCGAACTAAAACATAATTAGACGATTATTCTAATTAATGCACACCACTTCTTCTGGTCCACTTCTTAGTACCTGCGTGCTGACAGCATGTAGGCTCTTCCTAAAGTCATCAGTGAGTGTGTAGTTGGAGAGGAGGTACTGCGCTACGGCCCTGTTGTGCGCCACGCGTCCATCAGTACGTCGAGCATCGAGTAGCTTATTCAGAGACGACAGACAACTCTCGTAGCGATGATTGTCAAAAGCAGACTTCGCGTTCTTGGCCAACTCAATATCAGAATCCGTAGCAACGTCTGACATCTTTCTTGATTTTGTAGGTAGCTGGCGTTAATTAGAAACATGCATACATGTGATATGGGCTGTGCCATGGAATGTGAGGAATGCAAATTACAAGCTGACCACACCCAACTCAAATTGTACGAAGACCCGCATAGAAGAACTACATACAAGCGAAGCATAATTTTCAACTTCAGGTTTCTCTTGCTGCAGCACGATGACCGAGTCGGCGGGCTCCAGTCCTCCAAAGGACCAGGACATCTTTGGAAACGAGCTACGCCTCTCTGGTAAGTACACTACAGTAGATCGTGTGCGATCAAGCAAAGATGTCTATATATGTATAACAGCGTTGATCGAGGCCTTGTACGCAGTACAAGGCTGGGATCAGCTGTCTACGCGATCACATACAAGCTAGAGTGCGCGTGTGTGCGGTAGTTTCGCTGTTTAATGGACAACAAGGGAGTGGGGGGTCTGATAAATTGAGTTAGTACAGTCCCGCTGCGCAAGCCCATTTGACCACCACTGACATGATCATGGCGTGCTAATTGACTGAAGGTAGCCACAACAACTGACACTGACTGCACATTGCTTCCACTCTCTCTCTCTCTCTGTAGGTGGAGAGAGGAATATCTTATCGCAGGCTGGAAGGATTTTCCTGAAAAAGGTTTTACAAGTGGACACTCACTCGAAGAAGGGTGATCCTACGGAGCCAAAGACTCTGGTAAGCCACTAGCTAACGATCACTTTATTATGATCAATTCAAACGGTAAGAGGTTAAGGGGGGACCCTTGGCATACTATGTGTGGCTATTTCGGATAATTAATTAAATCTTTGCTAGGATATTCTGAATTGACCTTTGTTTCCCCAGGCTTCTGTTGTCCTGATGGGGAGTATCTGTATTGCCATCACTGATAATCAGTTATCTAGTTCTATCCTGTGTGTGAGTGTGTGTATAGTGCCTGCATTAGAGCCTATTCACAACAATTTGCACTCTGAGTTTATTTGGGACTCTTGTCTTTCTCTTCTCTGGCTTTCTCAACGCTAGCTAGCTACTGTTGTGATGTTGTTTAAACAGATTGTGTATGCAGCGAAGAAACTCATCTGCAAATGCTGCACCCAGATCAAAGTTATACGTGTAGCTAATGGATATGCGCAATACTGTACAATGTGCATATTCTACTGTATTGATCAAGACTTGTATAATGTAGTCACTATAATGTTGATGCCTCGAGTTCCTTCTTCTCTCTGCCTTTACTTTCACACCCTCACCCCCTCCCCTCCCCTCCCCTCCCTCCCTCCCTCCCTCCCTCCCTCCCCACAGGTGATCTCCAGCAGTCGTTGTTATGTATTGTCGGCCGGTGCATCTCCCAAGGTTTGTCTGTCTCTACTAATCACCTAATGTTAATAATAGAATAACTGTAATAGTAATAACTATTATCACTGAGTGTTTGGTTTGAGTAATTCACCTCTGCTGGGTAAACTGAAACGATTGTTTTACTCTGCTTGTGGTCGTGTTGTTTCTGCCTTGTCTCTGAACTGTACCAGCAGTTTTGACAGTAGCCGTGTTCCTTCAGTTAATTCAACGGCTAATAAATAAAAGCATTTGTAGCCCCTCGTAGTTTACTTTCAGTATTATTTATAAGATAGCATCATATCCCTTAGATTAAAATCTGGGGGATATAGGAGAAGGAAGATAACATGAATGTTGCTCAAGATCGAGTAAACAGATTATGTAATTGGCTACTGAAATTAAATGCCCAGCGTCACTATACTCTACTTCACTCTCTTGATTCACTTTAGGTTGAAGCATCGTTCAATTTCTTGCGGATTGGCCACCTGGAGTGCTCGGATAAGAAGGTATGTCCTTCAGTCTGTCATGTTGCTGGGCGTGGCCATAGGGCACTATGGGTTGGCCGCATAGCTCGTTAATGTTTTAATGATGTATTGAGATTCCAAACTTTACTCTCATTGCTATGGGAATACTGCAGCTGACCTTTCACCTTGCGGGTGACCCTCGACCCCGCCTCTTCCATTCAGCTCGTGTTGACACTGTTCAGATTGCTGGTCTCATCACAGCTCAGCTCAAGAATGTCTTCCCCATCACTCAGCTTGAGTAAGTCACCTAGCTAGTACGATACTACAAGAGCCACTTATTTAATTCAATTGATGCCCAGATTGTTTTGCATGCAGTGTGTAAAATTGAAAAAATTGAACGTTTTCTGTGCCAACAATTTTCAAGAATTGACACAATTTATCTCATTTAGTTTAATAATCAAGACAAGTTTTGATGATGAATCGCTGAGGTCAGAGGTGAGTGGTCTCCGTGACAACCTGCTGGGAGCGATGGACCGAGTGGACGCAACGACCATCGCCGGATTCCTGACCTCATACGGCTTCCTCTGCGACTTCTTTGGAGTGCATTACAACAATGAGATAGCATGGGTAAGCCAGCTCTCCCGATCTCTCTCCCTCTCTCTCCCTCTCTCTCTCTCTCAGCAGACTTGTTGTAGTTTGCTGGTATGTTTATTTACTTTCGGTTTCTTTTAATAATTGTTTATTCTCATGTTCCAAAACCTCTCTTCCCCTCCCCCCCTCTCTCTCTTTCTCTCTCTGCTCTCAGTACATGAACAATGTCTACTTGGCCCATGGATTTCGTGATCTAAACTTGACTGATTTAGACCATCTTCCTCAGAGGTGAGCAGTAACATGGCGTGGCTGGAGTACACATTAGTTATTAGACTGTTAATAATTGCAGGGACATTCTCCCGGTGTTGAGTACCCTGAGGCACAATGAATTCTTTGAGGGTGTTGTTGATCGATCGGGAAAGATGGCTCTAGAGTTCATCGAAGAGCTCAGCTTTGTCCTCAATGTTTCCAAGTGTCTCAAGAAACTCGAACTAACAAATTGTGCTCTCAAACCGTGAGTAGAAATGTGGTATAAAACTATATTAGGTTGTAGTACATATGAATATTGGGTAAACCACTTGCAGCATGTTTTTAGTGTTAGCTATAGTTTTGGGACTAGCTGATGTATGTGTGTGTGTTACTGTGTCAGTGTCACAGAGTTCAGCTTACCTGTCACATCTGATAAGTTTACTCCACTGACGATACACACACACATAATGACTAACACTCCCACACACACACACTGTCTGGCCGGCTGTGGTGACAGCTCACCAGTTAACATTATTATTATATTATACGCCCACTTTAGTTTGTTTATCTTAGGAAACTGTCTTATCAATTGCTGTAAATTTATTACATGTTCTGGCGTACATGTACCTGCATGTGCATGTGCATACATGTACATGTATGTATTTGTACTCCCACAGTGTACTAACTGTATATCCCCTGGACACATACAGCACAGTATGTCACTGTTGTACTGTACAGACTATCAGCACTGTCAGTACTGTGCTAAAACTACACCTTATTTTATTGGCACGTGCCCTCCGCACACACCTTCCTTCCAGGGAGAGTCTCGTCCGTCTCTCAGCTGCTCTCAAGAACAACCCTCAAACTGTTCTCACGCACCTTGACCTCTCAGACAACGTCATTGACGACAAATGTAAGAGATTAGGAACTTTAAAAGTTTTCTTCAAATATTAATTTTATGTCCCTCCCTCCACCTCCAGCGATGGAGTCCCTGGGCGGTGCACTGGAGTCCCTTCCTCATGGACTACATCATCTCAAACTAGCAAACTGTAAAATCTCAACCAGAGGTAAATGATTTGTTACCAGCAGCGGCATGCTTACATGTGGAGGTCTGCTATCTATGATCTAATTTTAATATCTTGCTTGCTTATCATTGATATAATAATACAACCCCCCACGGCCGGCCGCCGCATGCACATATTATGCTCTCTCACCTGGCTGTTGTGTCCCCCACCCCTCCACATGCAGGTGGCTCACTGCTGGCCAACAGTATGAAACAGAACAAGAACATGCAGATCACGCTGGTGCACCTTGACCTCTCGGGGAATCCCCTTGGCCCGGACCCCCAGGGGGCGCTGGCTTTCATTCAGGAGCCCCAGACGATCAGCACTCTCAACCTTTCCCAGTGTGGACTCAACTTTGAGTTTGTCGTCCCCGTGTTGAATCGCGGATGCCAGCAGCACCTGAGAGACGTTGACCTCTCAGGCAACGCAGGGAAAGGGAAGAAAGGGGTTCATGGGGCGACCGTGGGGTCGGGATTTCAGCAGTTTGTCAGCACGGCCATCGCCATCCACTCCCTCAACCTCTCTAGCTGCAAGTTGAATGGAGACATCATATCGTAAGTCAGCTCTTTTGCACGGATTACTAAAGAGATCACTTTACCCACTCCCTCTTCCTCTCTCTCTCTGTACAGAGCTCTGCTAGAGGGTCTATCAGTGAACCCAAATGTGACCGGAGTTAACTTGAATGTGTCAAACAATGAGCTTGGTGTGTCTAGAGATCCGGGGAACCTTCCGAAGGTGCTAGCGAAGACCAGCTGCCTTCGAGAGGTCAACCTGTCCTCCAGCGGACTGGACAGCGTCATGCCAGAGGTCGTCGATGCCATCGCCACCAACACCATGCTGAGGCACGTACTCATCGGAAAGAACTTCAACTCCAAACCTCAGTAAGTCAGTCAAGTGTCTTTGAGAGAATATCACTCTCAGTTTCAGAGGTAGCTCATGTGTTAATCACTTACCACTGCCTTTTGAGGAGACAGAAGAGATAGTTGTACAATAGCTGCTGATTGCTGTGTGCATACATGAGCATTGCTCAATGCATACCATAATATCATCAACACGCCCATCCATGGGAGTGTGTGTGAATGTGACCCAGAGCTGTGGTGATGTCTTAAAGGATGTGGTGAGAATTGATACTTCCCATGATAGCATAGTAACTGTTGATCTATGCAGTATCTTGGTCATAAATCACAAGACTTACAATTTTTGATCTAGTGACAGTCCATGTTCATGCACTCTAGTGGAGATCTACGACTCCACTCATAACTCAAATGCTCAGCATACTGCAGCAAATTGCATGCAGGGAGTTATTTTTAAAAAAATCCAGCACGTACATGCATAATTGTACATGTATCTCCCCTCTCTCCCACTCTAGAGTTCGTTTGTCTGCCCTGAAGGGTTTGGTGTCCCTCCTTCATCGCGAGGACTGCCATCTCCAGAGTCTCTGTGTCGATGACTCCAGGCTCAAGGAGCAGACGGCTCTCTTACTCAACGCCCTCGACGACAACAACAGCCTCAGAAAAATAAACATTAGGTACAGTGCTACAGCAGTAAGTATTAGCGGTTCAAAAGATTATTAGCTTTCAGTAAGGTTCTAACAATGTACACAGATACCCTACACAGAGATTGTGGATTTTCATTATTTTTGTTGATTTGTTTCCTCAACTTATTGACACCCTCCCCCCCCCCCCCCCCCCCCCCACTGCAGTGGCAATGGGATGGGTAACCATGGCGCCCGCTCTCTTGCAAAGACCCTCCTCTCAAACACATGTCTGAGTGAGGTATCGTGGGATCGGAATGAAACTGGAGCCCAGGGATTCATGGACGTGGCAGCTGCTCTAGAACAGTGAGATATTATTGTACAATGATTAGGTACTCAATTTCACATCACCATGGTGATGGGATTAGATTAGCTAGTGGGAGTTGGTGGCTGTTAATTAGTGGACCTTGACCTTGCCAATTGATCCTCAAATGCTGGAATTATTGGAATTGGCTTCTAGTGTGGCCAAGTGACAGTATCTGTCAGGTTCTCACGTACACTGTACAGCTAGTGTCCATTAAAATATGGTATTGTGAATAAAGTCTAATTGGCAACAATTTCATCACTTCTCTTCTATTGGTTACAGCAACTACACCCTTCGAGCGATGCCCCTCCCCCTTCATGACATCACCAAGGCAGGGCGGGTCGAAGACTCCGTTCAGAGGATTCAGCTCTACCTCTGCAGAAACCACTCCGACGAGAGGTTAAAGGTCGAGCTGGCCGCACGGCACAGGCACCGCCTACTAACAGCGACACAGCAGAGCGTGAGTTAGCATGCAGTGATCACACTGACCACAGTGAGACTGGCCATTATTCTAACACTTTGTTATGCTAGTCTGTTGTGAGTCGAGAGCTCGCTCAGTTGGAAGATCTGCTTCAATGGGCCATTAGTTGCCATGGAAACGACCACGAGGATGTCGTAGCGGCGAAGGAGATGAAAGAGAGGGCCTACTACATACAAAAGGTCAGATCAACTAACTTAATCATTTCTCAGAAATACTGAGATATCCTCTGGAAATTACTATTAATTTTGTATCTTCCTTGGTGTGTGTTATACAGGTTGCTGACGGACTGTACTCCCCTCAAGTTGAGTCAGAGCAGTTTGACTCCATCACCAGTCAAGTCAGGAAGGTCATCAGCACGTTCATGGATAACCTCTTCATTCAGCAAGTCGAGGTAAGTGGTGTGTACAGTGTATGTGAGGGAGTGTGTGTGTGTGTTTGAGAGTTGGCATGTTATTGGGTATGGTGCGATCGTTATCTTTAGCTACTGAGAATGACTGAAATGTGAAACTGACAACTTGTACCTGTACACAGATTGTCCATGTGATTATTGCTGCATGGCCTCTGTGTGTGTGGTTACAGCAGGTGTATATATACATGCATGTGTGTGTGAGCATACTGTAAATTGCATTTTCGGACAGCCTGGGTTATATGAAAATTAAATATACGCGCAATATTGATGATAATGCGGTACAGGGTCGTTTGTCCAAGAATTATTTAACGAGAAAACTTATCACACAAAACATTTTGTACATTGCAATTTACGGTAATAATATTATATCATTGCATTTTTGTCTCCTAGGAAACGTCGGAGCAGATGGTGACTCGTAGCATGAAGGCGTGTCCAAATTGGCTGAGTGAGCAATCTCAGGAGACCCTGAGGGGGTTTGTCCAGAGGGCGCAGGATCGCGACTACCAGTACGTCAAAAGAGCCGTGGCTAAGAAGACTGCCCCTGAGATAATTAATCATATATCAGCCGTCAACCTCGACACGGCTGCTAACGTCTCGGAGTTCCTTGTCGAGCAGATTCTAGCGAAAGTCGATCAGGCAAACCAAAAACTGGTACGTCAGTTAGTGAATTTACTTTAGTAGTGGTACTGGTCTCTTTCAATACTGAGATTTGCATTAGCTACTTTTGCTCTGATTGCATGAGATTCCCTCATGATCCCTCTGAGTCACGAAGTTTAGTAGTATCTTCATTGCCTACCAACAGCTTAAGCTGAAGAAGGCCGCTCGCGCAAACAACCAAACACCTGACACAAAGGTCTCAAGAAACTTCACATTCCGAGTTCAAGAAGATCAGTCTCCAACAAAGAAGAAGAAGAGAACGCGTCGACCTGACCCTGACGATGATGACGAAGGTATGGAGACAACTGTAGGCACATTTCAAAGTGACGTAAAAATCATTAGGGGCATCTTCATTTTCTATCACATTCCCCATAGTTATGCTGCATGCCTCAAATCTCCATTATTAATGCACATCCAATGATGCAGAAAAAATTTTTTACTGCTTGAATATTGGAAAATTGTTTGATTTTTTCTAGTTGATCTGCCGATCTCGCCCCTGGTTACGGAAGGACCCGCTCTACAGCACCTTGGAAAGACACGCCCCAAACCAGCACGACTCCAGGGGACAAGGCGCAGGAGCCAGAGACCAACTGTCAAAGCCACACCCCCTCCCCAGGCCGAGGAAAGAGGAGAGGAGAAAGCAATGACGGCCATTGCAGAGGAAAAGGCACCTCCTGAAACTCAATCAAAACCAGCTAAAGTTAAACCACTGCTACCAAAACCAAAGGCCAGTGAGACAAAGAATGAGAGAGAGAAGGAGAGAGGAGAAGGGAAAGAGGAAGAGAAGTCTAAAGATGAGGAGCCTAAATTGGAAGAGAAGATAGAGGAGGCAAAGACAGAGCAGCTGGCTAAAGCTGAAGATGAGAAGCTGCCAGCAGAAGCAGCTGAAGAGAAGCCAAGTGTAGTAGCTGTGGAGGAAAAGGAGGAGAAGGGAGAGAAAGGGGCAGATAGGAAGTCTAGTCCAGTGGAGGACACCAGCAGACTCAAAGCAGAAGATGGAGCCAAGGCTTCAGAACCAGAGAAAGAGAAAGAGAAAGAGAAAGAGAAAGAGAAAGAGAAAGAGACAGAGGAGAGAGCAGTGACACCTAAAGAAGAGGAGAAAGGAGTAGAGGCCATCGCTAGTGAACCTTCGCCATCGTCAGATGAAGCCTTACAATCAACCAATGAGAAGAAGAGTGAGGAAAAATCGCTACCACGACGTACCTCAACCACACCCCCTTTGACCTTCCCCCCACCTCCCTCAACCCCACCCCCAGCCCGAGCTGCTACGGAGACAAAGGAGAAAGACAGCGAGAGAGAGAGTGGAGCTAGCCAGGAGAGAAGCAGTGGTGTGGCTAGCCCTGAACAAGACACCAGGACTGACACACCTGCGTCAGACTCCGAGAAGACAGAGAAAGCTGGAGCAGACCACAGCACCACCAGTGAGGAGAAGACGGGGGAGGAAGAAAGGTCAGAGGTCAAGGAGGCTGCAGCACAGGAAGAAAAACAACCAGTGGAGCCTAAAGAATCGGAGACACAAGCAGCTAAGAAAGAGGAGCCACCAGCGGAGAAAGAGGGAGAGACAGTTGAGCCACCAGTAGAGAAACCAGAGGTCAATGATCAACCGCTGCCAGCACCAGAGGTAAAAGTTGAAGCGGTGGAGAAGGTCAAGGAAGAGGTCGTTGTTCCAAAACTGTCTCCGAAGCCGATGCCCAAACCTCGTGTTGCAGAGCCGGACGTGAGCACTGCCGCTGAGGACCGCAGGTGAGAAGATATGCATGTACTAGCGGTGTACCTAATTTTAGCCGAAATTTTTCTTTGGACAAAACTTCGAAACTTTTCTAGCTAGTATGCGACATCGGATATGTCCAGCAAAATATCTCTATGCCAGACAATGTCTAATTTTTCTCTGCCAGACATGTCCAGCAAAATATCTCTCTGCCGAATATGTCCAGGAAAATATTTTTCTCTGCCGGACATGTTCTATGAGAAAGGGTCCTTTTAGTACAGAATCAATTTTTATCATTATATTATAAATCCAACTTACATGTATCTTGTATCTTCCCACAATCATTCCTTGTTGATTCAACTGACGTCGTGTTGATGATATCGATGATGGCTGAGCAGCAAAGAGAAGGCGGATCTGACCAATGGAGGGCAGGAGACAGGGAAAGAGACTCCACCCACTGTTGCTAAGAAACCAAAGCCATCAAAAAAGACTCCACCCACTAGTCCTAGATCGTCCATATCTGTCAAAGAGACTAAGGAGAAGAGAAAGTAAGTTGGCTTTGCTCTAACTACAAGGTGCTGTGTGATAATCAGTTCTGAACTGCAGGAGTGGTTTCTCAAAGCTCTTTGGGCGTGGTTCAACCAAGAAAGGGGAGGAGCCTCCACCACAAGTGGGTGGAGACAAGCTACCAGCAGCTGCTCCCTCATCACAGACTAATGAACGGGGGCCAAGTGGGGAGTGGGAGATTCTGGAACCCATTAAATCAAGTCCAGAGGTCACTAAGAAGCCACCCCCTGTAGCTTCGAAGCCCAAACCAGGAGCAGCTGGAGGAGGAGGAGAGGAGGGAAAAGGGGAACATGTATCACCGAGGAAGATGCCTGCTGGTGTGGTCGCTGCTCTCCCTGGTGTGAACCAAGAGCTGGCCAGTGTACTCAAAGGAGTGTCTCTGAAACAAGCCACTGCAAAGGTATTATACAACTTATCAAAATTAATATTATGGTAATCAGAAAATTTTTCACAATTATTGATTTTTTTGTATAATATAGGAGCCAGCTGGAGAAGGTGCTTCAGCAGACGCCAACGCTGACTCCATTGGACCAAAGAAAGCCACACCCCCTCCAGCACCAAAGCCACGCCCTAAACCCCGTACAGTGAAGAGAGCCAGTGCTGGAGATGTCCTTGATGTCAGTAGTGCATCAACTCTAGAAGAACAGGAGACCAACGGTACAGTAGTCTAGCAGCCAGGTCATGTGATTTGTCACATGACCATATTGTTGTTTATATGTAGAATAGTGTGTTTGTTATCAATTTAATTAAATCAGAGTTTTGATTCGGTTTTATAAACTAGCAGAGCAGTATTTATAAATGAATTTTTATGTTATTAATACATTCTGTATCATATGATGTCACTGTACAATAGATTGTAGACCATTATTATTATACACCATAAATAAATAGCTTGGTACTAACTGTTAGTTTTTTATTGCTTTTTGTGATTCACTTGAAGACAGTGTTGAGCTGTTGCGTTACCCTGATGAAAGTCGTTCGTCTGCTCAGTTCCTTGAGTTTCTGTGCCCCGACGTAGGTACATGTCGATCTTACTCCTCCCAGGATGTCTTGAATTGTGCCATTGATGTCTCCTCGATACTCTATCTCCACCGTCTTACCTTCACTAGCTCTGCATCCACATAACAGAAGACAAGAAAAGTTGAAAACACTGCACTAGGCTCCATATTAGTATCATAGCAAGATGGAGGCTTGGTGGATGTGGACAGATCGTGGATCAATATGGAAGAACCACTTGCGAAAATATTAACAGGTCCCCGAAACCCAAACCCTGTCACGCTAACGTGAAAATTTGGAGTCGTTCGTCCATATAGACCCCAGATGGTCCCTGTGTGATAATCACGATCCGCTCACTCACCTGTAGTCGGCCACGCCTCCATGGTACTTGTTCATGGCCGTGCTGGAGCTCATTCCGTAGAAGAGCTTGTATTTCTTCCCGTCCTTTGTGATAATGTTTCCCCCGCTCTGGTCGTGGCCGGCAAGCATACCGCCAAGCATCACAAAGTCAGCCCCCGCCCCAAACGCCTTGGCAACGTCACCAGGGCAAGTGCAACCACCATCCTAGAGGGAACAAACGGTTTAATACGCGTCAAAATTTAATAGCATTCTGAATTTCACTTTAAAAATCATGAGTGATAGATAGCGATCGCTTCTTGCACATATTTAGCAAAAATAATATTATTGTGAACACGTATAATACACGTAAAAATTAATGCTCGATCGCGGTGCGTACACGTACGCATGTGCACAGTCTACAAAAACGACCTCGCATGAAGGGAAGTTCGGTGATCAATCGCACGAGGTGCATATATGCACATGCTCGATCGTGAAGGAAGGCATTCGAGCGAACGAAGCGATGATATCGACGGTGATAAATGTAACAGCTTTGTACGAAATGAGAGCCATAGTATGCCTACTATTGAAGATATTTTAGTCCACCTGTAATTTCCACAGTCTTAATGCTGGAATATTCAACTTACTGATACAATGTGACCTCCGAGTCCATGGGCTGCATCAGCACACTCCATGACAGCGCTGAGCTGAGGGTACCCAACGCCTGTCTTCTTGCGAGTAGTACACACAGATCCAGGACCTATACCAACCTGCATAAGCGTGTGAAGCGTTTTTATGATCGTACAGGGAATAATATTTATAGGGAAAGCAGGACCTTGATGATATCAGCTCCACTGAGTATCAACTCTTCCACCATCTCACCAGTCACAACGTTGCCAGCCTGAAGGAGAGAGAGAGAGAGAGAGACTCTAAAGAGGTGCTCACACTATTACCAGACTGACCATGATGTTGTGTTCAGGGAAGTCTTTCCTTGCCTGTCTCACCAGTGTAACAAAGTGCTCTGAGTAGCCATTGGCAACGTCGAGGCAGATGTACTTCACCTTTGGTACCCTAGCCACTATCTCCTTTAGCTTGGCGTAGTCTTCTTGGCCACTGCCTGAGCTGATGGCTATCTTCCCCAACACGTCAGGGTGCTGCTTGGCAAATGCTGTCCATTCATCAACAGAGTAATGCTTGTGCACACAAGTAAAGAGATCATGCTGGAGAGAGGGGAGGGAGGGGCCAAAATGTGAAGGTATAATGCACGTTCAGCATACATGCATTGTGGTAGCTCACAGATCATAGCTGGTAACCGGGGGCAACCACACATCTCGGGCTCACCTTTGCCAGCTCAACTGCCGACTCAAATGTGCCGACTGTGTCCATGTTTGAGGCAACGACTGGGACACCACAGTAATGCTGTTTAGAGTTACGAAATATAAACTCTCTATGCAGGGACACCTGGAGAGGGAGGAGAGAGGAGAGAGAGGGGGCAGGGGGAGGATGCCCCCCAGCTGTATGTAATCAATTTTGTTGCATACACGATACTAAGAAGTACTGATGTATGGAGGGGCTGACATACTGAAATAATTGATTTTTAATAACAAATATTATTATTATTATTATCGCATTTCATGCATTTGAAACAAATTGTAGTATGAAATTATACGTGCAGCTGTCAATCATGTATGATCATAGATTATGCGATGAGGTCGCTTACATCGGCTCTTGACTTGAGCGTGCTTCGCTTCGGTCGAACTAGGACGTCCTTGAAGTCCAGCTTGATGTCGGAATCTAGGCGAGGCATGGCTGCGCAGACGATGCAAGGGGCCGGGGATAGCAGTATTCCTGGTAAAGGTCGTCAGCACATGGTCGAATTAGGTGCGCTATATTTGGAATATTCCATATGGACAGTATGGAGGACGTAAGTTGGTCATTTTCTGGCTCTAGCTAACTTTACCTGCATGCGATTGATAGTCTGATATGATGTATATGCAGGTAATCGGAGCTGATCTTCCAGAGCTGGTCCGCATTGCAAATGAAATCACCTCCAAGGTACATGTAGCTGGCTTCATATCAAAAGAACACATACGTACAAGTCTATACTGATGTATGATCGTTGTGTTTGTTTAGTGTGGTGAAGCTGATGATCTTGTGAAGGGATTGCAGGAGAAGGTAGCGGCCTCTTCTGATGTCAGTCGAGAACATGGGCTCAGTCTGCTTGAGCTCAAGCATCAGCTAATGCTCAGGTCAGACCCAACACTTCAGTATCCTCTGATGTCTGATTCATGCTGTATTGATGTTCTCCACAGCTATGTGATCAACCTAGTGGAGCTCATGCTGATAAAGGTTGAAGGTCAGTCTCTTGTGAATCATCCAGTGGTGGGTAGGCTCACAGAGATCAGAACGGTGAGATCTTTAGCTCTCTCTCGTGCATTGTGATCTATCATCATAGCTAGCTGAATGCAATGCAACATACACACAGTGCTTTGATGTTTTATTGTTCTGTTTGTGTGTCTATAAATACAGGTGATGGAAAAGATCCGTCCAATCGACCACAAGCTGCACTACCAGGTTGATAAGCTGATTAGGATGGCCACAAGTGGCGTATCAGGTGAACTCTGTGCATGTATGCAGCCAATGATTAGTATCATAATATTCACGAACATCTCCCCTCCTCCCCTCCCCTCCCCTTCAGTGCCAGCTGGTGACCCTCTATACTTTCGTCCTCAACCGTCCCAACTAATCTCCAAACTGAAAGATGATAAAGGAGATAACGATGGGGCTGCCTCATCAGACTCTGACGTCGCTGATGGAGAGGAGGATGAGGGTAGGGGAAAGGGACAGGTCTATGTTCCTCCAAGGGTGGTGGCCGTCCCCTACGATGACGACAAGGAGGAAGGTCGAAGGTCAAAGCACAAGAGGTCACGTGGATCCGTACTTCAGGAACTAAAAGATGAACTTTCTGATGCTCCACTTGAGCTCAAGGTGTGGCGTATTATGTAAAATAGGGTATTATGATGTCTAATAATATTATTGTGTTCCTTTTGCTGCAGACGTCTGAGGTAGGTCTTCGCCGAAAGAGAGATGTGGAAGAAGAGAGGGAAAGAGAAAGGTGAGAGTGTCAGTTTAGTGGTGTGTTGGTTAGTTAATCACCGATTTCTTCGCTGGTACGTACAGATTTGAAGAGGATCAGATGAACCGAGTTGCTAGGAAACGGGTAAAGAGAAGTGGGCGTGGCATTGGCGATAGTCTCAATGAAGTGACGGATTTTTCTGGCCTTGAGACTCTACTGGATCAAAATGTATGTTATTATACGAAAAATATTTTTCAGACGTTCATTTTTCTTATAATTATAGTCCGTGTCCTAACCTGGAAGGCATAAAAGATGCACTCTTCTACACGATTGGTCAGAATTGCAGTGCCATGTGCACAAACAAGGGTGGCCATAGAGATGCATTCTCGCCGGAATGAACGGCGCGAAGCACCACGCGTTTCGAGAGGCCTGCTCAGCAGGCCACTGCCACCGAGCCTCGAGCGAAGTGAGAGACGAGGTCTGTTCTTCGTCATAGCCTGGTAGTAGATTCGACATTGCAGTGGCGAGTTCGAATATTGCTATTGACCTGCATTGAGGGGTGTGGTCTACGAAGTAATACTAATAGGTTCAAAGTTCATACTGCTGCAGCTATAACGATTGACTTATGTACAGTACAGCTAGGGAGATTAGATTTTCTGTGAGCTTTAATACTGTGAATAACTCATGCACATTAGCCATTATTCCAGGATTGTGACATCAAACATAATTGGTCATGTCGCTTCCATCTGCGCATGCGCACGGTACTAATGGACAATCTTGCACAGGCAGGATCTGTTTATGCATGAACTATGTTTTGTGAGCATGTACTATTAATAGATGATCTAGCCACATTGTCCCATGATTGTGACATTAAACATACTTAGTCTTGTGAAATTAAAAAAAAAAAATTCTAATCCCATCCTCCCGTCGACCTTCCAAGCTCTAGGCTGGAACGTTGGTCAGGGTACACTGCAGACATTACTGCAGCCAGTTAGGCTTCTGTGTCACAGCCACAGGGGACCGAAGTCAGCCTATGGTGGATTACCAAGCTTTATCCAGGATGGTGGGTATTCAAGGGAGGAACCTGGGCGACCCCTAAGCCATATATGCCCAGGACCATGTGCAGTTTTCAGCTGCGGATGCCAGAGGGAGTACCGCTGACATCGTCTAGCCCCGATAGTCCCTACCGGAAATCGCTATTTATTGAGCTGGGACAGGGGGTAGCAAAACGCGTATGAGTTTCCATTGGAATGTACATGCCGTCACGTGACGTAATTAAGAGCTATGAATATCATTAACTACACACCGCAGCATGCCAAAGTGTATCTCAGCAACGGAAAGAGCTATGGAGATGGAAAATCAAAATGTAGCTCTTGATCGGATGAAAGCAGCTACCATGGTCCTAAACATGTTAGACTATGTCATATTCATACCAAGTTTCTTCAAAAACACTTATCTTTGTATTACAGAAATAGTTATGGAACTGCAACAAAGACCAAAATGTAGCTCATAATCAACTGTTTCAGACAATCGGTGTCCTTACGGGGGGGGGGGGGGGGGGGGGGGGGGGGGCATTACTGTGAACAACTCATGTATATTTGTAATTTTTATTTAACATTATCCCATGGTTGGTATATCAAACATACTAAGTCTTGTTTATTTAAAATAAATTATCTTGACCAGAGATGACACTTATTTTCTGATAGGCTGTATAATTATAGTTGTGTAATAATATCTGACATGATAATAATAATTATGATGAATGTTTTTTGCTCAGGAGGAGGAGAGTCTTGGGAGACCAAGGAAGACAAGAAAAACATCAAAGAAGAAAGGTTGTGGAAATGCGTTCAAGTATAATGCTCACGTCATGCATAATAGTAAACATACTCAGGTGCCAAGAAGAGAAGATTTAAACGAAGAACTTGACTTATCAGTTGATGTTACTGTGCACATCTTTTGCTCATTCATCTTCAGTGAAATAATATTATTATTTTTGCTAAAACTAATTATTAGGCAGCAATAATAATAATTAATTTTATACACACAATGTCATACACTAATTATTCTACTCTCTACATGACTGCACAGCAAGTAAAAAGTAACCATAGTTGGCACAGATCGAGTGTTGTTCACACTGGTTTGTCTAGCATGTTAGTCTTTCACTGTTCTGCTTGAATTGGTAGACTATGCCTTCAGACTGAAGACGAGAGTGAGAAACTGCTCGTATGAAATCTGAATCCACCCATTTCTGTTCGTGTCATACGCTTTGAACGAGTTGGTCAGGGTCTATGGAATATGAGAGGGGAGGGAGGAAGAGAATCAAAAGTGGTCTGGATACATGCCTGCTCCTGCTGAGGCTAGTCTCACTAGACTAGGTTAGCATGTGCTCACCTGAATCACCACACAGCACTGGATGAAGTCATCAAAGGCAACTGTACCTTGACCCCCACGGTCAAACTTTCGGATCAGTAGATCATAGAATCTGTCCGAGAGACGGTAGCCAAAGCTGGTCAATGCTGTAAGGAGAAGGAGAGAGAGAAATTAATCAGGATCAGTCATTTGTTGATAACTTGGGTGCTATCAGGACTGCAGCTAGATGTACATGTATATGGACAGCTACATGCAACTGAGCCATTCCGCTGACTCACCAGTTTTGAGCTCATTCTTGTCGATGGATCCCGAGTTGTCTCTGTCGTAGCTCTTGAATGTGGTCTGCCAGTCATTGACATATTTCCAGAGAGCTCCGAACTCATGGAAGTTGATGGTGCCTGTTCTGTCTCTATCAAACATACCAATCATCAGGCGAACAGTCTCAGGATTAAACGGAGTCCATGAGCCTTGATATAGTTAGTGAGGGGGGGGGGGGGGGGAGTTGCGTTCAATAGTTATGAGTGATGGAGAATGCTATAAAAACCCTAGGACTTGATTAAGTTTATATTTCAGTACCCCAATATCAAAAGATGATATAAATCATTTATATATTCTATGGCTTACCATTGGAGAGAGCTTGCTGTAGTTCATCAGATGAAATGGCTCCGCTCCTGTCCTTGTCCACCCTGCGCGCACAGATGACAAAACACATTGTCATGACATTGTGTGTACACAGGCAAAGGGGTGTTTTCGTGGGTGTGTGTTTCCTCGCTACAAGGCATATTCCCCATCGCCACTTTACTTACTTTTGAAAGATAGTCCATAGGAACTGTTGTTGGGGATCTTGCGCCGGCGGCTGCTGCTGTCCGTAGTAAGCCATCACAACTCTTCTTCTCCAGCGAGAAAAGGTACAGGGTCACTCCCAATTTGTTTCCAATTATGGGAATTTGAAAGAAATATTTTCCTGTCCATGTGGCGGTTCGCGATCAAGCTTGCTAGCTGTGGCGTGTTACCGCGATGCATCTCTACTCGTTGACTTTGCAGAAGGCTTCGTGCATCACACAAGCCATTCATGGAAACTTCTCGGGCACGAAGACGCAAGAGGTGATCGTTGCGCGGGGCAAGACGATCGAGATTCTTCGTCCAGATCCCAACACCGGCAAGGTCCACTCGGTGCTATCTGTCGATACATTTGGACTGGTCAGGTCGATCGCTCCGTTTAGAATGACTGGAAGTTCTAAAGGTGCGTGCTGTGTGTTTAAGGTCTCTGCATGCTCGCGATCGAGAGATATTCTGGAGAATGTTATAGTTTTCTAAATAATGCGCACCTCCCACCTTGCAGACTACGTGGTTGTTGGCAGTGATTCGGGACGGATTGTGATTCTCGAGTACAATCCTCAGAAGAACCAATTCATTAAAGTATGTTGATGATCAAAATTATAGTGCAGATCACGCTGCGTATGTATCTACATGCACATGCACAATCGTCAAGATTGCCAAGCTCTGCCTCATTGAAACTATGGAATATTATTGACATGATCATAAGTAAATTTCTCTCTATTTTGCACATAGGTTCACCAGGAGACGTTTGGAAAGAGTGGTTGTCGTCGGATTGTCCCTGGCCAGTACCTTGGTGTTGACCCCAAAGGTCGTGCCTGTATGATAGGAGCCATTGAGAAGCAGAAGCTTGTGTACATCTTGAACCGAGACTCGTCGGCTCGCCTGACCATCTCCTCTCCCCTTGAGGCACACAAGGCACACACCATCGTACACCACCTCGTAGGCGTTGATGTAGGATTTGAAAATCCAATGTTTGCCTGTCTGGAGCTCGACTATGAGGTAATAATTGGCTCTGGCTAACTACATGTACATGTTCCAGTGCATCATACTCTCTCTCCCTCCCTCCTTTCATCTCTCTAGGAAGCTGACAATGATCCAACTGGAGAAGCTGCTCAGGTGGCTCAGCAGATGTTGACCTTCTATGAGTTGGACCTTGGGCTCAACCATGTTGTTCGTAAGTACAGTGAGCCGCTTGAGGACACAGCCAATATGCTCATCTGCGTTCCCGGGGGCAACGATGGCCCAAGTGGCGTACTCATCTGCTGTGAAAACTACCTCATCTATAAGAACTTTGGTGACCAGCCAGATCTCCGCTGCCCCATTCCTCGAAGACAGCATGACCTAGATGATGCAGAGAGAAGCATGCTGTTTGTTTGCAGTGCAACACACAAGACAAAGGTGAGAGGATGGAGAGAAACTCTCAAGCTGATATCTGTAGCTTGATATTAAACTATTATCCAGGCTATATAAATTATCCGGTTTTTTTGTTTTCTCTCTCTCGACAGCACATGTTCTTCTTCCTTATTCAAACGGAGCAGGGTGATATCTTCAAGGTTACCTTGGAAACGGATGATGATATTGTAAGTGACTTTTCCCAATGCTTTTTGTTTTCAAAGTGACCTAAGCGCAACATGTGAGGTTGCCGTGGAGATTTTGGTGATGTCATTCCTGTCCTTTGACCTTTGATACCCCATACTTTGTTGATCTTTTAGTTTCATATCCTTTAGTTGTGTTAGTTCAGTAGCTAATCACTTCTCTGCAATCAAAAGCTGTCCTCTCTTCTCCCTAGTCACTCAGTCTGGTCAAACGTAAACTTTCTGACGTTGCATGTGGACTATGCACCCAACCCAGCTCTGTATACTGTTCCTGAATCCTTTTTTAGAACTGTTTCCTTTTTTCAAAATTTACCTTTCAATGATAAATATTACTGAGTTATCTTGGATTAAAGTATGCATTCAATTTAGCCTGCTCCAAGGATCTCCATGCATCATGTATGTACACTGTAGTAGGTACATTGCTATAGGATAGAATTAATGGTATTAAGCTCTCCACCCCCACCCCCCCCCCTCCTCCTCAGGTGACAGAGATTCGCATCAAGTACTTTGACACAGTTCCAGTGGCTGCTTCGATGAGTGTGCTAAAGACAGGATTTTTATTTTGTGCTTCAGAGTTTGGAAATCAGTGAGAGACTCCTAGTAGTACCTTCACTCCACAGTATTTACATACTTAGATTTTTGGCCCCACCTCAAAAATTGTAGAAATACTGCTTATGCTCTTTCTCCCTCTCACACACACACACACACACACGTTCTCCCTCTGTTTCAGCATGCTGTACCAGATAGCTCATCTTGGTGACGCTGATGGTGAGCCAGAGTTCTCCTCTGCCATGCAGCTAGAGGAAGGAGAGACCTTCTTCTTTGCGCCTCGACCTCTGAAGAACCTTGTTCAGGTGGATGAGCTTGAGTCTCTCTCTCCCATCATGTCCTGTCAAATTGCTGACTTGGCAGGTGAAGACACTCCCCAGCTCTACGTGGCCTGTGGGCGTGGTCCTAGATCATCTCTCCGAGTACTCAGGCACGGTCTGGAGGTGAGTAGGTCACATGATCACTCTTACGTGTTTGGTATTCGATTTCTCCTTGTGGTGTGCATTAGGTTACTGAAATGGCTGTATCTGAGTTGCCAGGCAACCCGAATGCTGTATGGACTGTTAAGACAAATATTGCAGGTGTGTGGAAATAGAGTGTACTCTGATGTTGGGCTAGTGTACTCTGACATGTTATGCCTACTCTGATGTTGGTAGTAGGGCTGATGTACATGTACTGCAGTTAAACTTTCCCCTTTCTACATATTTGAGTTTGTTATAGTACATAATAATATTATTATCATGTACTATACAACACTGCCTTGACAGACAGATGTCTTGGCGGCTGTGATAATTTATTTCTCTTGTTTTTGTGTGCACCCAAACTGACCTTTTGACCCCTCCTTCAGATGAGTATGATGCATTTATCGTCGTGTCGTTCACTAACGCTACTCTTGTCCTCTCGATCGGTGAGACCGTTGAAGAGGTCACGGACTCTGGGTTCCTCGGAACCACGCCCACTTTGGCCTGCTCTAGGCTAGGGGATGATGCTCTCATTCAGGCAAGTACACATCCGTTTCACAATGCTTTGGGTGTGTGCTATTTTTAGCCACTTTACTGTCAGTCTATATTTAGTACATATAGTTCTAATTTGTCATAGTACCACAAATTATTGCATAAACCCTTACTAGAATGAAAGTATGTCCCTATGCAAGCAACTCTCTCTCCCTTATACCTTAGGTTTACCCTGACTCCCTTATACCCTTAGGTTTACCCTGACTCCCTTACACCTTAGGTTTACCCTGACTCCCTTACACCTTAGGTTTACCCTGAGGGTATCCGTCATATTCGAGCTGACAAGCGTGTGAATGAGTGGCGAACTCCTGGTAAGAGGTCTGTCGTTCGCTGTGCTCTGAATGAGCGTCAAGTGGTGATCGCACTCACGGGAGGAGAGATAGTCTACTTTGAGATGGACGCGAGTGGACAGCTGAATGAGTACACAGAGAGGAAGGAGATGAGTAATGACGTCGTCAGCATGAGCCTCGGCACTGTGCCCCCCGGGGAGCAGAGGTCAAGGTTCTTGGCGGTGGGTCTGGCTGATCAAACGGTCAGGATTATATCTCTGGACCCATCCGTAAGTAGGATCGAGTACTTTATCTCTAGCGGAGAAAATTTAGAAATTTTTTTTGTTGCAGTAATGCATGCATGCATGTCCAAGTAGTTGTAGAAAGGATGTTGAAAATTAAAATGTGTTTTTATTATTGTATATGATTTTGCCAGGACACCCTTCAGCCGCTGAGCATGCAGGCCTTGCCAGCAACTCCAGAGAGTCTCTGCATTGTTAAGATGGGGGCAGAATCAGACGAAGGAGAAATGGGCGGGGCCACGGCTGCAGGTGGCTTGTTTCTAAACATTGGTCTCCAAAATGGAGTTCTGCTTCGTACTGGGCTGGATCCAGTCACTGGAGACCTCTCCGACACTAGAACAAGGTGAAGCATGCTCGACATACCTCCAAACATACTTTGACACTGTGCAATTTGTGGGCTACATGTTTAATAACTAACTGCTGTGTAGCTGTGAAGATGATCACAGCCCTTGCCTTGCTGGCCACTATGCCTCAGGCAATCCACATATTCGTGGTATAGTCAATTTCATTGTTGTCATTAAGTGTTTTGTAGAATACACAAATTTACGTACAAATCTGATCTGGAGTGCTTACAATGTCCATAATAATAATAATATTATTCTAGTAGTTCTGTCTGTGATCTGAAAAGTTTTCTGACGATAATTGCCAATTCATTATTATTAGATCTTAAGTAATGAAATAATATTTTGATGGTGTCCAGGTATATTGGTACTCGTCCCGTGAGGCTGTTTCGTGTGATGATGAACCACTCAGAGAGTGTGTTAGCCGTCTCTAGTCGCTCCTGGCTCAGCTACATACACCAGTCGCGCCTCCATCTTACACCACTCTCTTATGAGGTCGTTAATTAGCTATCGAATGAGAGGGGCTGAGGTACTTATTACTTTGCAATTTTCCCCTAGGTACTGGACTACGTTTCAAGCTTCTCCTCAGAGCAGTGTCCAGAGGGCATTGTCGCCATAGCAACCAACACCCTTCGCATCCTCTCACTAGAAAAGCTTGGTATCATATTCAACCAGGTTGCCACGCCCCTTCAGTACACCCCTCGGAAGTTGGAGGTTCATCCTCCGACGGGTAACCTGGTGCTGATTGAGACGGACCACCGAGCCTTCACAGAGGCCAGCAAGGCACAGCGGAAGCAGCAAATGGCAGAGGAGATGGTTGGGACGGCCGGGGAGGAGGAACAGGAGGCAGCGGCACAGGCGGCAGAGAGCTTCCTCTCTGAAGAACTACCAGAGACAGTGTTTGGAGCAGCCAAGGCTGGGCCAGGCATGTGGGGGTCGTGCCTCAGGATCATGCACCCAACCGAGGTAGGGAGGAGGGGGTAAATCTTGTGCTATAAGAAAGAATGTAATACTGTAAAGATAATCTTCTGTTTTTACTATCCATTTGTAGTGTGGTATATATAGCTACATGTATATAGCTGTTTTGAGTTTGGGTTTGATGAAACATGCTATGCAGTGTCATGTGTATACTTGGTGACTTAGTCTCTCTCTCTCTCTCTCTCTCTCTCTCTCTCTCTCTCTCAGGGGAAGACTCTAGATTTGGTTCAGTTCTCTCAGAATGAGGCTGCTTTTAGTGTGGCTGTCTGCACATTTGCCTCTCGTAGTGATACGGAGTGGTATGTTGTCGTTGGAACGGCAAGTCACATGACCCTCAGTCCGCGTGCTTGTTCGGGAGGAGCTCTGGTCCTCTTCAAGTTGAGCCCAGATGGAGTGAAACTAGAGCACGTACACACGGTAAGCAGATATGTGATATTTTTGGAATAAGTTGATTATTGCACGTGGAAGTGATGTCTTGGCATGTGTATGTGTTCAGGTGACCATGTGCATTGGGTTCTAGTGTTAGTGAATTCTCTGACCTAATAAACATACATAGCTACTGTGAAAGATTTGAGTTGAGTAGAGTTATGAGGTCATCCTTGCAGATGGTTTAGCGGGTGGTGACACTGAATTAGCTAAGGCCAGTAGCCAGGCAGCGTGCAGAGACTCCCTCACTTGGAGACAATACATGTGCTGTGTCAGCAAAACACAAGCCATCTTCTGTGCTAATGTTGGTTATGAATGAATGGTTAGTGCGGGCTGTCAGGGTAGTTTACTAGCTGATTTTGAATAAGATAATAGCCACAATGCTCACATATCATTGACTCAATTGAGCATTATGTAATGTTAGCTAATTCTGCATCACTGGGTTTGCCACCTGTTGCAGCCTACCTCTCCTGGTATAGTGCTGTGGATTTCAGCTAGTGAGTGGGTCATGGTTATGTGTTATGCATTCCCCAGCTGGTTTGTTGACATTTTGTGTTCCGTATGTGTGTGTGTGTGTGTGTGTGTGTGTGTGTGTGTGTGGCTCGTGAGTGACACGATGCTCTGATACTGACTGACATGGAGAAGTGTTTGCAAAATTGCATGTTCAGGTTCACAGTTATTGATAGCATGTGTGTACACAGTTTACTCGTTAGTTACCTTATTCATTTCTCTTTCCTTCTCTGTTTCCCTCCTCTCTCTCTCTCTCTCTCTCTCTCTCCCTCCCTCCCTCTCCTCACAGACCCCTCTTGATGATGTCCCTGTTGCTATGCTACCATTTCAAGGTCGTCTTTTAGTTGGTGTTGGCCGCCTCTTGCGAATTTATGATATTGGGAAGAAGAAGATGCTTAGAAAGTGTGAGAACAAGCATCTTCCTAACCTCGTGGTGGACATCAAGGCATTTGGCTGGAGGGTCTACGTGTCAGATGTCCAGGAGGCTGTTCACTTTGTGCGCTACAAGCCGGTGGAGAACCAGCTAGTTGTCTTTGCTGATGAGACGGGTCAGCGCTACAGCACTGCCACCTGTATCCTCGACTACAACACCGTCGCCGCCGCAGACAAGTTTGGAAATGTTTGTATTGTAAGTAATGACTTGATCTAAACTAGTCTAATAGAGCATTGGGCCGACACAGACTTGGCTTGGCTTTGTGTGTGTCAAGGTACACATGTTTGAAGTATTCCCCTGCACAGGTGTGACTCACATGTTAATACTGTATAAGTGTGCGTGTGTGTAATACAGTGATACAGTGCATGTAAAATTAATGCTTAATATGTAGCATCGACATTGAATTTGCCCCCTCCCTCTCTGGGTAGGTTCGGTTGCCTGGTGACATTAGTGATGATGTTGATGAGGACCCCTCTGGCTCCAAGGCAATCTGGGACAGAGGACTGCTCAGTGGAGCTGCTCAAAAGGTTAATGAACCATGAACCCCAACCAAACAATTTCCCCCTTAGTTGTAAGATTTTCTTGTCATGCAATTGTTCCATGTTTCAACCCCACCCCTCTCCCATCTCCTTCTGGTTAGGCTGAGCTGCTTTGTAGCTATCATATTGGTGAAGCAATTCACAGTGTTCACAAGACCACTCTACTTCCTGGAGGTTCAGAGGTCATTGTCTACACAACTCTGTCTGGAGCTGTCGGCATGATGGTGCCGTTCACATCGAGAGAGGTAAGAGGGATTGAGATTGTTTGCATCAAGAGAGGCGAGAGAGATTTTAATCATCGAGAGAAGTATGTGTGTGATTGATGTTATTTGTTTATACTTTCACTTACCATATAAGGCTAGACAAACAGGAAGCAAGCAACAAACTCTGTTTTTGTTTAACATTTTCTTGTTAAAAAAACCTCTTTGCTTTTAGGATATTGATTTCTTCCAACACCTTGAGATGCACATGCGTTCTGAGCTGCCCAGCCCTGTGGGCCGTGACCACCTCTCTTTTAGGTCTTACTACCAACCCGTCAGAAATGTCATCGATGGTGATCTTTGTGAACTTTACAACTCGCTTGACATAGCAAAGAAAAAGAGCATTGCTGAGGATCTCGACAGAACACCCAGCGAGGTGAGCTAGCCACTACCAACCAGCAAACCTGAAATGCCTAGAGATATCTAAAATTATCTAAGTACTTTAAGGGGGTACTCCCTCCTTTAATTTCAAGCTAAAGGAGAGGATCTGCTGTGCGAGTAAGGTCAAATAGTTCATCCTGGTTTGTGTTCGTTCCTCCACTCTTAGGTTTCCAAGAAGCTGGAGGACATTCGAACAAGATACGCTTTCTGAACACGCCGACTGTTAGAGTAATGCATATCATCTCATGTTATGGAGACACATACCAACTGTTTACAACACTATAGCACTATAGCACTGTGGCTCCATGCAAAGTATGCTGTACCCACACAATACATGCACCAAATGAACGTATCTAATTTTGTTTGAAATTTCTTATTAAGGACATTGTCAAAAAATCGCTTGGCAATAGTGTGATGTTGCCGACTAGGCAGCTACACACGCGGTCACCCAACCTACCTAATCAACCTACGCACACACACACAACAGATCAACAGTTACTGCTTTACAATGATTGATAGTGTACAATGCTGATAGGCAGACAGACAGAGGTACAAAGAGCACACACACAATGCATGACTCAGTCAGACAAGGCAATGATAATAGTACAGTACAGTACAGTACAGGTACGGTAATCTGATTGATATAGAACGCATACTTAGAGAAGCAAACAACTGCTGTGGACTGCAGCTGTGGGCTGCAGGGTTAAAAGACAAATACACAATAATAATAATAATTCACACACACACACACAAGTATGTACGCTACTGTGAATAGTGAAGACTGCAAAAGTGCTCAATAATATGAATGAAATTTGACCAACAAAAAAATTAATTATAAAATTAATGTTGCTTGATCAAAACTGTGATTGTTCTAAGAAGCCATGGACGTGGCGAGGTAAAGGAAGCTGACGAATCATGTCAAAACGAATATTCTGTCGAATGACAAATCGACAGTAGTGCTGTAACGAGCGGACATGCTTGAATCGTGAGAAAGGCTTGAGCAGTCGAACAGGCACCGCTGGTGAACCAAGTGCACGAGCTCTACTGAAACAAAACACTCCATTCTGTGAGTACTCCATGCTCTTCTCAATGAGCTGTACCACTGTTGTGTAGCCCTCACTCTCAGAGTCTGGAAAACTGTAGAAGCTAAAGTGTCCATTACAGAACTCTATTCTCGTGTGTAGAGTCTTTCCCTGGGAGCGGAAACTCAAGCTGAGTAGATATCGATCATCAGAGCTGTCTCTAACGAGAAAGGTGCCATCGTTCTGTCTGTTGAGCCTCTCTTCGGCCTCCACTCTCGTGATGGGCCCCCAGTACCAGCCGTGCTGGGCCAGGTTCCGAAGACCAAGGGTCAGCTCAATCGACCCCATCATACGGTGCTCCACGAATTCATAGAGTCCTTCTCCCACATCACTGCCTTCAGGAATGCCCCCACCGCTAACACTGATTGAGTGTGTCTCTTCTTGAGATGGCATTACCGACTTGGAGGGAGGTTCCCCTGGGGCGGGGATGGGGGGCAAAGGTCGTGAGGCTAGCCGCTCGTCTTCCTCCATCTCCAGCTGCCTCTGTATCCTCTGAGGTCTATTGACATAGCGACTCTCCTCGCTCACATAGCGGTTCTCCTCCTCATCACCCTGTCGAGATACAAAGTTGTAGGAACTGTACCATCTTCCCACGTCCTTCATCGGTCCAAATGCTCGTTGGACACTCTCAACGTCGTAGAAGGACTTGTGCCTGTGAGGGGGAGGTGGAGGGGGAATCTCTCCACTACTGTCATCCACTTTGGCTATGTGCTGGTGAAAGCCAGAGTCCACGCTCTCCTCACTGTCTTCCCTCGTCACCGAGGACGACCCCTGCTCGTTAGGATTAAGGGAACCCTCCATTTCTCCGATCATGCCCGCCATCCAGTGCAGTGTACGTGGCTTGTCTCCATGAGGCACCATGCGCGCTGGCAGAGTGGCACACTTGTCTTGAATGGTCATTTCAGTGTTATCGCAGTCCATAGACACACCACGATTTCTACGTAACTTATTTCTGATGGCTGTTAGTACATTAGTTCTTCCTCTATTTCTAGCGGCCGTCGAGGGACTTGAACTGGCGGGGCCCACGCGAGGAAGGGTGTGCTGTTGGCGCTTGTGCATGGCGAAGTTGGCTACCACGGTAAACGGACTGGGAGGGAAATAAAATGGTAGATAATTTACTTCACTGGATAGTTCATTAGCCAAATTATCCCGTCTTTTTTTTTTTAAACTAGAGGCTGGTCCGTGTTTTAGGGGAAATTGGCCGCTCGTGGTCAGCAAAACACAATACAAAAATTTAACAAGTACTGACAAAATTTGAGGGACATATTTTCATGGTTAGTAGTTGATGACCCGCGCCGCCAATTCCTCGAGCAACTCACCTCTTCAACGATTCTTCACTTCAGACGATCTCCCTTACAGTGAGCGCGGCTATACACCTTACTTTCGGCCAGCAGCTAGCGATGGAATGCCAGTTTCGTGGACGTTCTGTATTGTAGCTGTATTGCATACGCAACCGTTATCCAACACAATGACGTCATCAAAGTGCAGTGTCATAGCATGTCATGTGATTGTCATGTGGTCAACATCAACATAGCTGAGCTGCGCAGGAAAGGCCAGCTTTATTTCACTGTGCTTTGGTCCGAGTAGCTGTCGTTCGCAGAACTCAAGATGCCGTCTTTTAAAGCAGACAAGCTCCGAGTCAACTTGAAGTTGTGCATCAATCGACTCAAATTGCTCGAGAAGAAAAAAGGTGAGTTTGATCTCTCCCCTCTCAGAACCTCGGTGTGATTCGTGTTTAATAAGATTGACCACACCATAGTTCAATATTATGAATTATATATTCCAATTTTTATGTTGGTTTGGGTTCTGTCTAGGCCAATGGCATAAGATCCTAATAACGCATTTCCATCTATATTTAGGCTATATACCTTGCAATATTTGCATATCAAAGTTAAATTATTTATGATATAATTTATTGTAAAGCAGTTCATATGAATTGTTACATGCCCCGGGTATAGGCAGCTATGTAGCTGACTGAGTGTCAACTGTAATGTTGTGTGCATGTGTCGTTTGATTTCAGCCGAGGGTGCGATGAAAGCTAGGAGGGAGATCGCTGACTACATTAAGAACAAGAGGACAGAGAGGGCTAGAATCAGGGTGAGTCAGTTGGTTCTGGTGTAGCTAGGATCAGGGTGAGTCAGTTGGTTCTGGTGTTGATGATGCGATACAGAGTTGCAGTCTGCTGACCCAGCATGTGACCCTCTTCTAATGAAACTCAGTTCCACTACTTTCCATATATGGAAGTTGATGGTTCCTATTATCCTGTGTATGTGTAGGTGGAGCACATTATTCGAGAGGACTATCTTGTGGAGGCCATGGAGGTTGTTGAGCTCTACTGTGACTTGCTGCTGGCTCGCTTTGGAATGCTTGAGCAAATGAGGTAGCTCTCACTATACACCATACATGTACATGCCATGTACTTGCAGCATTACTTCACCAGTACATAATATGTTTGTTTAGGTATTGTGAGGAAAGCTTGGTTGAGTCTGTGGCCACTCTGATTTGGGTGGCCCCAAGACTCTGCTCTGATATACAGGAACTCAACCAGGTAAATATTGAACAACTGAATTGATGACATGTAGTATAGTGATTGCCCTTCCTGGCAAATGTCCCCAGGTATCGCTGCAACTTGAACATAAATTTGGGAAGGAATTTGCTCAGCAAGCTCGCTCTAACATGTCAGGCACCGTCAACCCCAAGGTTAGCTCGTCAGTTAACCTGACATTGATTAATATAGTACGTATAGATATAGTATTTTGCCCTTCCCAGGTGATCCATAGACTTGGTGCTGAGGCTCCCAAGAAATCACTGGTGGAGAATTACATGATTGAAATTGCTCGCAACTACAAAGTTGACTATGACCCTGATCCCTCTATGTTTTTGGTAGGCTTTGCTGCCCTTCTCTCTCCCGATAATTTTTTGCTTTTATATACCATGGTCATTTGTTTCCCTCCAGGAGGACGATGTTCTTCCTAGTGAACCCTCTGTTGCCGCAAAGCCTTTCCTTCCTGACGATGAGCCACGGGGAGGAGGGGGAGGGGGTGGAGCAGGGCCTCTGCCGCAGAAGGAGGAGCCTCGCTACGTCCATACCCCTCAGTCTCAGCCACCCTCTGCCTCAAACCAGGTATACATATTATGTACTCTGTGAATGCTGTACAGTTTGTAATGTTCATTTATATCTTTTAGTATGGAGGTGCATCACTGCCCCCCGCCTACCCTGGCCCCCCTACACAGCCTCCCCCTCCGACGAATCCAGGTCTGCCCTATGTAAGTCCATCAACTAAAAGACATACACCAGAACGTATAACGATGACATTTTGTCTGTCTGTCTGTCTCTCTCTCTGCAGCCTACAGCCCCACAGCAGGGGGTAGTTAATCCTCCAACACTTCCTGGAGCTGATAATTTGGACCTTCCCCCTGTTCCGCGGTCATCATTCCCTCCTCCCCCGGCCTCCTCTGGCCCTCCTCCTCCAGCTAATGACACAGCAGGGGACATGGACTTTGATGACCTCACTCGAAGATTTGAGCAACTAAAGAGGAGAAAGTGAACTCCTAATAATTATTATTACTGACTTCATTTCATGCAGTTGCCTGTACTATAGTGATTTTTATTATTATGCATATTTACAATAATTAGTTTGCTGCAAACTTTATTTTGCGTCAATCATACCAGAGCAATCATACAGTAGCTATAATAAGCTGCAGCGGGATCATAATAATAATATTATTATCTATTATTGTCCAGGTGTACTTTGACCCTGATGCAACGTCCGCATAAGATTGCACATGCACAGTCAGCAAAAAGTCACATGACTATATCTGTGCTGATCGATCAAGCTATTACGTGTACGCGCTGTTTCTGTGATGGCGGAGTACTTGTTCAACGTTGACCATGGCTACCTGGAAGGTTTAGTGAGAGGCTTTCGCTCTGGTATTCTCACCAGAGTCGACTACCTCAATCTGGTACAGTGCGAGACCGTCGATGGTGAGTACTATTCGTGTTTCGACGGCGATTATCGCTCGGGGGGCCGGGGGGAACTATACTGGTAGACTGCCTTTTGTAGTTTCTTTCATATTGAACTGGCACAAATTTGATGATAAATAATGTCTTTCTGGGTATAGTTAATATGATCGATTTGTGTTTATGCATAACCCCTTGTTTAGATCTGAAGGTGCAGCTTCAGGCCACAGACTATGGTAACTTTCTTCAGAATGAGCCGAGTCCAATTCCTGTATCTGTCATTGATGAGAAGCTACGCAATCACCTCGTGGTGGAGTTCCAGCACATGAGAAATCAGTCGGTGGAGCCACTCTCAAACTTTCTGGACTATATCACGTGAGTCTTGTCCCCCTCTTTCTTATCTCTCTTGTTCCCCCCTCTCCCTGTGTGTGATAAGAGTGAAAGCAGTGAGTCCATTGTTCCTGGAGTATTTTCTCGTGTAGAGTGAGATGTGTTTCAATGTGACAATTGAATGGTGTCCATTGTGTGTACATGTGTGTTGGCATGCAGGTATGGGTATATGATTGACAACATCATCCTGCTCATCACTGGTACGCTTCACCAGCGACAGATTGCTGAGCTGAGAGACAAGTGCCATCCTCTGGGCAGTTTTGAGGAGATGGAGCAGGTGAACATAGCTGCCACTCCAGCCGAACTCTACGAAGCTGTTCTGGTAGATACACCTCTAGGTAAGTCACTATCGTAAAGTCGTGTATTTTACCATGAAAGTACTTACCACCCTCCTCTCTCTTTCTCTCTTCTCATACGCAGCTGCTTATTTCAAGAGCTGCATCTCTCAGACAGACCTGGATGAATTGAACATTGAGATAATAAGAAATGCTCTGTACAAGGTACACTATGTGTGTACTACATATCCTCTGCACATTGCGTGGCTAGACAAACGGAGCAGTTAGTCCATTTCCTATCATTTAGAGTTGTCCCTTTCTCTGTCCCCATTCTTACAACTAGTTTTACTTACCTTCCTGTATGTTTCGAACGTAGGCTTACTTGGAGGACTTTTATAAGTTTTGTCAAGAACTTGGTGGAACAACTGCTGAAGTTATGTCACAGATACTGCAGGTATGTCAGTGATACGATACTGAGCTGTGAGCTGTGAATTGAACATTGAGTATTGTGTGTTTGCAGTTTGAGGCAGACCGTCGTGCGTTCATCATTACCATCAACTCATTTGGCACGGAGCTGAGTATGGACGACCGAGAGAAGCTCTACCCTACTTGTGGGAAGCTGCACCCGGACGGCCTAGCCAGGCTTGCTCGCTGCGAAGACTATGACCAGGTCAAGGCTGTTGCCGACTGCTATCCAGTGAGTCCAATGATCCATTCTACTGTGCTTTGCAAGTCGGTTGTCCAGTGGAAAGGATAAATAGGCAGTGGCTCTCAAGTGCTTAATTTTGTTGTAGCTACTACAAGTCACAAAGGCTGTCAGTTTATATAGTGACAGAGACAGGTGCCATTCCTAGACAGCTAACCTGCAAAGCACAGTGCACTGGAAAGAATTGTGGTTTGGTGTATGTGATGATTTCCCATTATTTTCACAGGAGTATGCTGCCATTTTTGCTGGGGCTGGTACAAATCCTGGAGAGAAAACACTAGAGGACAAATTCTTTGAGAAAGAGGTAATAATATTATTATTAATTTTTATGAAATTAGCTTGCTTTTTCACAAGACTTGGTATTAACTGTACACCCATCGATCTGTGTGAATTGCTCAGGTTGAGATCAACGTGCAGTCATTCATGCAGCAGTTCCATTTTGGAGTGTTCTACTCGTACATCAGGCTCAAGGAACAGGAGTGTCGCAACATAGTCTGGATATCAGAGTGCATCGCTCAGAGGCACCGTGCAAAGATTGATAACTACATACCAATATTCTAGTACAACTCTTGATCTAATTAATGTACTGATTAATTATAAATACGATCAGTGTTGTAATTAACAGAACTAATTAATTTGTGCACATTAAATTTTTGTTATTTATGTGTCGAGTGCATTGCTTCATTTAAGAGTTTCAATAAATATTTTGCCTGATTCTGGGCAACTTTGCTGAGAGATAAAATCATATCTGATGAAATACCGTCACCTAATAGTAGTAAATAATGTGGATGATGATGATATTAGTTTATGCATATCATGTGACATGATGTATTACCTGTGTGAGAGAGTTGGATGATCGAGTCGTCATGGAAACAGAAGCTGATGTTGCCAACGGCCAGTTCTTCTTCTGAGTGGGTGGGGTCTAGCAAGCTTCTCCCACTGCACATACCATGTAAGATATTATATGAGATCAAGGACACCCACCACCTGAGCTGCTTGGTTGATCAGTGCAGCCCGGCCAGCTGGCCTGGGCGTGGCCATGACTTGGGGGTTAGCAACTCACCCTGAGAGTAGGGCAAATGAGACAGAGAGAGGAGTGGTTGTAGAAATCAGCTTGGTATGGTGCTTCAGGCTAACAATAGGCAAGTCAGAGCTAACATCAACACTAGGAACTAGAGCTGAAGAAGAAAGACAAATTAATATACACACCATAATTTAATAGTAGTGCATGGATAATAGGAGCAGAGTACTAATTACTTGTTTTGATTGCAGCAATGGCTGCCAGGCTAGCTGAATCAACCAGGTTGCCATCATCACACAAGCACACCACATCCACATAGAGAACCCAATGAAACTGAACATACATAATATTATTAGCAGTAGTTGATGGAGATGGTACTGTCAATGGGCTATACACCAGCTACATGTACTCATGCAATACCTTTCCACCATCGAGCAACAGCTGCTCCGTATCCATGCACCTGTAGGAGCCAAGAATGGGAATGGGAATGGATACAGAATGGAATGGCATACTTTGTTATCACTGTTTGAAGATTCTGTGATAGAGCCTGTGTGTTTGAGGAGGGGGGTCCAGGCACCACATGAGATGAAGAACAGGGTGGTACTTCAATATTACACACTGCAAGGACAGTAGCACCATCCGATTATGACATTGACTTGTAACAATATCATACCTATTGGCTGCTCCAAGCTGGTTGGCGTGGCAACCACCAACTCCTGTGGGGTGCATGTTACTATAATGCATTTTGTGGTTTAATTAATATTAACGAACAGCTTTGACTCCACCTACGACCAGTGTGCTGCCACAGCGAACCACAGACGACCCATTGGCTGTTGATAGTGAACCTATTGAAGAAGAGTACATGTATGAATAATATTTCTTTACTGCATCCACTGGCAAATCATACCGAGGTTTAGAGTGATCTTTCGAGCTCCATGAATGCTGCGACCATCTGGACGGACACCAGCACGCTGCAGTAGAGTACATCATATGACAGTCATGTGACTGGTTTAAGATGCTTAAGCGCTTACGTACAAGGAATAGTGAGAGATACTCTTCAGGAAATAAACACCTATAGACTCAAAACAGCAATTACAGATCATTGAATTTGATGAAATATTCACGAAGCTATTTAATAATTTCACGAGCACATCATATCACACTGAAGGACTCACCTCACCTCTCCAAACTCCTGCAGATCCATGCTCACATGCACACATCCGATACGCACATGTCAAGACCACGCCTACTAGTACAGAGGTGTGGCTTGAGCAGTAAAGCTTCAAGATGGGTAAAGAAGTCATCTTTTATTACGACGTGGTCTGCCCGTTCGCTTATATGGCCAGTCGCTACATAGAGCAGCTCGGGAAGAAGACTGGCGCTCACATACACTGGAGACCAGTGCTGTTGGGTAAGGACAAGGGCTTATTAATTCCATGTACAATGTTTTTATCGCAAAGAAACTTTTGCTGGGAAAAAAATAGCCAATAATATCATTGATCAAAATGTAGCATGTGTTGTCGGATATGACGGTTTGCAGGAGGTCTCTATGAGGCCACAAAAGCTGCCCAAGGCAAGTCTGGCTCTGCAATGGACGTCATGAGCCCAGCCAGGCTCAAGATGAGCGTCATAGGTATGCATATGCAATTTACACTTCTACTCAAGTACTGAAATCTCTCTCCCTACCCTGCAGACTTACATCGACAAATGCATCGTTTGGGTATTCCTTACAATGAACCGATCAATCATCCTCAGAAGACTGTGAACGCCATGCGTCTGCTAGCAGCCATTGCTGATAACTCTCTGAGAGTGTTGGTGTCTCATGCATTATATAAGGTAGGACGCAGCCAGCCAATGTGTGCCGCATTGCTCATTGGTTGATAATCATGGTTTTGCAGGCCTACTGGTTTGAAGGCAGTGATGTGAGCGAGGATAGCGTACTGGAGAGGGTGGCTGCTCAGTTTGGGCTCAGTTCTTACAAGCTTCTCTCTTCAGACACAGCCTCTAAGAAGCTTCGATCCAACACAGCTGAGGCTGCTCACAGAGGAGCCTTCGGAGTTCCAGGGTAACACTTCTTGATACTCTATGCACCACATGACATCTAATTGCATAAAATTAATGCTGATATACTATTCTACTGTGAATATCTTTCAGTTTCTATACTGGTGGTCGACTGTTCTGGGGCACTGACCGAATGTTCTTTGTGGAGCGTTATCTCGGTGTTGGTGATGCAGCGCCAGAGCGGCTAGTGCCAGCTCCTTCACAGCCTTCCTCGTCGGCAAAGCTAACCTTCTATTTTGATTATGCCAGTCCTTGGAGCTACCTGGCCACCCTCAGGATGGAGGAACTGTTGAGGAGTGTAGCTCCTATCTCTCTGTCTGTGGAGTGGGTGCCTGTTCTTGTCGGAGCTCTGTTCAAGAAGATTGGAACACCTGTGGTTAGTAAAATATTAATTGGCAATCATGGAGTGGGTGCGTGATTGTGTTGGTCATGCTATTGCTAGGTTCCGCTGTTTGCAATGAGCGAGGCCAAACGTCAGTACATGGTTAGAGATCTTCACGACTGGTGCGAGTATTGTGGTGCAGAGTTCAAGTGGCCCGATGCTTTTCCCATTCGCTCTGTCCTTCCATTGAGGCTAACGCTAGCTGCAAACTCTCAGCCTGCCCTCATTAAAGCCATCTGTAAGTCAGTGATAATCAGTACTCAGGAAATCTGCTTCGACATTATTATGATGATATTGCAGTTGCAGCAGCCTGGAGAGATAACAAGGACATTGGAAAGAGAGAGGTGTGTGCTGGCTCAATTAAGCTACATGTTTAATCAGATTTTTTTTTAAATCCACTGCTTTATGTATTTTTCTTGGTGTGTTCAGGTTTTATCTGAAGTTGTTAGTGGTGTAGACAAGGACAAGGCAGGGCTTTGGCTTAAGGAGGCGGAGTCTGAGCATGTCAAAGCACAGCTGTTTGCAAACACCTCAAGGTACATTATGTGGCTGTAGTTTACTGTCCCCCAGTACCTGCCCCATGGAGCTGTGTCCCAGACCGGAGCTGCTGCTAATCTGTAATGTGTATATATGTGTGCAGGGCTGTTGATGATGGTGTGTGTGGAGTGCCAAGCTTCCAAGTGAACTCTAGCAGTGAAGTAGTTTGGGGTCAAGACAGGATGAATGTTGTGGCTGATTACCTCTGTGGTTGGAAACATGCAAAACTATGAGTATATATCGGACAATGATTATTAATAATATTTGTGTCTTCTTTTTTTATACAAAGCTCCTAGTTAAAGGAGATATCTTTTACCAAACTTATAATAATAATTTAAAAATTAAATATAAGTTAGACACTGAAGCCAAGGGATCTACAGGATTTAGAATACTGAAGACACTGATGTAAAATCCCGAAGGCGAAGCCTGAGGGTTTTATAAGTGTCTGAAGTATTCTAAAGACTGTAGATCCCATTGGCTGAGGTGTCTAACTTGTTTAGACTCTAGCATGCTGTTGCTTAGTAACACTTTGTATGCTATTGCCTAAGGAACTAGCTTTCTAAGTAGAGGGTTTCTAAGTAGAGGGATTCTAAGTAACTTAGAACCCTTGTTTTTAACCAATCAATAATTAATATAGGTCATATACATATCAGAGTGATCAGCTATACCTACTCTACACACTGATGCAGAGTAATAATGCTAATGATGAAGTGAATTTTTTGCCCTGACATCCCTAAATAGGCATATTACATCAAAATTTTATATTATCCCTTACACTTTCTTTGCTATACATAATAATAAAGGAGGCTTCAAGATACAATTTAGTCTTTGTTTCGTAAAATTTCATTGAGTGGTTGCGGAGATATGGCTGTTTTAATATTTCTAAACATCACAATTTTTCTGCCAGGCTTGTGTGTACTATTCCAATAGGGGAATGGCACGTAATATGTTGATAGCTTTAGAGGCCTATAACTCAAAAACTACACTACTGATTGACTCCAAACTTGAAATATAGCATGTAAGTACCTCTCTGCTTATTCTACTGATGAATTTAACGAATAAAAAAAAAATTAGTGTGCATACCGGTTTGACTGCTATTGTAGCTAATACTTCACTGCCTCAGAATTCCAGAAGCTGATTTCATGCATGATTTTTTGAAATTTCTAGTTTATATGTCCACTCAAACACATGCATAAACTCTCACAGTGGTACACACACATGTTCATACATGTACATGCACATTATGCACATATTAATATTGTTTTCTGAAGTGGAATCTATTCTTAAAGTGTAAGACAAGCCCTGAGTTCCTTAGAAGCAACAAAGAGTTTAAAGTGCGTGCACTTTCTATGCAGCATATTTTTTGGCAGAAATAGTCTAGCTAGGGGTAGTTTGAGCCAAAAATTTCATTTTTCATATTTTCAACACATTTTCTCATATGTACACATGCTATTTTACACGAAGTAAAATGCTGATTGAGCTCTTTTCGACCGAACACTTCAAAAATGGTTGAAACTACTGAAAAATTTGAAATCAGCACCTTGAAGTACCCCTAGAAGCATAAAATGCCCTGGAAAAGTGAGCAGCATGGAGCAAGTTGAAGTTATCCATTAGCAATATTTGTGTGCCACACTTGTGAGTATGTGGTATTTTATGGAGTTTTCCTGAAGCCCTGCAATGCCGGAAGTGGTTACAACCCAACACTTTGGATACTGCAGTGTAGTGCTATCTTTGCTGAAGCCTGCGGTGCAAGTTTGGTGTTCGTAGCACATTGTAGTGAGTAGTTATGATCCCTGAAACGTCATTACATCCCCAGTATAAATTTACTTTTTTGCGGTTATTAGGTAATTATGTTGTAATTATGATGTAACCTATGTCGTCATAGCGCTAAAATTCAGAGCCTTTACAGAACACTTCTGAGACCTGAAAATCCACAGAATCATATATTAACTTACATACATATCCAGCGAATACATTAAAAGCTGAGTGCTACTTTCTCCGACAAGTAATGCCAGCCGAACTTCACGCGTTCTCTTGGCTGACGTAATCCTGTGGATAAATAAAGCTAGCCTTGCGCTATTTATAGCACGCATCATGCTACGACCGATCTGAAGTTCGGAAGCTGTACTGTGCTGTCGAGTTCATCTCCTTTGATTGAAGCATCGAAACTCGAAGTCGAAAGTTGATCTTAGACTCCTTCTCTGCGATTGAGGCCCCGGCATCGATGTGTGTATTGACGACCTTTACCACATGCACCATTAGAACCATGCAGCCACTGGGGATGTGGTCAAGGGTTCATAATATTTAAATGTGTGCAGGTTTTTTTATAGGCAATTTTTTTGTGATTCTGACATGCCTACCCTAAACCCAAAATTCCTTACAATGAACCAATCAATCATCCTCAGAAGACTGTGAACGCCATGCGTCTGCTAGCAGCCATTGCTGATAACTCTCTGAGTGTTGGTGTCTCATGCATTGTATAAGGTAGGATGCAGCCAGCCAATGTGTGCGTGTGCATTGCTCCTTGGTTGATAATCATTGTTGTGCAGGCCTACTGGTTTGAAGGCAGTGATGTGAGCGAGGATAGCGTACTGGAGAGGGTGGTTCAGTTCTTTAATACAAGCTTCTCTCTTCAGACACAGCCTCTAAGAAGCTTCGATCCAACACAGCTGAGGCTGCTCATAGAGGAGCCTTCGGAGTTCCAGGGTAACTATCCCAGCACACATCTTGATACTCTATGCACCACAGGACATCTAATTGCACAAAATTAATGCTGATATGCTATTCTACTGTGAATATCTTTCAGTTTCTACACTGGTGGTCGACTGTTCTGGGGCACTGACATACCTGCCTTGAAATTTGTATATATAAAATGTGCTTGATTTGGGGCATTTTTGCTTGACAATGTTGTATAATATTATACTACTTAAAATTACATGTACTCCATGCAGTTGGATACTGGATCCTTTTGTTGTTATTACTTTAATACTCAAAATAGTTTGTCAAGTGAAACATGATTTTCGACAGAGCACACTAGCTACAGCTACCATAGCTACTCTTCATGTATTGGCACATGCACGAATTCACTGTCTGTGAAGAGGGTATCTTGTGTCGATTGTGCTCCACACAGCTCTGCCAGTTGCCATAGCGACCGCCACACCTCCTTATGATACACCCACTCAGCTCCCATCAGCTTGTCCACATCGTCACAATCATCAATGTAGGAGATCTGATAAAACCTATACATGAGCCAGAGATAAATGACGTATATACACCTCGAGTACTCTCTCTAGATATACCATTACAAGATTATTATGACAGTGTATTGTACAAGTGAAACTCGAGAGAAAAATATATAACATGCTACTATTAATTTTACAGGGTATATATGATTACATAATTATACAAGCAAGAAGACATCGTGTGTTCATTACAGCATTATTCATTTACTATATACTATACACATGGCAGCAGCGCATATATATGTACACATGACATTGTATGAAGTAAGTCATCCGTAAGATTCCCCCTAGGGAAAAAATCCTGTATGTGACCCTGATCTAGCGTCACAGCCATATGTACATGAACATGTCATGTATGTGAATGTTGAACAAAACTAAAACGGGTTTGTATGCACTAGTCTAGTGTGCACACGAACATGTGAGTGTACATATGATGTGTGTTGTGCTCACCAGATCAGTATCCTCTCCACTTCCTGTTCTGATGTTGTTCTGAGCACAGCAGTGCCCTATCATACAGAATCTGTCATGAGTAAATAAGAAAATGCTAAAAAATGTAGTCTAACAGTACATAGCAGCTCTACTTTGTCTCACACAGACACCAACTATTAGCAGACCTTATGATAAATTTTTTTGTATGGCCAGTCAAATGTCTGAAATTTGACTGGACATTAATGTATATTAATTATTTTGCATCCAACTACATGAATATGTGAACGGAACCCTACAGTACACACAGCTCAAGGCATAGAACTAGAATACCACCAGCAGATGTACAGCTGCCGAGTCATTGTGGTCAAGGTATTTGATGGATTAATAATAATTATCAAGGAAAAGATGTTTGTCATGACTCCCAGAGGCTACTCTATGATCAGCTACAGTACACTTATCCAATAATTCACCTAAAAAATCTTTGGTTGCCACAGGTACATAATAAACACTAATGTACACACAGTGTGCACACATGTACATACCCTACAACATTCCCTATAGGGCCTATACACATCCTATTATGCTTTGCAGATCAGTTGCCTAGGAAAGTTAGGGAATGGCACCTGTCTCTGTCACTGTATAAACTGACAGCCTTTGTGGCTTATAGAATTAAGCACTTCAGAGCCACTGCCCTTTCAACTGACTTGCAAAGCACAGTATACACACTAGGGACACGCACATTATGCTTTTTAAAGTTCCTATTATGCTATGCTCTAATTCCCAACACCAAATTAATTATGCTCATTGTTTTGTACCTATTATGCTCTTGGTTCTCTCAATTTTTTGTATTTTGAAACTAATTTCATTCGAAAATTTGTACCTTATGAAAGCTTTATTTCATAGAAAAGACAAGCTACGGACATACTAGACTACCTTACTCACTAAACGTTAGAAAAGTACTATGTACTTGGTCGATTACCTGACTGCCTTATATTTTAATCCTATTATGCCAGCATTATGCCGGCATAACAAAACCACCTATTATGCCCAAAGCAATGCCAGCATATTGTGCTTGTCTCTAATACACACCTGTGCATCCCTCACCTCAAGAACTCTGCTCTTGTGGAAAGCCTATGTAGTCTAGTAATTCCCAGCACACCTTGAACCAATTCCACCTCCTTCACACACACACCTATACATGGTGTAGGGAATGAAGGCATAACCAGTATGTACTACATCAGGAGTACATTAACTAATGTACTCCTGACTACATGCACATATGCTCAAGAGTACACACAATGTCATGATGAACTGCATGAACACTCCTCTATGTATACCTTAGATGATTTCCAACTAGCAGTGGTGCAGTTAGAGTGAGTGGAAATCATCTAAGGTACTTGGTATTGTTACTATGGTATACCAGTGGTGGCACTGTACACTGATTAAATTACTGTGGGCTAGGGTAGCTCTGTTTGTTAGTTTTTGAACATGACTTGACTATAGAATGCTCTACTGGAGAATCATGTAAAATTGATGGTCTGAATAGTCCTTGGTATATGTTACTATGGTAACAATATCTAATGACACTAACACCCATTAGTTAGTAATCATAATGATACTAGTTTAACTTGCACAATGTCATGATTTTTACATTGTGTATAAGTTAGTGCATAGCAGCTCCACTATGACTATGGATGCTCACTCAGAATGGTACTTTGTGGCATTAGATCTCGTTTACTATAATACTGGTGGTCATGGATCAAGTATTTTATTTATGGCCAAAATAAGAGTTACTTGGATACTGTGGAACCATGGCTGGTCTATAAAATGAGAAATGAGGAGACCTCTTCTAATTAAGACACCATGCATGTACACAGCTAAAGAGTACACCAGTTAGAAGAGCAACAACATAGTTGATACTCTCACATGGCAATGTCCATTCCAATTTAAATGGGTGCTACCATACAAGACTATACATTGCATACTCTTGGTGTAATATCTGCAAATGTACTTCTAATTACAACTGAAATAAAGGGTACCTAAATTATTATAGGGTGGTGCTCATAAAATATTATAATGAAGATTGGTACACAAGACAAAGTTGGGAATTTGAATAGCTAGGTCAAAGGATTAATTAACAGGGACACACCACCACAAATTACACATGGTAGTAATATGCACTCCATTGTACCCTATACACATGTGCTGTGTGTGTGTGTGTGTGCAATACTACTCCACTACCCTTATAGTATTCAACAGACAAAAGAAATTTCAAGCCATACCCATGCAGCCATAGGGAATGAAGGCATCATCTTAGCTAATTAACAGGGACACACCACCACAAATTACACATGGTAGTAATATGCACTCCACTGTACCCTATACACTTGCTGTGTGTGTGCATGCAATACTACTCCACTACCCTGATTGTATTCACAGTATGCATGGCTTCCTTGTATTCACAGTATACAAGACAAAGTTGGGAATTTGAATTAAGTAGCATCTTAGCTAATTAATAACCACCACACTTGTATGCACTCCATTGTACCCTATACACTGCTGTGTGTGATACTACTCCACTACCCTTACTGTATGCATGGCTTCTCCAAACCACTAGTCCCTCCATACCCAGAGACACAGGGGGTTGACCCCAACCAGTCTTAATTAACAATAAAAATGCTTCTCTTACTCTCTGTATATACCCTTAGTGTGCATGGCTGTAGCTGTCTCTATAGATACTGTAAATCTGGAAATTTTCGTTGTAAAAATATTTTCGTAGTCAATGGGAGCTACGAAAGTTAGCATGCATTATTGACGCTAATGTGGTAAGGGGTCGTTCATATGAAAATTTTTTACACAAAAATTTATTGTACGAAAATTTCTTTACATGAAAATTTCCAGATCTACGGTACATGTGTACCTAGCTACTTTCATCATACATGAGGGGCCATATCTCACTATCACCTGAAAACTGTGTGTGCAGGTGTGCACCTCTGTACCATGACCAGCCATAAGGGTATTGGGTACTTTCTTTCTTTGATATGCAAATAACCATGGTCACAGACAACCAATTGTGAGGCCCTATGAATAGCAGCACCAGTAGCTAAACAATCAGCCTAGCAAGTACATGTCGATATACACATAATATCTATTTATTAAAGCCTTCTGAAATGCTCTAGATGTCTACTATATCATTGTAAAATCTTCTGAAATAATTAGTGGTAGCAGTACCTCACTAAAATTGCAAGTACATGACTATACATACTGCAGACCTTACGATAAATTTTTTTGTATCTATGGCCAGTCAAAATGTCTGAAATTTGACCAGACATTTACACCGAATTCCCGGACACCAATGTATATTGTATTATTAATAATTTTTTTTCTTCCAACTATAATATATCAATGCTGTAGCAGGGCATGCTGTGTAATAATATTACAGTACACTCAGCTCAAGGCATAGAAGACCACCAGCAGATGTACAGCTGCTGAGTCATTGTGGTCAATATGTAGTTGGTGGGTGCTAGGCCCACCCTAAGCCAGCCTCCAAAAACCATAGTTGACCTAGCCACAGCTACTACAGTGCAGCCTAAGCCAGTAAACAGGATGCTAGTCAGACATTAGTGCTTGAACTGCACTATTGAATGCTGCATTGATTGAATGAAAGAAAGAGTCTGGATAATAAAGTGAATGGCAGGACATGCTGGCTATTTGTCGGAAAATGTCCTATGTCCAACCATTATCATAAGGTCTGATACTGTACATGCATAGTACCTTTTAACGTCTCTGTGTATGACAATTTGCTGAGCTCGGCAAAGGTAGGCGAGTGCAGAGTTTGCCATATATGGAGAAATAAGGCAGAGACCATCACAACTGTAGCCGAGCACAGGGGCATGGCTTAAGCTGTAGGAGAGATAAATGTAACTAGTTTACATGTACATAACAATTCTTGGAAGTGTACATGAGCTTATGTTCAATAAATCGGTGAATTGGGCACTAAAATTAATGTGAACCATGTGTTACAGTCGAAATCAACACATTCAATGATGCTATACAACTCTGTTCTTGTGAATAATCAATCAACATAGCATTATCAGACGATGGTTACTCGTCAGACAATGGCACATGTTCCAATAGTTTAGTGCTGTTCTCCATGGGAATTCTAGGGTTGGGAAAGGAAGGATATATATCCCTGTATATGTGCTCACCGACATTTTAATGAATGCAGTAACTATTATTGACTCTATTTAGCAGCTACTAACTTTGAGAAAGCCTGTATTTCAGTGACAAAATTCTTTGCTCCACAAACTTGAGTTATATAGTACCACCAACCAGCTCCTCCTGCTCACGATAAAACAAAAGCAGACACTGCAGTGAAGTGGCAGCAGCCATACTGAGGAGGTGGTTGACAGGACCACCCCCCCCCCCCCCCCCCATGAATACAAACCACACTACCTCACAAGTGTATTGTAGGTCAGACAGTCTCTCTCTCTCTCTCTCTCTCTCTCTCTCTCTCTCTCTCTCTCTCTCTGTGTCAAATAACACTGTGAACATAATCTTGGATTCAGAGTATAATGCAGTCAGCTAGGGTATGGTGGGTAATTTTCGTGGAAAGTCCAAAAAGGCCCTCAAAATTAATTTTCATGGTTTTAAATTTCGTGACAGCAACCAGTCTAGGGGCGTGGCACTGTTGCATAAGCAATGATGTAATCTATACACACTCTCTGATCTTCTTTGTTACTAAGCCATACCTACAGATACTTGGACAAAAGGCATGAGATAGAAGAATATTAGTGTCGAAGATGCTATCAGCTGGATGACAGTGGCTACTGTTGCTTGATAACACTGGAAAGTGTTGGCCGCGCTGCCACGATGTTTGTGGCCAGGCCCATTATCATGGACTCGCATAGTACGTACCATATCACAGTAGGCATTAATTTCGTGGGTGGGAAAATTTCGTGACTGCCAAGTCAACCACGAAAATAACGAAAATTAGCACCTCACGAAAATTACCCGCCATACTGTACCATATTATTACACTACCTCAGGGCTCTGCAGAATCTCTAAATTACAATAACTATTATAATATTATTATAAACCTCGTAAACGAAAAGTGAGGTTTCATGATCTACATGAAAGTCCAAATCGCCCAAGGCAGTACTTTGGGCATATACGTTATACATAAAGCATAGGTAGTAGTGGTTTACCTGAAATACACGAGACAGTTACTATAGTAAACCACGAGGGCGAAGCCCGAGTGGTTTGCATAGTAACTGTCGAGTGTATTTCAGTGGTAAGCCACTACTACCTATGCTTTATGTGGCTTGTATCATGTTCTAACTGCCAGCCATGTTCTAACTACCATGTTCTAACTTCCAATCATGTTCTAACTACTACTACCTGTGGTCTGGGTTAGATAAACTACAAGCGGTGCCTTTGATCTGTATGGCTTCCATGATACAATGTACATTAGCACACTTGTGTACACATGGCTTCAACAATCACGTATGTAGTTTTAAAAGTAGCATCATGCACAACTAGCTGATCAAAATAATAACGACAAAGCTTACCCTCTGCTCAATAATGCTGAGCTGGCGCATATGTCTGTCATCATGTAATCGTGGAGATGGTGAACCAGTGCCTTCCAATTGTGAATAGCACCACTGTCCAGAGACACACACAGACCGGTGAATACAGGCATAGGAAGATCAAGTAAATACGGAGCTGTAGATGAAAGATCACACTGAATTAATTATGAAAGTCGTGCAGCATCGAACATTCACCAGCGAAAGGGAGTAGCTCTACCGTGACCATCATACCATGCGCATACTATGTAGTCTGTACACATATAAAATACTTCAAAGTTGCTGGCTACGTACGTACCTCCTTCCTTTCGCCTCCAGCTCATGGTCAATAAGTTGTGGGATTAATCGGCAAGAGTGAAAACATATAGTAAACCTCCCAGCTTTCTCTTTCTCAGTCTAGAATAGCATCACAGCTCAGTGGGGCGTGGGGAATTCTGTAGAGGAGTGGCTCGCCCGCGCATGCGCTAATTATTATTATTATTCGGGCGTGCTGTACAATGTAGGAATTGGAAGGAGGACAACTGTAGGTCACCAATCCATACAATCATGTAACTGGAATCCGATACGCGAGTACAGGTATTGCAACACTGGGCTCGGGGTGGCCGTGGACTGGGAATGAGGCTCTAGTATGTACGCAAAGCACACTGATACGCAAATAATTTTAATAGCGCTCATAGGCATTGCGCGTTGACAATAATAATTAGCGTATGCGCGCATGTATAGCAATGATCTGCGTGCGCTCGCGAAGAAATTCGATGTAAAATGTCTAGGGCCTAAGAGATGGACTTGGAGCTGGTGGTACTACTAGAATAACAGCAGAGTGATCGACCTACACCTAATGTTATGGAACGAAGAGTTTGAAACTTACAATGTAAGTCACATGGGGCTGTAGATACATCCGCGATCACGCGCAAAGAGCCCTGCCACGAGCATCAAGTTAGCGTTTATATTATGATCTTGGTGTAGCTAGATGCCAGCTGTAGCTAGATGCCAAACGCTCTACCATCATTAGAAAAGCCTGGGGGGGGGGGGGGGTATATATTTATGAAAGCACCTGGCCCTGTATGTAGCTACTCTATCAATAATATTATTATGCTAAATGTACCTTATCATTAGAGAAGCATTTATTAGACTGAGTATTACAATTTTCTTTTGAGTTTTTGTTCGTTTGCAGGTCGATTTTAAATGCAATTGGTGATGTAGATGCTGTGACCAGACGATGATAAATCTATGGGAAGGTGAGGGTGATTATTAAGTAATAGCTAAAAGTGACTCTGGCTAGCCTCGTCCCCAGACCCTGTCACCTTTTCATTGTTACACACAAAATGGGAGGACCTTGGATCACACGAGAAGTGTCACATAATGCCATTGATTAATGCGGGCTGCTTGAATGCTGAAAATCGGCTGTTTTCATATTATATGTGCCTTCAAGCGTAGTAGCATGCTGTACACTACCACTCCAGAGCGAAACGTCGAAGGTACATGTACCTTAAATGATTATACATAATATACTGCGGTGGTGACAAACCATGCTTTTACATATAGACTACTGAACTCCACAGTTTCTCATCTTTCTGTTAGAAATCTTATTGGTGATATATACTTTTATAGACTAGTGTCTGAAAGCTTCATAGATAGTAGCTAGCAAAGCATGCATCTGACATTAATTATTTTATCTCCCAGTGTTTGAGTCTGTGGGTAACATTGAAAATCCTTGGGATAAGGCTAATAAAGACAGCCAATTGTATCATAATATATTTTATACATTGAGTACTAAGAGGGTGGATGTGTCCTTATGTATGCAGTAGAACAATTATTGTAGGATTATGCGGTTTTGGTTGAGTCTTATAAATTACCATACTCGCTCTAATTATTTGAACATTCCTAATAGCCTGAATAATAAGTTTAATTTCCTTTGTAATTCATTAAATGAACATTCTAATAGCCTGAATAATAAGTTTAATTTCCTTTGTAATTCATTGAATATCCAAACTTTCAAGTTTTCTCACCCATTCTAATCAACTGAATGACCACGCGGTACACAGCATGATAGGAGCTCAAGACGACTCTTACGTTCATTGCAGAGTATGGCTACCACATTTTGGACAGCATCTATGAGCGGAAAGATAACATGGACTTAGTTATAGTGAGCACAGCGGCGATACTAGACCTGAGCTGAAGACAATAAACTATAGTTGGACATTGACTGCTGTTTCATTATCGCTAGTGCTTTCTCCATTTTTGTACACTCTAACGAGCCATTGGCTGAATTAACCGAACAACGATATTAGTAATTATTTTTGGGTGTTCAGATAATTAGAGCAAGTACAGTACCTTCAAATTTACTCTGTAGGGATGAATCCTCACATTAATTTTATCACCGTAAGGGGAGAAGTTATCATAATTATTAAGCTACATAAACCAGCATACAAAAGCACTGCCAGCTACATAGCCATACATTCAAACAGTATGACGTCATATTATGGTCGCTAGGGAGCTGCTGTAGTTGCTATGGTTGTGGTCGGATGACGTCACTATGTGATGCATTACTATAGTATTGCAGATGTGTAGACATTGCTCACTGGGCATAATTACTATGGCAAAGCTCACGGCGCAAGCAATACTCATAATATTGCCCTAACCACATCCTGGGTGATATGAGTATTGCCATTGCCTTGGTCAGCTTTACAGTGTATAGCAGAAGTGCGTGGCATTTTGATCAGTAAATCACGATTAAAGTCAAATAATAATTCTCAGTGCGTGCATGAAGAATGTGGTAATTGTGTATTAACATAATTATTAAGTGATGCTGTATACCAATCAACAATTTGTACTCAGTGCTATATACGTAGATGCATGTAGGCCATAATAATGTTGTGGCCTACATGCATGCATCTAGCCTAGCACTGATATTATGGTCATGCACACAGCTATGCTATGTACTGATCTTCCAAATGTAAATAATGTTCGTGACTGATGTACATGTATCCACTGACTGAAATGTGGTGATTAATAAAGCCCTATGGGACCAAAATTAATCAGAATGCTATTTCAACCATGCATGCAATTGTAGGTAGCAACGCTTCATATCTTCCTATATACTCTGAGGCAAGAGAGAGAATAACTTTTGGAATATCTTCACTTGTGTCACTGGGCAGAGAAAGTGAGCTGTGGCTGGAGAGAGTAGCAAGAAGAGAAGAATTTTAATTTTTCTTATTGATTTGTAATGTCACCCTCTTTTCATTTTCTAATTTTTGTAGCCTATACACATGTTAGAAGTGTGGTCATAGATAGCTATAGCTGCCTAAATTTTGTGTTAAAAGCGTTTATTCTGTTTTTATGCAGTGCTGGATGTTACAAAATCTGATGTAGTGGCTGTGATGATTCAACACACAATGTAAGTGGCACTGCATGACATTGTGTATGTGTGCATGTGCAGTAATTTATATTTTTGTTTTCTTCTGTTACAGGTGGCCATATAGTCAAGGGTGTACGTTGGGGGCTCTGCCCCTGGTTCAGTACACCCTTGATTAGCGTTTGCCTGCACGTGCATATAGCTTGATTCATGTGAGCATATAGCAAGGGTGTACGTTGGGGGCTCTGCCCCTGGTTCAGTACACCTTTGATTAGCGTTTGCCTGTACGTGCATATAGCTTGATACATACATGTGAGCATATAGCAAGGGTGTACGTTGGGGGCTCTGCCCCTGGTTCAGTACACCCTTGATTGGCGTTTGCCTGCACGTGCATATAGCTTGATACATACATGTGAGCATATAGCAAGGGTGTACGTTGGGGGCTCTGCCCCTGGTTCAGTACACCCTTGATTAGCGTTTGCCTGCACGTGCATATAGCTTGATTCATGTGAGCATATGGCAAGGGTGTACGTTGGGGGCTCTGCCCCTGGTTCAGTACACCCTTGATTGGCGTTTGCCTGCACGTGCATATAGCTTGATACATACATGTGAGCATATAGCAAGGGTGTACGTTGGGGGCTCTGCCCCTGGTTCAGTACACCCTTGATTGGCGTTTGCCTGCACGTGCATATAGCTTGATACATACATGTGAGCATATAGCAAGGGTGTACGTTGGGGGCTCTGCCCCTGGTTCAGTACACCCTTGATTAGCGTTTGCCTGCACGTGCATATAGCTTGATTCATGTGAGCATATAGCAAGGGTGTACGTTGGGGGCTCTGCCCCTGGTTCAGTACACCCTTGATTGGCGTTTGCCTGCACGTGCATATAGCTTGATACATACATGTGAGCATATAGCAAGGGTGTACGTTGGGGGCTCTGCCCCTGGTTCAGTACACCCTTGATTAGCGTTTGCCTGCACGTGCATATAGCTTGATTCATGTGAGCATATAGCAAGGGTGTACGTTGGGGGCTCTGCCCCTGGTTCAGTACACCCTTGATTAGCGTTTGCCTGCACGTGCATATAGCTTGATTCATGTGAGCATATAGCAAGGGTGTACGTTAGGGGCTCTGCCCCTGGTTCAGTACACCCTTGATTGGCGTTTGCCTGCACGTGCATATAGCTTGATACATACATGTGAGCATATAGCAAGGGTGTACGTTGGGGGCTCTGCCCCTGGTTCAGTACACCCTTGATTAGCGTTTGCCTGCACGTGCATATAGCTTGATACATACATGTGAGCATATAGCAAGGGTGTACGTTGGGGGCTCTGCCCCTGGTTCAGTACACCCTTGATTAGCGTTTGCCTGCACGTGCATATAGCTTGATTCATGTGAGCATATAGCAAGGGTGTACGTTGGGGGCTCTGCCCCTGGTTCAGTACACCCTTGATTAGCGTTTGCCTGCACGTGCATATAGCTTGATACATGTGAGCATATAGCAAGGGTGTACGTTGGGGGCTCTACCCCTGGTTCAGTACACCCTTGATTAGCGTTTGCCTGCACGTGCATATAGCTTGATACATACATGTATGTGAGCATATAGCAAGGGTGTATGTTGGGGGCTCTGCCCCTGGTTCAGTACACCCTTGATTAGCGTTTGCCTGCACGTACATATAGCTTGATACATGTGAGCATATAGCAAGGGTGTACGTTGGGGGCTCTGCCCCTGGTTCAGTACACCCTTGATTAGCGTTTGCCTGCACGTGCATATAGCTTGATACATGTGAGCATATAGCAAGGGTGTACGTTGGGGGCTCTACCCCTGGTTCAGTACGCCCTTGATTAGCGTTTGCCTGCACGTGCATATAGCTTGATACATACATGTATGTGAGCATATAGCAAGGGTGTATGTTGGGGGCTCTGCCCCTGGTTCAGTACACCCTTGATTAGCGTTTGCCTGCACGTACATATAGCTTGATACATGTGAGCATATAGCAAGGGTGTACGTTGGGGGCTCTGCCCCTGGTTCAGTACACCCTTGATTAGCGTTTGCCTGCACGTGCATATTATAGTTTGATACATACATGTGAGCATATAGCAAGGGTGTACGTTGGGGGCTCTGCCCCTGGTTCAGTACACCCTTGATTAGCGTTTGCCTGCACGTGCATATAGCTTGATTCATGTGAGCATATAGCAAGGGTGTACGTTAGGGGCTCTGCCCCTGGTTCAGTACACCCTTGATTAGCGTTTGCCTGCACGTGCATATAGCTTGATACATACATGTATGTGAGCATATAGCAAGGGTGTATGTTGGGGGCTCTGCCCCTGGTTCAGTACACCCTTGATTAGCGTTTACACCCTTGATTAGCGTTTGCCTGCACGTACATATAGCTTGATACATGTGAGCATATAGCAAGGGTGTACGTTGGGGGCTCTGCCCCTGGTTCAGTACACCCTTGATTAGCGTTTGCCTGCACGTGAATATAGCTTGATACATACATGTGAGCATATAGCAAGGGTGTACGTTGGGGGTTCTGCCCCTGGTTCAGTACACCCTTGATTAGCGTTTACCTGCACGTGCATATAGCTTGATACATGTGAGCATATAGCAAGGGTGTACGTTGGGGGCTCTGCCCCTGGTTCAGTACACCCTTGATTAGCATTTCAATATTTTGCTCTAGTATGTCATGCAGGGTTGTTCCAGGCAAGAATCTGCACAAGGAGTGATACATAGGTGAGACATAGTTGTATAGTCACTAAGTGTAGTGACCACACTCATCTTTTTATTCATTATTATGGTTGTTATCTTATTCATATCTTGTGATTTCTCTCTTCTTCATTCATTATTCATATTTGATCTTCATGTTTTATTAAATGTTTATAGAGTATTGTATGCCATTGTAATTTCAATTTATAGTATTGTATGCCATTGTAATTTCAAATGTGTGCGTGCGTGCGTGCGTGCGTGCGCATGCAATAATCACACTAATAATCGCGTATTGGATCGTGCGCTCAGCAATGTAGTTTGAGCCCGAGTCCGCCTCAAGATTCACAAACTGAGTTTGGACTTATGGGAACGAGATGGCCAGTATTGGACTCCGCGTGGCCCGCGATCGGTATGCGCGCCGACTCGCGACTCAAACCAGTCTGCTTCAGGATTCACAAACTTGAGTTTGGACTTATAGGAACGAGATTGGATGATGTTGGCCAATATTGGACTCGGTGTCGTCCGCGATCGGTGATGCTCGAAGAAGTAATGATCGCGTATGCATAATAATATATATTATTATGATTGTACATGGATTATATATGACCCTCGCCGGGATTGGAAACGGTCACGTGAGCGTCATATGTCAATACTTCTTCGCGCGGGCAGTCCGCGTTATTGTTTTTCACACGAGCTGGTGAGGCAGATGAGCTCTTGAGGTCGTTGGAAGCTCTCCTAAGGTAAGATACAACATTATTTTAGTTTATTTGTATCTGTAAGTGACTCTCCAAGCCTATGTTCCGTGGTCAAGCTGCGGGTACACAGTTTTCATACCTAAAGTCAGGTCTTGGCATCATAGGGCATCAGATAAAATCTTTGTGGGACAAAATCTCTACCTGTAGGCAATGGAGATCAGGCCCGTACACAGCCTTTCTCAAAGGGGGGTTACATGGGGGCGTGGCTCAGATAGGTATGCTGCATTAGCCCACAGCCCACCTAGACGGGTGGGTCTGGGGGCATGTTCCCCCAGAAGATATTGCCAGGAAATTTAGACTTCTGACAGTGATTTACAATTCCAGATAGGCTGATGCTGCTAGCTACTATAACATTAACACTGGCTATACAATCTATTGCACATCCGGTGAAAGCAATACTTGGCTTTGCTTAGCTGTGTAAAGAAGCATGTAAGTTACACCTAGATTGTTTCTAGTGTTATGCTAGGTGCCAAAAATAGGGGGGTTCGTTCGAACCCCCTCGAACCCCCCTGTGTACGGGTCTGGAGATGAACTAGAAGGGTGTAGATGTAGTGGTTTTGTTGAGATCTGTTGCATGGTGTGCTCCTTTTTAGTGTATATTAAGTTTTTTTGTTGTAATCTTGATGGAGGTGTCAAAACAGTGAGCTGAATTTAGGTGAGCTTTGTGGGACAGTTGTACCTTACCAGTAACACTAACATGGACATTCTGTATGTCTTTTAGTCCATTTGGAGATGTTTTGTTGCATGCACATGCCAAATGACTCTCAGAAAGAACTGTATGGCTAAATCTATCCTCTGAACATAGATCAGATCACAAAACGTGGTTCTTTAGGTAAATCATGCTGTACATGCCCCAGTTGCTGTATCTACATGTAAATACCATCATGTGTTATTAATGTGTATACAGGTTTATACATGATCTACCTCTCTACCAATGGTTCAACCACCAGTGATACTGGGCCTGCCAGCTCCAGCTGACAGATGAAAAATCAAGGTGTTCGCTATCCAGAAATTGTATTTACCGTTCAGCAGCATGACCAGAATTACGGCACAAGGTCTCTGTCTCGCCTTCTCAGGCTACATTAATCACAGGTATATATAGTAAAGATACAGTAAATTAAGTTTGTGATAATCATAGCATTATTGTAGATATCAACCTGTTCCAACAATCATCAGCTGCCTTGAGATGTACAATAATTCATCCGTGTCAGAAGTTCACAAACAATACACCAGTACTGCTCATACATGTAAGGGACCAACTCAAGGAAACTATTGTGGTAGCTACAGTGATGATCCAGTAGTGAATGCCTAATCATTACTGAGTGCAAAAGCAGTACATCAAGCTACTTTGGACTATTTTTAGTGAATGATAGCTACACATTTTAAGTGTACAGTAGGTTTTTTTTGCTTTTTGACCCAATGTATTATCAGTATAAGATGATATTTATATTATTATGTTAACTTACAACCAACATAACATCTAAAACAGCGGCTACTTGAGTCTTAATGATTGTTGTTTGTAATTGAAGTCAACTTCTCTTATATTAGTTAAGTCATGGGGAGGGGAATATAATATAATCTATGGTTAAGAAGTTGAATCGAACTCGGATGCAGCTTGAATTGCAGACTCAGACTTCTGTGTGGTCTGTTTCTATACTTTTCAGCCAAGTACTGGCATATAAAAAGCTTGCTTCACCCATCAAGGCAGATGATCATCTTACAGTCTTGCTTCGCCTCCAATAGCCATAGTTTCCTTGTCATCTTCACTGCTATCAAGATGTCTAATAAACACACCGCGCTTCAGGCTTACTTTAACGCTCCGCCCATCAATTATCCTGGACTTCCGTCTTACGCGGACTGCCCGCGTGAAACGGTGCTAACGAGCCCCGTTTCCAATCCCGGGAAGGGGAATATATAATCTATGGATTGTATAATATGCGATTGTGCGCTCGGTATGCGCGCCGCCACTAACTCGCGACTCAAACCAGTCCAAACCAGTGTCTTGTAAGGATTTCACCCATTGATGATTTTTACATAAGACGGGACCAAGGGTAATTTGATGTGAGGATTCCGATAAACCACAAACCACGCCCATACGAACTTTACTTTTTAAGATATGACGTCATACTCTACTAATGGTACTTCCAGGAGGTGGTTAAAGTTTAGGGTTTGACCTCAGATATTTTAAGGCGGGACCAAGGGTAATTTGATGTGAGGATTCCGATAAACCACAAACCACGCCCATAGCGACGTTGCTTTTTAATATATGACATCATACTCTACCAACGTTGGTACTTCCAGGAGGTGGTTAAAGTTTAGAGGTGCCCTCAGATGTTTTAAGGCGGGACCAAGGGTAATTTGATGTAAGGTTTCCAATAAACCACAAATCATACCCATACGGATGTTACTTTTTAAGGTACGAGGCAGTTTCGCCACCCTCTGTCAGCTTCTTTGGTGTAGGTTTGATCACATTGCATGTCGCTTCGAATATTATTTATGGACTGGTCATTCACCCTCTACAATTGAATTCTGTTGGTGCTGTAGCTGTGTGTTCGTTCTGTAGCTGTGTGTTCGTTCATCGACCGTTTCTTTCACAATTCCTCCGAATATGTGGGCCTCCAAGCACCTCAATGTCCATGTCGTGGGGCCTGGAAACACAATTGTTTCATGTACATCACGGAGGTGATCTCTGCCATGTACAGTAACATTGTGTCTGATGGAGGTGCATAAACACTCCTATAATTATCTATAATTAAGCACGTCTGATTCTGGTTCACTTCAGCACTCTTATCACGCAGGTGCACACGACTGTACATATCAAGAGGAGATTCAACCATTTGCTAATCATTTGTCGAGTTTATTTCAACTCGAGGTGAGTGGTATTTTCTACATTTCAAAGTGTGTTTGCTCAATGTCATAATCCTATCTTGATCATGCAGGTGTGCGCTCAAAATCTGAATAGTTCAAGTAATCATTTCTGTATGAGCTATATACTCTATCCAGCTATTTTGAACAATAAGAATGGATGTAAATGAAGTAATCCTCGATATAACTGGGCACAATATACTTGCCAATAACTGCAATAAGGATCATGAAAAATTACATTAGATGTACAATTAGATAATAATATTGTGGATATGATAGAGTGAGTAAGCATGCACAATCAGAATCAGAGTTTGTGGAGCTCTATCCAAATGAAAAGGGGCGGCATATTACTTTGAGTACATTCTCACAACCTTCTTTTGTATATCGTGATCAGTCCGCCCCTTTTCATTTGGATAGCGCTCCAGATACTCTCTGCATGCAGTCAGTGAGGGAGTTTTCTTCCACTCAATGTAGGCCTGAAAGTAGTTGGCCAGGTGTTTCACTTCTTCTGAAAATACTCCTCCCGTTTTTTTTCAGGTGGCTAGGGAAATGATACATCTTAACACACAGAGCAAATTTACTCGCCATAAACTGACCATCGCATAAATTTCCATCAGCGAGGAGTAGAATCCTCGTACTCGAGAGGCAGCTTCATATTGTTTATTCACAACTCTGGAACTCCTGTGTGTGAAATATGAAAAAGTACTCTGACAGCTATCATTATTGACCTACTTCATTCGAGATAAAAACTGCTTCTTGTCTCCCCCTGGCCAGTTTGAAGAGCCCTCGGATCAGTCAGCTTCTGAGGAGGGGGTCTGCATTGAGGGAGTATTCTCTATTATGACCACTCCTGTACTTTTATTGAATATGAATATACTGTGATGGCTTCTGCTTCTTGGTGGTACCGGCCACGGTCTGAATCTCTTCGTCTGAATCTGATTGGGGTCTACAGTTCATGAAAGACAGCAAGAGGATTATTTATAGAGAGAATTTAAAGAGCAGCAAAAGCCAGCATTGTCATTCAACTAACCGTTCACCCTTCATCTCAGTTGTACTGTGTCTTCATCTCTGCCAACTGTTGCTAGTGTCTTGTAAGGATTTCACCCATTGATGATTTTTACAAAGGGGCTTGACCTTGGATGTTTTAAGGCGGAACCAAGGGTAATTTGATGTGAGGATTCTGATAAACCATAAACCACGCCCATAGCGACGTTGCTTTTTAATATAATATGACATCATCATACTCTACCAAGTTGGGAGGTGGTTAAAGTTTAGGGGTGACCTCAGATGTTTTAAGGCGGGACCAAGGGTAATTTGATGTGAGGATTCCAATAAACCACAAATCATGCCCATACGGATGTTACTTTTTAAGGTATGAGGCAGAGTTTCGCCACAAATATGCCCTCTGTCGGCTTCTTTGGTGTAGGTTTGATCACATTGCATGTCGCTTCGAATATTATTTACGGACTGGTCATTCACCCTCTACAATTGAATTCTGTTGGTGCTGTAGCTGTGTGTTCGTTCTGTAGCTGTGTGTTCGTTCATCAACCATTTTTCACAATTCCTCTGAATATGTGGGCCTCCAAGCACCTCAACGTCCATGTCGTGGGGCCTGGAAACATAATTGTTTCATGTACATCACGGAGGTGATCTCTGCCATGTACAGTAACATTGTGTCTGATGGAGGTGCATAAACACTCCTATAATTATCTATAATTAAGCATGTCTGATTCTGGTTCACTTCAGCACTCTTATCACGCAGGTGCACAATTTAAGAGGAGATTCAACCATTTGCTAATCATTTGTCGAGTTTATTTCAACTCGAGGTGAGTGGTATTTTCTACATTTCAAAGTGTGTTTGCTCAATGTCATAATCCTATCTTGATCATGCAGGTGTGCGCTCAAAATCTGAATAGTTCAAGTAATCATTTCTGTATGAGCTATATACTCTATCCAGCTATTTTGAACAATAAGAATGGATGTAAATGAAGTAATCCTCGATATAACTGGGCACAATATACTTGCCAATAACTGCAATAAGGATCATGAAAAAATACATTAGATGTACAATTAGATAATAATATTGTGGATATGATAGAGTGAGTAAGCATGCACAATCAGAATCAGAGTTTGTGGAGCTCTATCCAAATGAAAAGGGGCGGCATATTACTTTGAGTACATTCTCACAACCTTCTTTTGTATATCGTGATCAGTCCGCCCCTTTTCATTTGGATAGCGCTCCAGATACTCTCTGCATGCAGTCAGTGAGGGAGTTTTCTTCCACTCAATGTAGGCCTGAAAGTAGTTGGCCAGGTGTTTCACTTCTTCTGAAAATACTCCTCCCGTTTTTTTTCAGGTGGCTAGGGAAATGATACATCTTAACACACAGCAAATTTACTCGCCATAAACTGACCATCGCATAAATTTCCATCAGCGAGGAGTAGAATCCTCGTACTCGAGAGGCAGCTTCATATTGTTTATTCACAACTCTGGAACTCCTGTGTGTGAAATATGAAAAAGTACTCTGACAGCTCTCATTATTGACCTACTTCATTCGAGATAAAAACTGCTTCTTGTCTCCCCCTGGCCAGTTTGAAGAGCCCTCGGATCAGTCAGCTTCAGAGGAGGGGGTCTGCATTGAGGGAGTATTCTCTATTATGACCACTCCTGTACTTTTATTGAATATGAATATACGGTAATGGCTTCTGCTTCTTGGTGGTACCGGCCACGGTCTGAATCTCTTCGTCTGAATCTGATTGGGGTCTACAGTTCATGAAAGACAGCAAGAGGATTATTTATAGAGAGAATTTAAAGAGCAGCAAAAGCCAGCATTGTCATTCAACTAACCGTTCACCCTTCATCTTAGTTGTACTGTGTCTTCATCTCTGCCAACTGTTGCTAGTGCTCTTCAATTGGAAGGTGCTCTTCAATTGGAAGGATCTACTGCACTGTTGGAACTTGCTGATCTCTCTGTGTGCTCTTCAATTGCTACTGGTGCAATTGTTGGATTGAGGTAAGTTCTTTTGCATGATTTTGTTGTACTTTTACTTTAGTGCATGCATATGATGCGTGGTGCTAGCTTGAGACTTGTCCACTGATTTTTGTTGTACTTCTACTCGTGCATGGTGCTAGCTTGAGGCCTTTCCGCTGATTGTTGCTATGCTTCTACTCTACTGTTGCATGGTGTTGGCTTGTTGAAAACATTGATCTCGTATTGCTTTGGTGCATTCTTAAACATGCTTAGCTCTGCACAAGCACATGCACATGCACATGCACATACATTGAAGATTTGAATGGATTTCATACAGTCTTGCAGCCAGCTTGTCTGCACATTCAATTAAGCTTTACATTGAGTTGAACAATTCAAGGTGTGGAAACCAATTACAGCCAGTCAAAACATACCAGAGGCCCTCGTCTGGAAGATTCAGAGGGAGTAGTATTTAAAGAGCAGCAAAAGCCAGCATTGTCATTCAACTAAACTAACTCTTCACCTTCATCTCAGCTGTACTGTGTCTTCATCTCTGCCAACTGCTGCTAGTGCTCTTCAATTGGAAGTATCTACTGCATTGTTGGGATCTTGGCTGTACTGTGTCTTCATCTCAGCTGTACTGTGTCTTCATCTCTGCCAACTGTTGCCAGTGCTCTTCAATTGGAAGGATCTACTGCATTGTTGGTACTTGCTGATCTCTCTGTGTGCTCTTCAATTGCTACTGGTGCACATGGTTGGATTGAGGTAAGTTCTTTTGCATGATTTTGTTGTACTTTTAATCTAGTGCATGATGCATGGTGCTAGCTCTGAGACTTGTCCACTGATTTTTGTTGTACTACTCGTGCATTGTGCTAGCTTGAGGCCTTTCTGCTGATTGTTGCTATGCTTCTACTCTACTGTTGCGTGGTGTTGGCTTGTGGAAATATTGATCTTGTATTGCTTTGGTGCATTCTTAAACATGCTTAGCTCTGCACAAGCACATGCATGCACATTCATTGAAGCTTTGAATGGATTTTATTACAGTCTTGCAGCCAGCTTGTCTGCAGATTCAATTAAGCTTTATATTGATTTGAACAATTCCAGGTGTGGAAACCAATTACAGCCAGAGTCAAAACATACAAGTAGCCCTTGCCTGGATGATTCAGAGGGAGGAGTATTTAAAGAGCAGCAAAAGCCAGCATTGTCATTCAACTAAACTAACTGTTCATCCTTCATCTCAGCTGTACTGTGTCTTCATCTCTGCCAACTGCTGCTATTGCTCTTCAATTGGAATTATCTACTGCATTGTTGGGATCTTGGCTGTACTGTGTCTTCATCCTTCATCTCGGCTGTACTGTGTCTTCATCCTTCATCTCAGCTGTACTGTGTCTTCATCTCTGCCAACTGTTCACCCTTTCTCTCAGCTGCACTGTGTCTTCATCTCTGCCAACTCTTGCAGGTGCTCTTCAATTGGAAGGATCTACTGCAATGTTGGGATCTTGGCTGTACTGTGTCTTCATCTCTACCACCTATTGCTGGTGTTCTTTAATTGGAATGATCCTACTGACTGGATTGTTTGGAATTTCTACTGGTGAACATTGTTGGATTGAGGCAAGTTCTTTTGCGTGCATGACTTTATTGTCTATTTACTGGTACATATTGTGCATGGTGCTGGCTTAAGACTTGTCCACTGAATTTTGTTGTGCTTCTACTGGTGCATGGTGCTAGCTTGAGACTGCTGAATATTGCTTGGTGTTGGCTTGTGGAATGGGAAAGGGAAAGGAAAGAATTTCTAATAAGCTTTACATTGACCATTGACCATAGAGTCTCACAGCCAGCTTGTGTACACATCCAATTAAGTTTTACATTGATTTGAACAATTCAAGGTGTGGAAACCAATTACAGCCAGTCAAGAACTGCCAGTAGCCCTTGCCTGGATGATTCAGAGAGAGGAGTATTTAAAGAGCAGCAAAAGCCAGCATTGTCATTCAAGTCAACTAACTGTTCACCCTTCATCTCAGCTGTACTGTGTCTTCATCTCTGCCAACTGTTGCTAGCAGCAAAAGCCAGAATTGTCACCAGTTCTAGTGTGTCTTCATCTCTGCCAACACTTGCCAGTGCTCTTCAATTGGAAGGTGCTCTTCAATTGGAAGAATCTACTGCATACCCTTCATCTCAGCTGTACTGTGTCTTCATCTCTGCCAACTGTTGCTAGCGCTCTTCAATTGGAAGGATTTACTGCATTGTTGGGATCTTGGCTGTACTGTGTCTTCATCTCTACCACCTATTGCTGGTGTTCTTTAATTGGAATGATCCTACCGACTGGATTGTTTGGAATTTCTACTGGTGCACATTGTTAGATTGAGGCAAGTTCTTTTGCATGACTTTATTGTCTATTTACTGGTACATATGGTGCATGGTGCTGGCTTAAGACTCTTGTCCACTGATTTGTTGTGCTTCTACTGGTGCATGGTGCTAGCTTGAGGCCTTTCCACTGAATCTTGGTATGCTTATACTCTGGTGCATATGGTGTTGGCTTGTGTGTGTGTGTGTGTGTGATGTGTGTTTGGAGCACAGCTTTAGAGTTTGTGTGTGTACTAACTCGCCTTCACTGGATTAGGCTCATATTACTATGTGTATGCTAATGTTAAATATATCCATTGAGTTTATCACGTATATATTTTTTTATTCAGAGATTTTTGGGAGTTGCTATCTACTGGTTGTTGGTGTAGCCTCTTGTGTCTCCAGCCTGAGACGAGCCTTGGTCAACTGCTTTGTCCTCCACTCTTGTTGGGATCGCTGCCCCTGCATTAACGGTATGTGGAGCCGTCGGATGTTGGTGGTGTGAACAACTAGGGTGTAGCGTGATGCACTTGACCATGGCCCGTCAATGGATTGTGATGAACTGCTGTTCTCCTCTCTTGCACATGACTTTGACTCAACTTTACTAGATTATATTGTATGCATGCATATTTTTAATTTATGGATTTTTCTGCGCTGCGCTTCATCTAGGCCCCTTAATAATCAAATTTTCCCCGCGTTGATCTTCAACACGCAAAGACTTAGTTTAATATGGGAGGATATGGGGATATTTTTGTGTGACTAGTGAGATAGACACAAACAAGCTTAATAGACATGACAAAAGTAACTGTTCAGCGTAGTGTCTGTGTCATGCTCTCGCCTACAAATCTGTGGAGACTATAGAAACTGTGGTCCTAGGTTCGAGCCCAGCACGGGGGGTTTGGGGGGCCAAAGCATGGGGGGCGCATAAGTATGGTTCTGCGCATAAGTATTGGGTCGAGCAATAAGTATTGGGTCGAGCAATAAGTATTGGGTCGAGCAATAAGTATTGGGTCGAGCAATAAGTATTGGGTCGAGCAATAAGTATTGGGTCGAGCAATAAGTATTGGGTCGAGCAATAAGTATTGGGTCGAGCAATAAGTATTGGGTCGAGCAATAAGTATTGGGTCGAGCAATAAGTATTGGGTCGAGCAATAAGTATTGGGTCGAGCAATAAGTATTGGGTCGAGCAATAAGTATTGGGTCGAGCAATAAGTATTGGGTCGAGCAATAAGTATTGGGTCGAGCAATAAGTATTGGGTCGAGCTTGGGTTCGGGTTTGGTTCGGGTTCGGTTTGGGTTTGGGTTTGGGTTTGGGTTTGGGTTCGGTTCGGGTTCGGGTTCGGGTTCGGGTTCGGGTTTGGGTTTGGGTTTGGGTTTGGGTTTGGTTTGGGTTTGGGTTTGGGTTCGGGTTTGGTTCGGGTTCGGTTCGGGTTCGGGTTCGGTTCGGGTTCGGTTTGGGTTTGGGTTTGGGTTCGGTTCGGGTTTGGGTTTGGGTTTGGGTTTGGGTTCGGTTTGGGTTTGGGTTTGGGTTTGGGTTTGGGTTCGGGTTCGGTTTGGGTTTGGGTTTGGGTTCGGGTTTGGGTTTGGGTTTGGGTTTGGGTTCGGTTCGGGTTCGGGTTCGGTTTGGGTTTGGGTTCGGGTTTGGTTCGGGTTCGGTTTGGGTTTGGTTTGGGTTTGGGTTTGGGTTTGGGTTTGGGTTTGGGTTTGGGTTTGGGTTTGGGTTTGGGTTTGGGTTTGGGTTTGGGTTTGGGTTTGGGTTTGGGTTTGGGTTTGGGTTTGGGTTTGGGTTTGGGTTTGGGTTTGGGTTTGGGTTTGGGTTTGGGTTTGGGTTTGGGTTTGGGTTTGGGTTTGGGTTTGGGTTTGGGTTTGGGTTTGGGTTTGGGTTTGGGTTTGGGTTTGGGTTTGGGTTTGGGTTTGGGTTTGGGTTTGGGTTTGGGTTTGGGTTTGGGTTTGGGTTTGGGTTTGGGTTTGGGTTTGGGTTTGGGTTTGGGTTTGGGTTTGGGTTTGGGTTTGGGTTTGGGTTTGGGTTTGGGTTTGGGTTTGGGTTTGGGTTTGGGTTTGGGTTTGGGTTTGGGTTTGGGTTTGGGTTTGGGTTTGGGTTTGGGTTTGGGTTTGGGTTTGGGTTTGGGTTTGGGTTTGGGTTTGGGTTTGGGTTTGGGTTTGGGTTTGGGTTTGGGTTTGGGTTTGGGTTTGGGTTTGGGTTTGGGTTTGGGTTTGGGTTTGGGTTTGGGTTTGGGTTTGGGTTTGGGTTTGGGTTTGGGTTTGGGTTTGGGTTTGGGTTTGGGTTTGGGTTTGGGTTTGGGTTTGGGTTTGGGTTTGGGTTTGGGTTTGGGTTTGGGTTTGGGTTTGGGTTTGGGTTTGGGTTTGGGTTTGGGTTTGGGTTTGGGTTTGGGTTTGGGTTTGGGTTTGGGTTTGGGTTTGGGTTTGGGTTTGGGTTTGGGTTTGGGTTTGGGTTTGGGTTTGGGTTTGGGTTTGGGTTTGGGTTTGGGTTTGGGTTTGGGTTTGGGTTTGGGTTTGGGTTTGGGTTTGGGTTTGGGTTTGGGTTTGGGTTTGGGTTTGGGTTTGGGTTTGGGTTTGGGTTTGGGTTTGGGTTTGGGTTTGGGTTTGGGTTTGGGTTTGGGTTTGGGTTGGGGTTGGGTTTGGTTTGGGTTTGGGTTTGGTGTGGTTTGGGTTGGGTTTGGGTTTGGGTTTGGGTTTGGGTTTGGGTTTGGGTTTGGGTTTGGGTTTGGGTTTGGGTTTGGGTTGGGTTTGGGTTTGGGTTTGGGTTCGGGTTCGGGTTTGGGTTTGGGTTTGGGTTTGGGTTTGGGTTTGGTTTGGGTTTGGGTTTGGGTTTGGGTTTGGGTTTGGGTTTGGGTTTGGGTTTGGGTTTGGGTTTGGGTTTGGGTTTGGGTTTGGGTTTGGGTTTGGGTTTGGGTTTGGGTTTGGGTTTGGTTTGGGTTTGGGTTTGGGTTTTCACACCACCTAATAATAATCCCCCCCCCCCCCCCCCCCCCCCCCCCCCCCCCCCCCCCCCCCCCCCCCCCCCCCCCCCCCCCCCCCCCCCCCCCCCCCCCCCCCCCCCCCCCCCCACCCCCCCCCCCCCCCCCCCCCCCCACCCCCACCCCCCCCCCCCCCCCCCCCCCCCCCCCCCCCCCCCCCCCCCCCCCCCCCCCCCC